>CM061280.1:607500-989789 GCA_030848825.1 Tadarida brasiliensis | reverse complement strand
GATCATAGCAGGCCTTTAACAAGTGGAGCCTTTTGTTCCACATGAAACAGATTGATGGGATAGAAGGTCCTGCTGAAAAGGGGGGACCATGATGGTGAGGGCCACAGAAGCCTAGGTGAGAGTCCAGAGACCATTACAGAAAGCTTCCTGGAGATAAGCCAAGCCTGGTCCTTCAAGTCTCATGGGGACTGGGAACTATGGACGCAAGAACCAGTCCCTGAACGGGGACAGTAACCACATCTCTCCAGGTGCTTTGCAGATTAAAACACAGACACCTGTGATTTCCCATAATCTTCACTGTTGCCCTGGGGGTTTTGAAAAGGCTGGCAGGAATTAGTGTCTCAGGAAAGATTTAGAGAAAAGAGATGGAAAAGAAGACAGGCTAAAGCAGGGGAAGGGACTTGCCCAAGCCACAACGAGTAATGGTCAGCAGGCATTCGGACTTCCCACATTCAGAGATTGTAAAAGCCTGCCCCTCTCTGTCTACTGGTGGTGTGTGTGTCCTCCAGAGGGTTTCATCCCCTGGCCTCACCCTTCCTTGTCTCTAGACACTCAACTCTGGTCCCCCAGCCCTATGCCACCCTTGACCCTCTTCTACTGCAGCCACACATCCTGGGAAAATAGTTGGGTCCAGAACCCTGGCAGGGGCCAAGCGTAGTGAATGGGAAGAGCAGAATGCCTTGGGTAGGGTGGAGCCTTCAGTGGCAGTGGGGACTGAGGGGCACTTGTTGCATGAGGCTGAGAGGTGTGGGTTCCCTAGCTCCCATTCTCTCATACCCTTTTCCTTTGCAGGTTCCCACAGCTTCTGACCAGGCCTCGGTTTTCTCCCTCCTCAGAGTGGCGGCGGAAGCTGGAGGCGGCCGAGGCTCTGCTGATTCTGAGAGCATCTCCTCAGGCCCCCTCAGGCTCCGTCTCCCAGCTCGAGCCTTGAGTTGCACCAGGTAGCATGGTCCTTGAAAAGAGAACACGACACGGGGTGGGAATAGTTGGGAAAATGGGAGGGCGTTATGGTAAGCGGGGCCTAACTGGAAAGTCAGGGTTGGTGGGTTGAACCTTCCAGGGGACCCGGCACCCAGTCTCCTCACGCTGATACCTGAGAGGGCAGTTGGTGGTTGTTCAGTGAATCATCAGTTTATCGAGCTCTGTACTCAACAGCAAATGGCCGGTGCCCCAATGTCAAGAAACAAGGAAACTGGGGCCCTGAGAATGGCAGGGACGTACCCGAGGGCATGTAGCATATCAAGTGGAAGAACCAGCTCTCCCGACTCTCGGCCTAAAGTTTTCTACCGAGACCCTTGTCACCTTCTGCGGTCTGGGAGTGGACATATATAGGTGATAAGTGCCTATTCTGAGAGGGGAGTCTGGACCCTGCCTTCAGGGAGCTTCCAGTCTAGGAGCGGAGCCTGGATGCACGCCTCCACGAGTTGTGTCTTGCAGCTAAATGTCAATGATGAACCTGGGGAGGAAGGACTGGAGGGCGTCTGAGGAGAGATAGGCACCTGGGCAGGCTGAGAGGGAAGGCTGGGCACTTCCAGACCAAAATGGTGGATGGGGGTATAGTGTGTGAGTGAAGCAGCAACCCTGGAGGAACTGCTGTGGGTGGTGAGGGTGCCAGGGAATGTGTGAGCTGGGGAGGAGCATATTTCAAAGAACCCGGGCTCGGCAAAAAAGAAATGTGGTGACTGTGATGGAGGGACTAGAAGTGGCAAGACTTGAGATGGGCAAAATCAAGTGAGGAGAGTTCTGTGCAATAATCCAGGTGGCAAAGCCTCGACTGGGTGGAACGAAAAAGAGGGGAGAGCCGGGAGGAGAAATGGATTGCGAGCTGGCCCTGACCCCTCCCTTTCTGTCTACAGCTCCTGCTGGAGTTAGAGGGTTCCAGCCTTCTAACCCCTCTCTCCGACCCAGGCCGGCCAGTTCTGTTTCTCTGCCTATTGGACGGACATCTGGGACACATCTCCCTCTTGAGCTAGAAGCCCAGAGGAGGAGGCGTCTTTGGAGTACTAGCCTGTTTATGCATTTGCAAAATGTTTAAATGTTCAAAATGCTTTAAAAAAAATTTTTTTTTAAGCCTCCAGGTACTTCTATAAGCTTTCACGCCCTTTTTATTGTATGGGACAATTCCTTGGCCGAGGGCAGATATTCTTGCACCTCCATCACTTACTCCCTTGGATCCTGGGGCATTTTTAGGTCCTATAAAAACAAGGTTATGCAATCTAAGCTGATCAGTCTCGAACCAGGGTTTTGTGTGTTCGTATGTTCATATGCCAGAGTTTTTATTTGACTCGTCATTGCAAACATAGCAGTGCACTCATGTTTGTATCCATGCATGTGAAAATATGATGATCTTTTTTTCCCATTTTTTTGCCTAGGTTTGTGTGTGTGTGAACAAATAATAAACTCTTGTTGTTGTACGACACTGAGACACGGGAGTTGTTTGTTACCACAGTATAACCTACACTATCCTGACTCTAACAGACTTGTTCAATTCACCTTTCAAAGTGAAAATCGCCTTACTCAGTAACTGGCATTTCTTAATATGGCTGGAGAAGAAAATGACAGAGAAAAAAGGGTGGGAGATTTATTCATTCAGCAAGTAAGTGCCTACCCGTTGCCTGGCATAGACTGTTCCCAGTTGTCCAGAGGGCCACATATTGAAATGTCTGCGAGATCAAGCAGATCATAAAGATGAGAGCAGGCCAGATGGGCCCTGGCCAACTGACAGTGCATGCTCTGCCTAAGAGGGCAGCTGCCACTTGGCTCTAGCCAGTTGTTGCCGTGCAGGAATGTGGACTCATTGTTGCCACATCTCCTGATTTTTTAAGAGAAGATGGAATTCTAGATTTCTATGTAAAATATCTCAATTTTAAAATGTTGGCTGTGATTTCCTCTTAAAGCCCTATACGTGGGCCACGCAAAACACCCATGTAGGCCAACTTTGGCCAGTGGAATGCCAGTTTGATTCTAGTTCAATGTGTATTTTACAGTGGGGGAAACTGAAGCCAATCAGGACGAGAAGAATCAAAAGACTGGAGATGAATTAGACCCAGAGCCTACCTTGGACGGACCCAGGAAATATGAGGAAGAATCGTTATCATTTATTTATCCTGTGCCCACTATATGCTGCTAAATACATGGAGCCTCTCAGCAGCTCTGTAAACCAAGCGATATTATCCCCCTTTCACCTATGAGGAAAGGAACTCGAAGACTAAAAGCAACTTGCACAAGTGTTTCAGAGAACATTTTTAGCCAAAGTTGGGGGAAGACTCCCTTCACTTGCCAGGCCTTAAATTAGCTAATAATTATTATTATTTTTAAATAGTGCATTGAGTGAAAGGTTCAAAACTTGAGGCGGCAGACATCCAGTCAAAAGATCTTTCAGAAGTAGTCCCTTTATTTCGTACTCAAGGTAACAATGCACAGTAATCCATCAGCTCTTACCTGCACTTGTTTCTCAGTCATTTGCTGATGTTCCAAACAAAAGAAGAACTGGAGACACCACCAGGAAGACAGAAAGCTCAAATGGACACGCCCAGGTCACCAATTCTTTCCCATCATGTTTCCTCCCTCCTACCTTCCCTCCCTCTTTGTTTACCCAAGATGATGGATGGTGTTGACATCAATTACAACTTACCCTTTCTTGCTTAAGGCCCTCAGAAGGCAGGTTTTTATATTCCTTATCTAATGCCAGATAAACAAACATGCACAATCCCTCAGCCCATAGAGCAAGACTGATGTCCATCTCATGCCTTCTTTCTTTGCCTGGTTTGTTAACTTAAGTCAGTGATCCCTAAACTACCCCTCTGCCGGTATCCGATGAACAAGTTCACATATTCATGGAGGAAGGAAGCAGTGTTATCTGGGAAATGACTAAAACCCTGCTAGGCAATTGTGCCCTAGGCATGCCATAGTCCCACAGCTGAGTTGGTAAAAAAAAAAAAAAAAAAAAAAGACATATTTTGAGTTAAAGGGTGTGGCATGAGAAGAGGGAAGAAAAGAGAAATAAAGTGATGGAGATTGGGAGAAAAAGTGAGCCTCTTTCCCTGCGCCCTTTCATTTTGCTGTGTCCCACCTGCCCTTTCATGCAGGGCTTTTTAGACCTGATACTGGTGTCCCTCCCCCAATCTCCATCCCCCAGCAGCCACTGATGTCTTTTACATTCCCGTGTTTTGGGCCTTTTTAGAATGTCTCTCTTGATATTTTTAATGGCTGAGAAGTAACTCAATATACAGATGGTGGCAGATGGTTTTTCCTGGGAGACACATCTAACATTAAGGCCTCCGAAGTCATAGGACCAAATGAATGACTTGATAGAATTCTATCAGTTTCGCCTGGTCGGTGTGGCTCAGTTGGTTGGGCGTGGTCCCATGCACTAAGGGGTTGCCAGTTTGATGCCAGTCAGGGAACATGCCCGGGTTGTGGGCTTGATCCCCGGTAGGCAGCCCACCTCTCTCACGTTGATGTTTCTCTCTCTCTCAACCCCCCCATCCTCTCCCTTCCCCTCTCTCTAAAAATCAATAAGAAATATTTTTTTATAAATGTCGGGACAGTAGTTAACCAGATCAGAGCATGTGTAGAGTGGTCATTTTCAACCAGTGGTATACAGGTAAATGTTTAACAATAGGCTCTGTGGCTGGGGGGGAGGGGCGTTTGGGGGAAATGCACTGTTATAGCATTTGCTGATTTCAAACTACTCATGTAATGTCAATTAATGCAGAGTTGGGAAGAGATGTATTTCCATCATTCAGTTACAATAAATGTACATAACTTCAAGAGCATAAATAATAGGAAAATGTAGGGAAATAATTAGACATTGATGAGGTTTGAGTATGTATTATGTCTGTTTTTAATATAATGTACATAATGTAACTGTTACTTCATATAAATTAGTTTTAATAACAGCTATTTTTAATAGCTGGCTTGCAAAATTCCTGAAAATTTAACAGTTGGTTCTTATGTTCAAGTAAGAGGCCCCTCCAGCACTCCACTGCTTTCAACCTTGCCCAGAAAGGCACCTCTTCCAAAGTAGGTCACTGACATTGCAGGGCTGTAAAGGGCTACTATCACTGGTTTCTGAGCAAAGATAACCTACTGTCTGGAGGAAATACTAATAAAATCTTATAATGTAGAACAAATACTTAGCAGAATGAATTGTCAAAAGCATTTATTGTTAAGCGTGTGTTTTCAGCGACAACCAAAATTGGGTGAAGGTTAAAAGTAGGGACACCAGAATAAGCAAAATTCATGCAGGAGTGTATTCAACAGATTTTTTAAATGCTAAAGGAATGGGGCAACTGGTGTTATCTGGCCACTAGATCTGTATCTCTCATCAGAGAGACATTCATTACACTCTCCTCTCTAGATACATGCTACATAATCTACGTAAACTTCTCCACTCAGCCTTTTCTCATTTAAAAACACATCCTTCATTTTTAAGTATAGGCACTACGTTATACAGCAGTTCTCTAGAACATACTCATCTTGTATAACTATAACTTTATACCCATTAAACAACACCTCTCCATATCCTTCTTCCCCTGTCCCCTGGCAACCATTTTATTGTCTGCTTCTACAAGTCTGACTATTTTAGATGCTTTATATAAGAGATATTATGCACTTAAATTTTTGTTAAGATGGTAAATGTCATGTTAAGTTTTCTTATCATAAGATAGCAAAAACAAAACAGAACAGAATGAAATATCAAAGGTACACAAGGAAACTTTTGGAGGTGACTTTGCCTGGACTCTATGGGCAAGAAGACAATTGAGCTGATACCTCTCTTCCTGGTTGAGGACCAAATAAGTTGCCAATCAAAAGCCTACAAGCCTAGGTATGTATATACTCAAACCCTCAAAGACTTGCTCCCTGAGATCCTCAGAGAACTTGAGGAATGTCTTGGAATGCCATGTGAGGGGCATGATCCTGTATAATACTCCTCCACCCTGAACGACTAACGAGATGCCTTGCTTAGTGGGTAAATGAGACCAAGATTAGACATAGATAGTATTCCTGGTGACTATCCTGAGAGTGATTTCATGAAGACTACACATACTCCTGAGGAGGATGTCTGAGAGGTGCTGCAGATGTTGTAGGACAATTTTGAGAAGCGGCACTTCCCCTTTGCAGAGCTGGAGGCCCTTGCCAACAAAGGTATTCTGAAGCATTAGTACTTGGAGTACTTTATCTAGAGGAAAGCTAATTAAACCGTAAGCAAGGACTGAAATGTGGGTACCTATGAAATGAGTGAAAACAGGATGTTTTGAGGAGCCTGCAGAGCCAATGCTGGTTCTGGAGATATGCCTAATGTAAGTAAAAGTGCCAGGAAAATCATCAAACACATTGCTGTGGCCACTACCATAGAATGCTTGCTAACTAGTTTACTCCACATACATTAAATTATGTTAATTGTTCTTGTGCTGAGGATAGAAAAATGACCGAGACACAGAGACTGTATCCAAGAGATAAGAGTGGCCAGAGGAGATTGGAGAATGTTATGGAAATTAACTAATCAGTAATTCAATGTGTTGTGAGAAACACCTAACAAACATGGAGCCAGGGTAATTGGGGGAAAGACAGAGGGATTCTTTGTGGTGAAAAGTCACCAGAGACCTGGAAGATAAGTGTAAAAGAGAGTCGGGATGTAGTTGGCCCAAAGGATAGACGTAAGAGCAAAGATCCTGAGGCAGGACAGCTTGAGTGTGTCTGAAACTGTTCTTCTATGGCACTGAAAGTTAAAATTGAAAGGAGAATGTGGAGATATTGTGAAGGTATGGAAGGGGAAAGGAAATACCAGGTCTTCAAATGAAAGGTCTTGGGGCTGAGAGAATAAAATCTGGAATGGAAAAAAGCTCTAAGGGATTCAGCTTATCCCCAGAAGTTATTTCTAGAGACAATGTCAGGGGAAGGGGCTATGAGTAATACTGACCAGATCTCCACACCAAGGATAGGATAAATATAAAAATCCCTTCCCATCTGCCCAGCCAGCCCACAGCTTCATGAGTAATGAATCAGACACAGAAGATGTGTGTATGCAAACAGAGAGATGCTGCAGTGGACAGGTACCGCAGGTTCCTCCTATTCATGAGAGTTACAAGGCTTTGTGCAAGGGGGATGTGATTGTGTACGTGAAGAACCACAGGACAGACTAGGCTCTCAATACACCCTTGGTGAATGCCAGGATAAATAACTTTTACCAAAATCTCAGAAATTCCTCCAATAAGGAAAGGGTTTGTGTCTCTGTGTGGTGTGTGTGGGGGAGACGGGGCTCGTCATTTGGCAGGGCTAGGGGCCACCAATAATGTAACTAGTCTTTATTTTGTTTTCTCATCTACTTTAAAAGTTGTCTTATTTACACAAATATTTGCTGTGTGCATTCTCACTGGAAATGATTTAAAAATGTAGATCAAATAACAGTCCTCCGTTGACCATCCACTCCGTCACCAGCCTTCTAGCTGAGGGTAAGGACAATTACCAGTTTGGTGTGTTTTCTTCAAGACTTTTGTCAATGTATTTTAATATATATATTCACACTTATAAAAACACATAATTTTTTGTTTATGTGTCTTGCTATATACGTAAGTGTAACTATGCTGCATGCACCATGTAGCAATATGCTTTTTTAATTTAAACTTAAGTGTGGGGGACTTTGTTATGCTAACACTGGAGATAGCTATCTCATTATTTTTTAACTTTCTACTTAAAAATAATTTTATATTTACAAAAATTTTAAAAGCTAGTACAGAGAGTTTCCGTACACCTTTCACCTAGCTTACCTTGACGTTTAGTCTTTTATAAGCATGGTACATTTACAAAAACTAAGAAATTAACGTTGCTACATTGTTATTAACTGAACTATAGACGTCATTTGCATTTCCCCAGTTTTTTGGCTAGTCCCATTTCTGTTCCAAGATTCAATCCAGAACATCAAGTTGCGTTTAGTTTTCATGTCTCCTTAATCTGGGACGGTTTCTCAGTCTTTACTTCTTTTTTGTGTATTCATGTGTTTTTTTTCTCCATTTATTTTCTTTTTTTTCTTTATTAATTTATTTTTGTTACAGATGTTTCTCCTTTTTTCCCCATTGACACCCTCCTCCCCATCCTCCCACCCCGTCCCCAGCTTTGTTGTCCCTGTCCATCAGTTATGCATACATACGCATAAGTTCTGTGGTTTATCTCTTCCTTCCCCCCCACCCCCTCTTCTGAGGGGTGTCAGTCTGTACCCTACTTCCACGTCTCTGGGTCTACCCTGTTCCTTAGACTGTTATGTTCATTATATTCCACAAATAAGTGAGATCATGTGATATTGGTCTTTCTCTGCTTGGCTTGTTTCACTTAGAATAATACTCTTGAGGTCCCTCCATGTTGTCTCAAAGGATAAGAGATCTTTCTTTCTTACAGCTGCATAGTACTCCATTGTGTATATGTACCACAGCTTTTTTATCCATTCATCCACTGATGGACACTTGGGCTGTTTCCAGATCTTAGCTATTGTATTAATAAATAGTGCTGCTATTCATGTTTTTAACAGCTACATAGTATTCTATACTTTCTATAAGCCATAATTTGTTAAACTCTTGCCCTACTGATGAATACTTAGGTTGTTGTAATTATTTTTACATTGACCAATAGTGATTGCAATCATAATCCTTGGGCATGCGATTTTCTTCATAGTGCATGCAATGCATTGCTGTAGAATAGAGAGTTGGATAAGGAAACTGAAATAGAGATGTATGTACAATTAAATCCAATGACAATGCCACACAGCTGTTAATAATGGTGGCACCAATCCACACACAGGTATGAAATTTTTCATTTATACTATACCCTCACCACCATTTGTTGTTATTACTCTTTATATTATTGGTTAATTTGGTGTGTGGTAAATATTTTGTCTTTGTTATTTCAATTTTGTCAAGGTTATTCATTGAGGTTGAGCATGCTTTCATTGGTCAGTTATATTTCTATAAATCTATTGCTCATGAACTCATGTTTTTACTAATTTTTCCTTTTTAACCTTTGGTATTGAAAATTAAAGCACACATACAGAATAGATTCTCAAACAAGAATGTTTGGCTCAAACTATTTTCCACAAATGACATAGTTCTTTTACTACCATCAGTGTTTAAGCTGGTCACTGTAAGCACGCCAGAAGGCCCAACTCAAACCCCATCTCCATACCTACATCTACTTCAATATGAGTGTAAACTACTGTCCCAACATTTATAAAAAATACATATATTTCTTTACATTTTTTTCCTTATTCATTTTAGAGAGAGAGGAAGGGAGAGGGAGAGAGAGATAGAAACATCAATGAGAGAGAACATTGATTGGCCACCTCATACATGCCCCTCACTGGATATTTGGTCCACAACCTAGATATGTGCCCTGACCAGGAATCGAACTGGTGACCTCCTGATGCATGGGTCGATGCTCAACCAATGAACCACACCAGCTGGGCTAAAAAATATTTCTTATTGATTTTTAGAGAGAGGGGAAGGGAGAGGATGGGGGGGTTGAGAGAGAGAGAAACATCAACGTGAGAGAGGTGGGCTGCCTACCGGGGATCAAGCCCACAACCCGGGCATGTTCCCTGACTGGCATCAAACTGGCAACCCCTTAGTGCATGGGACCACGCCCAACCAACTGAGCCACACCGACCAGGCGAAACTGATAGAATTCTATCAAGTCATTCATTTGGTCCTATGACTTCGGAGGCCTTAATGTTAGATGTGTCTCCCAGGAAAAACCATCTGCCACCATCTGTATATTGAGTTACTTCTCAGCCATTAAAAATATCAAGAGAGACATTCTAAAAAGGCCCAAAACACGGGAATGTAAAAGACATCAGTGGCTGCTGGGGGATGGAGATTGGGGGAGGGACACCAGTATCAGGTCTAAAAAGCCCTGCATGAAAGGGCAGGTGGGACACAGCAAAATGAAAGGGCGCAGGGAAAGAGGCTCACTTTTTCTCCCAATCTCCATCACTTTATTTCTCTTTTCTTCCCTCTTCTCATGCCACACCCTTTAACTCAAAATATGTCTTTTTTTTTTTTTTTTTTTTTACCAACTCAGCTGTGGGACTATGGCATGCCTAGGGCACAATTGCCTAGCAGGGTTTTAGTCATTTCCCAGATAACACTGCTTCCTTCCTCCATGAATATGTGAACTTGTTCATCGGATACCGGCAGAGGGGTAGTTTAGGGATCACTGACTTAAGTTAACAAACCAGGCAAAGAAAGAAGGCATGAGATGGACATCAGTCTTGCTCTATGGGCTGAGGGATTGTGCATGTTTGTTTATCTGGCATTAGATAAGGAATATAAAAACCTGCCTTCTGAGGGCCTTAAGCAAGAAAGGGTAAGTTGTAATTGATGTCAACACCATCCATCATCTTGGGTAAACAAAGAGGGAGGGAAGGTAGGAGGGAGGAAACATGATGGGAAAGAATTGGTGACCTGGGCGTGTCCATTTGAGCTTTCTGTCTTCCTGGTGGTGTCTCCAGTTCTTCTTTTGTTTGGAACATCAGCAAATGACTGAGAAACAAGTGCAGGTAAGAGCTGATGGATTACTGTGCATTGTTACCTTGAGTACGAAATAAAGGGACTACTTCTGAAAGATCTTTTGACTGGATGTCTGCCGCCTCAAGTTTTGAACCTTTCACTCAATGCACTATTTAAAAATAATAATAATTATTAGCTAATTTAAGGCCTGGCAAGTGAAGGGAGTCTTCCCCCAACTTTGGCTAAAAATGTTCTCTGAAACACTTGTGCAAGTTGCTTTTAGTCTTCGAGTTCCTTTCCTCATAGGTGAAAGGGGGATAATATCGCTTGGTTTACAGAGCTGCTGAGAGGCTCCATGTATTTAGCAGCATATAGTGGGCACAGGATAAATAAATGATAACGATTCTTCCTCATATTTCCTGGGTCCGTCCAAGGTAGGCTCTGGGTCTAATTCATCTCCAGTCTTTTGATTCTTCTCGTCCTGATTGGCTTCAGTTTCCCCCACTGTAAAATACACATTGAACTAGAATCAAACTGGCATTCCACTGGCCAAAGTTGGCCTACATGGGTGTTTTGCGTGGCCCACGTATAGGGCTTTAAGAGGAAATCACAGCCAACATTTTAAAATTGAGATATTTTACATAGAAATCTAGAATTCCATCTTCTCTTAAAAAATCAGGAGATGTGGCAACAATGAGTCCACATTCCTGCACGGCAACAACTGGCTAGAGCCAAGTGGCAGCTGCCCTCTTAGGCAGAGCATGCACTGTCAGTTGGCCAGGGCCCATCTGGCCTGCTCTCATCTTTATGATCTGCTTGATCTCGCAGACATTTCAATATGTGGCCCTCTGGACAACTGGGAACAGTCTATGCCAGGCAACGGGTAGGCACTTACTTGCTGAATGAATAAATCTCCCACCCTTTTTTCTCTGTCATTTTCTTCTCCAGCCATATTAAGAAATGCCAGTTACTGAGTAAGGCGATTTTCACTTTGAAAGGTGAATTGAACAAGTCTGTTAGAGTCAGGATAGTGTAGGTTATACTGTGGTAACAAACAACTCCCGTGTCTCAGTGTCGTACAACAACAAGAGTTTATTATTTGTTCACACACACACAAACCTAGGCAAAAAAATGGGAAAAAAAGATCATCATATTTTCACATGCATGGATACAAACATGAGTGCACTGCTATGTTTGCAATGACGAGTCAAATAAAAACTCTGGCATATGAACATACGAACACACAAAACCCTGGTTCGAGACTGATCAGCTTAGATTGCATAACCTTGTTTTTATAGGACCTAAAAATGCCCCAGGATCCAAGGGAGTAAGTGATGGAGGTGCAAGAATATCTGCCCTCGGCCAAGGAATTGTCCCATACAATAAAAAGGGCGTGAAAGCTTATAGAAGTACCTGGAGGCTTTAAAAAAAATTTTTTTTAAAGCATTTTGAACATTAAACATTTTGCAAATGCATAAACAGGCAGTACTCCAAAGACGCCTCCTCCTCTGGGCTTCTAGCTCAAGAGGGAGATGTGTCCCAGATGTCCGTCCAATAGGCAGAGAAACAGAACTGGCCGGCCTGGGTCGGAGAGAGGGGTTAGAAGGCTGGAACCCTCTAACTCCAGCAGGAGCTGTAGACAGAAAGGGAGGGGTCAGGGCCAGCTCGCATCCATTTCTCCTCCCGGCTCTCCCCTCTTTTTCGTTCCACCCAGTCGAGGCTTTGCCACCTGGATTATTGCACAGAACTCTTCCTCACTTGATTTTGCCCATCTCAAGTCTTGCCACTTCTAGTCCCTCCATCACAGTCACCACATTTCTTTTTGCCGAGCCCGGGTTCTTTGAATATGCTCCTCCCCAGCTCACACATTCCCTGGCACCTCACCACCCACAGCAGTTCCTCCAGGGTTGCTGCTTCACTCACACACTATACCCCATCCACCATTTTGGTCTGGAAGTGCCCAGCCTTCCCTCTCAGCCTGCCCAGGTGCCTATCTCTCCTCAGACGCCCTCCAGTCCTTCCTCCCCAGGTTCATCATTGACATTTAGCTGCAAGACACAACTCGTGGAGGCGTGCATCCAGGCTCCGCTCCTAGACTGGAAGCTCCCTGAAGGCAGGGTCCAGACTCCCCTCTCAGAATAGGCACTTATCACCTATATATGTCCTCCCCAGACCGCAGAAGGTGACAAGGGTCTCGGTAGAAAACTTTAGGCCGAGAGTCGGGAGAGCTGGTTCTTCCACTTGATATGCTACATGCCCTCGGGTACGTCCCTGCCATTCTCAGGGCCCCAGTTTCCTTGTTTCTTGACATTGGGGCACCGGCCATTTGCTGTTGAGTACAGAGCTCGATAAACTGATGATTCACTGAACAACCACCAACTGCCATCTCAGGTATCAGCGTGAGGAGACTGGGTGCCGGGTCCCTGGAAGGTTCAACCCACCAACCCTGACTTTCCAGTTAGGCCCCGCTTACCATAACGCCCTCCCATTTCCCAACTATTCCCACCCCGTGTCGTGTTCTCTTTTCAAGGACCATGCTACCTGGTGCAACTCAAGGCTCGAGCTGGGAGACGGAGCCTGAGGGGGCCTGAGGAGATGCTCTCAGAATCAGCAGAGCCTCGGCCGCCTCCAGCTTCCGCCGCCACTCTGAGGAGGGAGAAACCGAGGCCTGGTCAGAAGCTGTGGGAACCTGCAAAGGAAAGGGTATGAGAGAATGGGAGCTGGGAACCCACACCTCTCAGCCTCATGCAACAAGTGCCCCTCAGTCCCCACTGCCACTGAAGGCTCCACCCTACCCAAGGCATTCTGCTCTTCCCATTCACTACGCTTGGCCCCTGCCAGGGTTCTGGACCCAACTATTTTCCCAGGATGTGTGGCTGCAGTAGAAGAGGGTCAAGGGTGGCATAGGGCTGGGGGACCAGAGTTGAGTGTCTAGAGACAAGGAAGGGTGAGGCCAGGGGATGAAACCCTCTGGAGGACACACACCACCAGTAGACAGAGAGGGGCAGGCTTTTACAATCTCTGAATGTGGGAGTCCGAATGCCTGCTGACCATTACTCGTTGTGGCTTGGGCAAGTCCCTTCCCCTGCTTAGCCTGTCTTCTTTTCCATCTCTTTTCTCTAAATCTTTCCTGAGACACTAATTCCTGCCAGCCTTTTCAAAACCCCCAGGGCAACAGTGAAGATTATGGGAAATCACAGGTGTCTGTGTTTTAATCTGCAAAGCACCTGGAGAGATGTGGTTACTGTCCCCGTTCAGGGACTGGTTCTTGCGTCCATAGTTCCCAGTCCCCATGAGACTTGAAGGACCAGCTTGGCTTATCTCCAGGAAGCTTTCTGTAATGGTCTCTGGACTCTCACCTAGGCTTCTGTGGCCCTCACCATCATGGTCCCCCTTTTCAGCAGGACCTTCTATCCCATCAATCTGTTTCATGTGGAACAAAAGGCTCCACTTGTTAAAGGCCTGCTATGTGGCAGGTGTTATGCTAGTCCTGCTGTCAGTGCTAGTGGTGTAGAATACTGTCCCCTCTCAGTCCACTGACAAACAAGTGGAGGCTTCGACACCTAAACTCACTTGTCCGAAGTCCCTCACAAGTAGGAAATAGCAAAGCAGGGAGAGCCCTGTCCTTGCCTGTTAAGTCTGCGATGCTGCCTTCTGACCTTCGTCGTCGTCGTCGTCCTCCTCCTCCTCCTCCTCCCCTATCTCCTCCTCCTCCTCCTCCTCCTCCTCCTCCTCCTCCTCCTTCTCCTCCTCCCCCATCTCCTCCGCCTCCTCCTCCTCCTCTTTTACCACCACCACGGCTGCCTCCACTTGCTCTTTGCATGTTTCATGGCATCAAGCACAAGGATGGGCACACAATACACAACCAGCTCCACGCTCCCTC
The DNA here is from genome assembly GCA_030848825.1 of Tadarida brasiliensis. Classification (NCBI taxonomy): domain Eukaryota; kingdom Metazoa; phylum Chordata; class Mammalia; order Chiroptera; family Molossidae; genus Tadarida; species Tadarida brasiliensis. Next base: position 975,407 of record CM061280.1, on the reverse strand, counting down.
TCAATCTACTCACGAGCTGCTCAGGGCAGGGGGCCTGTGGGAAGTCCCGGAAGGAGAAATTGTCAGTTGCTTCTTCAAGGGTGCTGGAGTCCAGGACAGAGACAAAGAGTTTGGGGCTTGGTTGATCCGCATAGTCCCTTGGGAGATCGCCTGCAGAAGCAGAGAGCACAGATTGGAGTCAGGTAGGAGTCAGGCCATGGAAAGGAGATGTGGGCATGCTTTGGGATGAGGATAGGAGCTGTGAATGTCGGAGCTGAGAAGACTTTGAAGACCAGCCAGTCTTACTGCTTATTTTGCAACTGGGGCAATTGAGGCCCAGAGAGGAGAAGTATTTTTCCCCCACGGTGACATGGCAAATTGCAGTAGGGTTAGACATGGAACCCACATCTTCAAGACAGAGAGAAAGGGGTCTGGACTGTGGCTGAGTTGGAAACCTTCCCCACTGGCCTGCGGCTCTCCTTACCTCCCTGGGGGTTGCACAGGGGTGGGCCTTACACTGGGGCATGATGCTGTCCTTCACAGCTGTGGGAGACTCAGAACAGCTTACGAGATCCTTTCCCCCTCACCGCACCCGACTCTACCTCATCCTCCGTCTCAGCTCTCTTTTCACTATGGACGTTTTCAAACCCCTCCCCGTCAGATTCCACCTTGCCAGCAACAGTTGGTAGATGATCCTGATGACGTTTTGTAGTTGGGGAAGCTAAAGGCAAGGAGTAACCTGCCCAAGGCCCCATCGGAGTTGAGTGGTAGGAGTGGTGGCAGAACTATTCATGCTCCCTATACCCGGACCCCGGTTCCCTCTCTGGCCAGAGACACTCACTAAGGACACTTCCTTGAATGGCCATCTTCCTGACAAAGCTGCGATGTCTGGGAGGTGCAGCTCCACTCTTCATCGGTCCTCGAGTCATGTGCCTGTTTAGGTGTGGCCCGTGGTCCATCTTCAAGGCACTCTCAGCAGGCAAGACCCTGCAGTCCTCCGTAAAGTGGGAGGTTTTAGGTCTAAAGTCAGTCACACTTAGAGGAGGCCTGCCCTCCCTCTCCCTCGCCAGATACCATACTCACGAGAAGAGGTCACACTGGTGACACTCGCAGGCCTGGAAGAGGTAGAAGTGCTCATGGTCCTCGATTTGGTCAGTGTTGCCGAGGTTGTGGCAGCAGGCACAGCGACTTACAGCTCTTGTGAGGCCAAGTTTAACCCCCATTGGGGTTCTACTCTCCAGCCCAGTGGTGGAGTCACAGGGGCAGCAGGGCATAGCAGGCATTTCGCTGAGATCCTTGGTTCTAGGCCCAGGAGTGGAAGTCAGGATGGCCACATGATCCCCTGCCCCCAACCACACTGCCTCTGGCCTTGGTCAACCCCACCTGAAGGGGCTGGATTCTTCTCCATCCAGCTCACTGCTGAAATCAGATTGCACCCTGCCTTCTCGCTCATGTAGCCTCCTTCCCAAGAAGCCACGCTCATGCATACATAGCCTTGTTCCAAGAAACTCCTGACTTTGGTCCTGCATGCTGTCAACCCAATTATTACTCTCTTTGCTTAGTTTCACTCCACATATTCCGTTTCCAGGCACGCACCTGCACCCTCGTGCCTCTTCCACAACTACTGGCCCTTCTCGTGTATCGTCCTGTACTCTGCCACACCCAACTGTTATTCCTGACACCCACTTCCGGGATTGCCTTCCTAATCTTCTGCGTTCACTCACTGCGCACTCATGAATCTGTGCCCCGATACTCAATTTTACTAGTCTCATATATGCCCCGCATCCCATTTTCTTTAATCACACACCATTCTGATATTTTTCTTGCAGCCCACCGTAGTCGTAATTACGTCCTTACTCCCCTTTTCAACTGGCAGATGTTTCCCCCCCGAAATGATGTTATTCCGCTGTACCCCAAGACCCAGTTTCAATCATTATCTTCATTCATCCTGTCGATTATTCATTGCATAGAGTCTGTCCAGCCTCGGATCAAATGCCAGACCCTGATGTCATCAACAGCCGCGTCCTCACTGTACTAATTGTTCTCTTGCAGCGACACACCCCTCCCTGGTTTCGAGCAAACCCATGCGTACTTCCACAGCCTCCCAACAACCTTCCGTGCTTGTCCCCACGCCTCAAAAATTAGGCTGAAGCACATTTGCCCCCCCTCCCCACACACACACGGGGAGTGCGCCACGTCCTCTCAGGCAGCCCAAGCGCTCGCTGCCCCCCTCCATGTCAGAATCAAAGGCAGGGTCATGAGCCCTGCCCCAGGGGCCAGGGGCCAGGGCTCAGGAGGCTGGGGCACTGGGAATCCCCACAGGAGGGGATCAGAGTGGGACATAAGGAGCCGGCAGAGGTACCCTGCTGAGGTGGAAGAGAGGAGAGAGGGTGGGGGATCACACCAGGAGGGAGGGAGGAAAGGAGAGGCATGGAGAACGAGGGCCCCTCTTACTCATACCAGCCCGTGGTTACCTCAGTCTCCAGCAGCACGCAGTCTTGGACAAGACGCGCGATCTTGGACAAGACGCCTGAGGAAAGAAGCTGCCTCTCTCCGTTTCCCGCCCTTCCCACACAAGCCAATGAGCTTCCAGCGCGGCCTTCCGCCTTCCGCTGTGGCCGGCGACCAATAAGCTTCGAGTTCCATCAAGCGCCCCCACCAAAGTCCCGCCTCCTCGCCTCTCTCTGGCTTCTCCTCAGGCTCACGATACGAGGCGGGCCAGTAATTCATGAGGTGGACTTGACGCTCCGGCCCCCAACTTGTTTCCCAGACTGTTCTCTCTTTGAACGTGAAACATACATGTGGGTGCATTTTTAACTCGTGTGCTTCGTATTCTGTCATGTATTTTCACAAAATTCAGTGTGTGTTTTTAAGATCGATCCACACGCCTATGTCAGGGATTCCGAATCAGGGGCGATGTTCCCCAGGGAACATGTGGCAGTGTCTGGAGTCATTGTGGCCCACATCGGTGTGTCTCTGTGTCTGAGCTCCCCGTTCAGTTGCTTGAATTTGTCTATTCTCATGACAATGCTACACTGCTAATTTTCATCTCTCAGTAAGACATCTTGATCTCTCGTAGGGCAAGCCCCCACATCTTACGCGCCATCTCCAGGCACATCTTCACGACTCGTCACATTTTGCCTTTCCATATAAGTGTTATAAGCAGGTCCTGTTCCCGGAAAACTCATTTGCAGCAGATTTGGAATCTATGGCTCAGACGAGAATTGACCATCTTTATGATATCCAGCCTTCCTAGTCACCAACATGGGCTGTCTCTCCATGTAGGGGGGTCTTCTTTAACGTTTTAACCTCTCAGTTTAGTATGTACTTTTATCTTTGGTACTTTCAGACCCTGTACATCTTTTACTGTATTTATGCTAAGATACTCGACAGTGTTATTGCTCTTGTATATGCTATGTGGTCAAAATGATATCTTTCTATTTCTATCAAATTTGTAGAAATCCCATTGGCTCTTTAAAAAGTAAATTGAAAGTCAGCCACCATGCTAAAAAGTCAGTAATACCTCATGATTTGTCTACAGGTGCTCCGTGGTTTTCTGTGAATCTCTGACTAACAGAAGTGCAATAATCAACAAACAGATTTCTCTATTGTGCTAGCTAGGACATCCACTACAAGGTCAAACAGAGATGGCAACTTTGGGTTGGTCCTAATATGAAACAGATAGCTGCCAACATTTCCATATTAAAATGGGTTTCCTGTGATTCATTGTCTTCCCCCTCCCCCCCCCCTCCCTCCCTTCCCTCTCTCCTTTTCCTTTCTCTCTCTCTCTTTAAAATAAATTTCCTTTATTGATTTTAGAGAGAGAAGAAGGGAGAAGGAGAGGGAGAGAGACATCGATGAGACAGAACAATGACTGGCCGCCTCCTGCATGCCCCCCACTGGGGATCGGGCCCACAACCTGGGCATGTGCCCTGACCGGGAATCGAACCGGGACCTCTTGGTGCATGGGTCGATGCTCAGCCACTGAGCCACACCGGCCAGACTCCTTTCTCTCTTTCTCTTTATCAGGTTCAGGAACTGCCCTTATATTCCTAGTTTAAGGAGTTTGTCGTAAAGATAATGAACAGATATTAAATTTTACATTTTTTACCTCGATTGAAACTCTACTGATTTAGTCTCTTAAATACGGTGACTGTTATTTATAGATTTTTTTCTCAAAATGTTTCGGCAAGTTCATCTTATAATAAAAAAAGAACAAAAATTATGACTGTATTTCTTAGCAATTCTCAAAAATTAAACATACACGTTCAATTAGCACCTACAGCAAGCAACAGAATAAGTAGTGACACACAAACCTCTCTCATGTGTCTATAGTTCTTCTAATGTTAAACCACTTTTGATCTCCTAGGATAAATGTAACTTAGTTAGGGTGCATCTTTTGTATACGCTGGTGGCATCAGTTTGCTAAACTTGTGCTTAGGATTTTGCATCTTCTGTTCATGTGCGAGATTGATGTAACGTTTCTCTTTCTCATACTATCTTTGCTCGTTGAGGGTCAAGGTTTTCTGGTCTCGTCGACTAAGTTGGTGGGAAGTCTCTCTTTTCTATCCTCTGGATGTGTTTGCATAAAATTAGGAATACCTATCTTGAGAATTTATTACAACTTGACTGCTAAACAGCTGGGATGCCTGTTTTTCTTTCTTTCTCAGGAAGGAAGGAAGGAAGAAGGAAGGAAGGAAGGAAGGAAGGAAGGAAGGAAGGAAGGAAGGAAGGAAGGAAGGAAGGAAGGAAGGAGAAGGAAGGAAGGCAGAAGGAAAGAGAAAGAAAGAAAGAAAAAGAAAGAAAGAAAGAAAGAAAGAAAGAAAGAAAGAAAGAAAGAAAGGAAAGAAAGAAAGAAAGAAAGAAAGAAAGAAAAGAAAGAAAGAAAGAAAGAAAGAAAGAAAGAAAGAAAGAAAGAAAGAAAAAGAAAGAAAGAAAGAAAGAAAGACTGACTCAATTTCACAGAAAATTGCTTTACCTTGCCAAGAAATTTCCTATGTATCAAAGGCAAAATTTTCTTAGGAGAAAAGCTGGGGATTTACCAATGATACTGTATGCTTAGAATGGTCTAATGTTCTGATAACTACATATAGTTAATTGTTGGCCATCACTAAAGATAGTTTTAAAAATGGTATTATAACATTTTAAAATTTCTATTTTTAATTAAAAATTTTTCCATAAAGAAAACTTTAGTCGCAGCTGGCTTCACTCATGAACAATGTCACACATTAAAAAAAAAAAAATAGTAACAGTCTTACAGAAGTTTTCCAGAAAATGCAGGAGGAAAATGCAGGAATTTTATGAAGGCAGCACTACTTTTATACAAAAAAATAGAAAAAGGCACTACCAGGGAGAAAAAAGCACTACCGATCAATATCCTTGATGAACATAGATGTAAAACTCCCTAATGAAATTTTAGAAATTTGAATCCAGTGGTCTATGAAAAGTATAATCTGTGGCCACGCAGGGTTTTTCCTAGGAATGCAAGGTCATTTTAACATTTTAAAAAATGCATCAGTGTGTTTTGCCATATTAAGGCAATGAAGGAAAGACAATCACAATATATGACAGAAAAGTCACTTGATGATGCAAAATATTTATTCGTGATAAGCATCTGCTAACCTAAGAACATGAGGGAACATCTTTGACCTGATAAAGTGTTTCTACCCAAAAACTGCTGCTGGCATCATAGTTAATGGTGAAAGACTGAATGTTTCTCCCACAAGATTAGGAATGTGGCAGTATCTCCACTCTTACCATGTCTGGTCAACATTATACTTGGGGTCCTAGCTGACAAGGCAAGAAAAAGAAACTGTATTTTCAAAAGGCATGATAATCTACGCAGAAAATACAAAAAGAAAGCCTCTCCCAGATCCAAGAAGCAACTTAACAAGGTCACAGGAGAGAAAGTCAGTATAGAAAGTTTCTTTTTATTTCAGTACACTAGAAACAAATAACTGGAGATGGATTCTAAAAGAAACACTTCACATACACTAGCAGTAAAATAAATGAAATTCCCACTGATAATTTTAACATCGTTATTTTTGCAAGGCTTGTCCACAGATAGCTATAAAATATTGCTGAGAGAAATTAAAGAAGGCGGATATAAGTGGAGGTATACATATTATGTTCATGGATCAGAAGGCTCAAAAATGCTTAAATGTCAATCCTCTAGTAACTTCTCTATAGATTTGCCACATTCCTAATTAAATGAAAAGCTACTACTGAAACGTATAAGGAAATGCAAAGGACACAGACTAGCAAAGCCATTTGGAAAAGAATAAAGATGGAGGACTTACACTATCAAATTCCCTGACTTAAAACAAAGGTGTGGAAATCATGACGGTGTGGCATTACCATAATGATAGTCATGTGGATCAATGGACAAAACAGAAAGCCCAGAAATAGACCTACACATATATGGTAAGTTGATTTGTGACAAAGGTGCTAAGATAATTAAGATGACTAATAATTAACTAATGGTGCTGGAAAAAATACATCTCCATAGGGAAAGAGAAAACACAAACAAACTTCAGGACCTCACACTATATGCAATAATTAACTAAAAATAAATGATAGCTCTAAGTGTAAATCGTAACATAAAAAGCAACAAGCAAACATGGGAGAAAAGTTCTGCGTTGTGAAGTTAGGCAAAGTTGTCTTGGGCAGGAAATTCATTCGAAAAGTTTATGATTTGACTTTGGGTGGTGGGCACACAATGCAATATACAGATCATGTATCACACAATTATACACTCGAAACCTATATAATCTGATTAACCAATGTCACCCCAATAAATTTAATTTTAAAAATGTACAAATCACAAAGGGAAAATGATTGATGGGTCGTTATTAAAATTAAGAGAAAAACAAACAAAAACTTTTGCTTCTGAAAAACCAGGGTTCGGTATCTCTGTGAAGCACCATTTTCTACTCCTACCCTGGAACCTCATGACTGACCTTGACTTCTACTTAACACCGAGAACAGAAACCAGGGTCTACTTATTTTCAATTGTAAAAACTCACTTTATTGTCTTAGGTGTCTGCTTGCAAAACTCTCCCCTTTCTCTATTTCCTGGCCAACTTCTTTCTTCACTCATTTCAGGCATACCTCCTTTGGGAAATCTCCAACACTCTATTCCACCTCCCAAGGCTGGGTGGCTGCACCTCCTCCGTCCTCCCATAGCCATGTAACCATCTTTTTTTTTTTTTTGTGGCTTCTCACCCATAGAGACTCTTTTTTTTTGAAATCCTCACCCGAGGATATTTTTCTATTTATCTTCAGATAGAGTGGGAAGGAGAGAGTGAGAGAGAGAGAGAGAGAGAGAGAAACATCGATGTGAGAGAGACACATCGACTGGTTGCCTCCCACACGACCCCAACCAGGGCCGGGGACCAACCGCAACCGAGGTACGTGCCCTTGACCGGAATCGAACCCGAGACTCCTTGGTCCGTGGACCAACACTCTAACCACTGAACCCAACCGGCCAGGGCGAGACTCATTCATTTCTACAGCCCCAGGCCATGGCCCGAGATAGGCTGCCAGGGAAGATCAGCCCTGTATTTTCAGTTATGTAAAAGATGCGTTCCTGAACAACACTATTATTTCAAAAACCAAATAAAAGGCTCTGAGGCCACCTCCTGCCTCTCTCCCTTCTGGGTATTGTTTGCCCTTTGAAGTCGGTGGCGCAGACCCTCCTAGTTCTGGGTGGTAAACAGGGGGCAAAACTAGGCAGTGTTGCTCGAAACCCAAGTGTCAAAGATGGAATTACATATAACAGGAGCAGGCAACAACGAGCTCTCGCCTCACTTGTTGTGCTTTCAATTTAGCCCAGCACAGGACTGTCCCTTCTGTCCCTCACATTTTCCAAGCCCTCCAGGCCCCAAACCACCTGTCCACTATCAACCAGACGCTGACTGTCTCACAGTCAGCATAACCTTCTGAGAGGAAGACCTCTGATGTTGATTTGGACTGTGGATGTCATCACCCAGTTCACCCTCCTTGCTCTGATAACCCATCTGGACCCATTCCTGTCTATGGCATCCTCACCAAATGACAACTCACCATCTGCCTGAACATCCCTACCTTTTCATTGTTCTTCAACAAGCAGATAGCTGGTTTGAGCCTGCTGGGAGGTTCAGTGGCCAGAAGAGAAAGAAAAGGAGGAAAGAACAAGAGACAAAAGAGACTGGAGGGGTCAGAGTAAGAGACTCAGGAACAGAGAGGATGTCCTATACCAGAAATGTATCCACTGCTTGAGCACAGTGCACTGGGCTGTAGGAGGGAGGAGAGACAGGGCGGGGCCAGAGGGGCTGAAGGGGAGTGGAGGACACAGGCCCTCTGCCTCTTTGCACCCAGCAGAGTGAGAAGCTTAGCTGGTCTCTTCAAGGAAGTCCTGTTGCTCACTACGGGCACATCACACTCTCTTGGAACCATGATCTTCACTCCTTTCCTTCCACCTCCTAACCTGGTGAGTCTGATTTCCCTCTGTTGTCCTGAGATGTCAGCCTCAGAGGCCTGGGGCTTGGTCTGTAGCAGTCAGTGCTGTAGCCACAGCACCTAAAGCAGCGCTGGGCATACACATAACACTTGTTGAATGAGGTAATGAATGTTAGGGAAGACAGGGCCCAAAAGGATAAGGCTACTTAGTGTTTCTCTGCTTTTGTTTTCTTTTCTTCTCAGAACCTGAAAGCCCAGCCTAAAGTCACTAAGGAACGTGTTGTTTTCTCTGACACTATGGAGAACTCATCCGATGGCACAGGCTTACCCAGGGCGTCTGCTGGTCCCCAAGGGTCTTGGAGGAGCTGGTTCCGGAGAGTCCTGGCATTTTTCACCAAGCCTTTCAGGTGAGAGCTTGCAGTCAGCCTCTGCACCCCCCCCTTTCCACCCAGAGGGCCTCCGGACCAGGCCTGACTTCCCCAGGGTTCCCAAGGGTCCAGTTCTCATTCTGCTTTGCCTTTGCAGGGGAGGATACCAGACCCTCGGAAGCCAAGACCACGTTGCCACAGACACAGACCCCTGAATGGTGGTCAGGCCTCCTCTGCTGCCACATGCCCCTGCTTTCCCCAGTCACTGGGCCTGAAATAAATGTGGTATGCTTGACTGGTTTAGCCTCATGATGTTTATTGTACCTCTCCACACTAACATCCACTTTCTTTGCTTTATGGTTTGCCCTTTTTGGTGAAGAAGTTTTGGCGAGAGGGTGTTACCCCATTACTTAACCATATGAGTCTGTACTCTTGTGCCTTGGAGCAGTACTGCTTTTTTCTCAGTCGCAGTTGAAATTGGACTCTATTTGATGGAGACTGATTACTCTACTGATTCCAAGCATTTCAATAATGTTTGACTGAGTGACAACTCTTGGGGCAGTGTATGAGGGTACTAATGAGTAGAAGCACAGAGAGATTGGGTCAGAGGGAAAAATGTTACAGCACCTGAGGCTTTTAGAAGCATTAGAGCCACTAAGTTATAAGTTGACCACAACGACCCCCCTTGGAAAGAGTCTCTCCAGTACTCAACCTTGTCCATCACCTCAGGTTGTTTATCTCACATTTTGACACCATATCCCTTAGTAAGATGCTCTTGCTATGTATTGCAGCAAAATAGCAGCAGGGGAAGAGCTGAGTCTGGTGAGTGCTTTCCAGAAATGAGGAAAGCCTGGAGGTTTTTCTGGGCCTGTTCTGATCCTGGCTAAGACTATGCCAGGGGAGTCCAGGCCCCTGTAGTCCATGCCCCTATGGCCTAATGAGACTGTTTGGTTTCTCAGAAACTCCGGAGTCTACCAGACCCCTGGACTTGCTGCATTTGGCTCAGAGCCACACTAAGGAAATGTGGGGTTTAGGGGCTATGAGAGTCCCTCCTTCTGTTTTTAATTTTTTAATTGAATTTATTGGGGTGACATTGGTTCACAAAACCATACAAGTTTCAAGTGTACAACTCAATAAAACATCATCTACACATTGCATCGTGCGCCCATCGCCCAAAACAAAGTCTCTTTCCATCCACATTTTCTCCCCCTCTGCCCACCTCCACCTACCCCCACCCACCTTTCCCTCTGGCTATCACCACACTGTTGTGTTTTATATGTGTGTGTGTGTGTTTGCTTAATCCTTTCATCTTTTCACCCAGCCCCCCAAACCCCTCCCCTCTGACAGCTGTCAGTCTGTTCTCTGTATCTATGAGTCTGTTTCTATTTTATTAGTTTATTTTGTTCATTAGATTCCACATATGAGTGAAATCATATAGTACTTGTCTTTCTCTGATGGCTTCAGTTAGCATTATATTATCCAGGTCCCTCCATGTGATCTCAAAGGGTAAGAGATCTTTCTTTCTTATAGCTGCATAGTATCCCATTGTGTATATGTACCACAGCTTTTTTTTTTTTTTATCCTCACCCGAGGACATTTTTTCATTTTTTGTTCAGATAGAGTGGGAGGGAGAGAGAGGAAGAGAGAGAGAGAGAAACATCGACGTGAAAGGGACACATCGAGTGGCTGCCACCCGCACGACCAACCAGGGCCGGGGACAAACTGCAACCGAAGTACATGCCCTTAGCGGGAACCGAACCCGGGTCTCTCTGGACCGCAGGCCGACGCTCTAACCGCTGAGCCAAACTGGCCAGGGCTACCACAGCTTTTTAATCCACTCATCTACTGATGGGCACTTGGGCTGTTTCCAGATCTTAGCTATTGTGAATAATGTTGTTATGAACACTAGGGGTGCATATATTCTTTCTGATTGGTGTTTCAGGATTCTTAGAATATATTCCCAAAAGTGGGATCACTGGGTCAAAAGGGAGTTCCATTTTTTATTTTTTGAGGAGACACCATACTGTTTTCCACAGAAGCTGCTCCAATCTGCATTCCTACTAACAGTGCACAAGGGTTCCCTTTTCTCCACATCCTTGCCAGCACTTGTTTGTTGATTTATTGATGGTAGCCATTCTGGCAGGTGTGAGATGATACCTCATTGCAGTGTTAATTTGTATCTCTCTGATGATTAGTGATGTTGAGCATTTTTTCACATGTCTATTGACCATCTGTATGTCCTCATTGGAGAAGTGTCTATTCAGGTCTTTTGCCCATTTTTAAATTGGATTCTCCTCCTTCTGTTGAGTCGTATGACTTCTTTATGTATTTTGGAAACTAACCCCTTATCAGATGTATCATTGGTGAATATGTTCTTCCATACTTTGGGTTCCCTTCTCATTTTGCTGATGGTTTCTTTTGCTGTGCAGAAACTTTTTAGTTTGATGTAGTTCCATTTGCTTATTTTTTCCTTTGTTTCTCTTGCCCTAGGAGATGTATCAGCAAAAAGTCTGCTACATGAGATGTCTGAGATTTTATTGTTCATGTTTTCTTTTAGGACTTCTATGATTTCATGACTTACATTTAAGTCTTTTATACATTTTGAGCTTATTCTTGTGTATGGTGTAAGTTGGTGGTCTACTTTCAATTTATTTGCACCTTTTTGTCCAATTTTCCCAACACTATTTATTGAAGAGACTGTCTTTACTCCATGGTATGCTCTTTCCTCCTTTATCAAAAATTAATTGACGATATGCTGTGGGTTGATTTCTGGGTTCTCTGTTCTGTTCCACTGGTCTATATGCCTGTTCTTGTGTCAGTAGCAAACTTTTTTATTACAATGGCTATGTAGTATAGTTTGATATCTGGTATTGTGCTCCCTCCAACTTTGTTCTTCCTTCTCAAGATTGCTGTACCTTTTCAGGGTCTTTTTGGTTCCTTATAAATTTTTGGAATATTTGTTCTAGATCTGTGAAATATGCTGATGGTATTTTAATAGGGATTACATTCAAGCTGTAGATTGCTTTGGGTAGTATGGATATTTTAATGATGTTAATTCTTCCAGTCCATGAACAAGGTATATGCTTCTACTTTTTTGCATCTTCCTCTATTTCTTTTTTCAATGTCCTATAGTTTTCCGAGTATAGGTCTTTTACCTCCTTGGTTAAATATATTCCTAGGTAACCTAATATGTTTGTTGCAATGGTAAATGAGATTTATTTTTTAGTTTCTCTTTCTGAGAGTTCATTATTGCCATTGATTAAAATGCCATTGATTTCTGGATGTTAATTTTGTATCCTACTACTTTGCCAAATTAATTTATTAAATCCAGTAGTATTTTGGTGGAGTCTTTAGGGTTTTCTATGTATAATATCATGTCATCTATGAATAATGACAGTTTTACTTCCTCGTTTCCAATTTGGACGCCTTTTATTTTTTCTTCTTGTCTGACTACTGTAGCTAGGACTTCCAGTTCTATGTTGAATAAGAGTGGTGAAAGTGGGCATCCCTGTACTGTTCCTGTTTTTAAGGGAAACATTTTAGTTTTTGCCCATTGAGTATGATGCTAGCTGTAGGTTTATAATATGTGGCCTTTATTATGCTGAGATATCATCCTTCCATTTCCACTTTGCTGAGAGTTTTTATCAGAAATGGGTGCTGAATTATATCAATTTTTTTTTCTGCATCTATTGATATGATCTTGTGATTTTTATCCTTCATTTTGTTTATGTAGTATATCGCATTTATAGATTTGTGAATATTTTACCAGCCTTGCATCCCCAGAATAAACCTCACTTGGTCATGGTGTATGATTTTTTAAACGTATTGCTGGATCTGATTTGCTAATATTTTGTTGAGGATTTTAGCATCTATGTTCATCAGGGATATTGGCCTATAACTTTCTTTATTTGTCGTGTCTTTTTTTTCTCTTCTTTTTTTTTATTAATTTGTTTTTGTTACAGATGTTTCTCCTTTTTCCCCGATTGACACCCTCCTCCCCATCCCCCCCACCCCATTCTCAGCTTTGTTGTCTATGTCCATTGGTCATGCATACATGCATATAAGTTCTTTGGTTTATCTCTTCCCTCCCCCCATCCCCCTCCTCTGAGGCTTGTCAGTCTGTACCCCACCTCTATGTCTCTGGGTGAATTTTGTTCATCAGTTTGTTTAGTTCATAATATTCCACAAATAAGTGAGATCATGTGATATTTGTCTTTCTCTGCCTGGCTTGTTTCGCTTAGCATAATACTCTCCAGGTCCCTCCATGTCATCTCAAAGGATAAGAGATCTTTCTTTCTTACAGCTGCATAGTATTCCATTGTGTACATGTACCATAGCTTTTTTATCCACTCATCTACTGATGGACACTTGGGTTGTTTCCAAATCTTAGCTATTGTAAATAGTGCTGCTATGAACATAGGGGTACATATATTCTTTCTGATTGGTGTTTCAGGTTTCTTAGGGTATATTCCTAGAAGTAGGATCTCTGGGTCAAATGGCAGTTCAATTTTTAACTTTTTGAGGTAACACCATAGTGTTTTCCACAGTGGCTACACCAGTCTGCATTCCCACCAGCAGTGTACTAAAGTCCCCTTTTCTCCACACCTTCCCCAACACTTGTTGTTTGATGATTTGTTGATGGCAGCCATACTGACAGGTATGAGGTGATACCTCATAGTTGTTTTAATTTGCATCTCTCTGATGATTAGCGACTTTGAGCATTTTTTCATATGTCTCTTGGCCATTTTTATGTCCTGTTTAGAGAGGTGTCTATTAAGTCCTCTGCCCATTTTTTAATTGGGTTCTTTGTCTTCCTTTTGTTGAGTTGTATGAGCAGTCTATATATTTTGGAAATTAACCCCTTATCTGATACATCATTGACGATTATGGTCTCTCATATAGTGGGATCCCTTTCCGTTTTGATGGTTGTTTCTTTTGCTGTGCAGAAGCTTTTTAGTTTGATGTAGTCCCGTGTGTTCATTTTTTCCTTTATTTCTCTTGCCTTAGGTGTTGTATCAGTGAAAATTCTACTGCATATGATGTCTGAAATTTTGTCCTGCATTTTCTTCTAGAATTTTTATAGATTCAAGAGTTACATTTAAGTCTTTTATCCATTTTGAGTTTATTCTTGTGTATGGTGTAAGTTGGTGGTCTAGTTTCATTTTTTTGCAAGTAGCTGTCCAATTTTCCCAACACCATTTATTGAAAAGACTGCCTTGACTCCACTGTATGCTCTTGCCACCTTTGTCAAATATGAATTGAGCATATTGTCTTGGGTCAATTTCTGGGTTCTCTATTCTGTTCCATTGATCTATCTCCCTGTTCTTGTGCCAGTACCAGGCTGTTTTGATTACAATGGCTTTGTAGTATAACCTGATATCTGGTAATGTGATCTCTCCTACTTTGTTCTTCTTTTTCAAGATTGCTGTGGCTATTCGGGGTCTTTTTTTGGTTCCATATAAACTTTTGGAGATTTTGTTCTAGTTCTGTGAAATATGTCGTTGGTATTTTGATGGGGATTGCATTGAATCTATATCGTCATGTCTTTAAAAAAATTTTTTTTATTTATTTTAAAGAGAGAGGAAGGGAGAGGGAAAGAGAGACAGAAACATCAATGAGAGAGAACATCGACTGGCCACCTCCTGCATGCCCCCCACTGGGAATTTGGCCCACAACTTGGGCATGTGCTCTGACTGGGAATCGAACCGGTGACCTCTTGGTGCATGGGTCGATGCTCAACCACTGAGCCACACCAGCCGGGCTATTTGTCGTGTCTTTATCTGGTTTTGGAATTAAGATAATCCTGGCCTCATTATAAGTGTATGTCTTTCCTCCTCTTGAATTATTTGGAATAGTTTGAGAAGGATAGGTGTTAGTTCTTCTTTGAATGTTTGGTAAAATTTGCCTGTGAAGCCATCCAGTCTAAGACTTTTGTTTGCTGGGAGTTTTTTTTTTATTACTGATTCAATTTCATTAGTTGTTATTGGCCTTTTCAGGTTTTTTTTATTCTTCCTGATTGGGTTTTGGAGGATAGTATGTTTCCAGGAATTTGCCCATTCCTCCCAGGTTGTCCAATGTGTTGGCATATAGATGTTCACAGTATTTTTTTTTACAATCCTTTGTATTTCTGTGGTGTCAGTTATTACTTCACCTCTTTTGTTTCTGATTTTATTTATTTGGGTCCTCTCTCTTTGCTTCTTGATGAGTCTGGCTAAAGATTCATCAATCTTGTTTATCTTTTCAAAGAACCAGCTCTTGGTTTCATTGATATTTTGTGTTTTGTTGTTGTTTTTTTAGTATCTATTGTATTGAGCTGGATTGATATCTTGGGTTCTGAGGCCATCCTCAGTACAAGATTCACAACTGGTTCCTTCCCCTGAATGCTCCAAATAGCCAGTGCTCAAGAGTGCCAGCTTTATTTACTATATTATTCTAACACCAAGATCACTAGCTAGATCATATTAGTGAACAATAAATATATTTCAAAATAATGCATGAAAGAGCATTTGGAAATCATGCAAGGTAATTCACTTGATGAACAAATAAAAGATAAAGACCAGACTCATGTGTCAGCAGATAATGTAAATGCATTCAATAATAAAAGGACATAACATTTTTATAAAGCTCTAATAAATACTCTGTGAATATTCATTAATTTTATTCCCACAGAAATCTTACAGTGTAGATAGCATTGTTGTCTTTATTTTTGAGATGAAGAAACAGAAGAATAAAGAAATAAATATCTTGCTAAGCAACACAGCTGCTTAATGGAAGAACCTGAGATTCTAGTACATGCATCCCAACTTCAACATTTGTACATGTGAACATTACATTGTACTGCCTCTCTGAAAAACTACCAGCAGCTAATCCCCCCCGCCAAAAAAAAAAACACACCTTCAAATAGTCAGGTAGTTTATCAGAACGGTAATACAAGAATTCGCGAGTTAACATCCTTTCAAATTACAAAAAAACTGACTTCATTTATGTTAAAATTTTTAAATATGTTGAACTATCCATGTGCTCCTGAAATTAACCCCGCTTGATCATGATGTCTTTTTTTTAATGTATTGTATTCTATTTGTTAGTATTTTTTTTTTAAGATTTCTGCATCTATATTCATCAGAGATATCCACCTATAGTTTTCTTTTTTGTGTGTTATCCTTGCCACGTTTTGGTATCAGGGTTATATTGGCCTGATAAAATGTGTTAAGAAGCATTGCGTCTTCTTCAATGTTTTGGAAGAACTTGAGAAGAATAGATATTAAATTTTCTTTGAATATTTGGTAGAATTCACTAGCAAAGTCATCTGGTCCTGAACTTTTACTTTCTGGGAGGTTTTGATGGTTGTTTCAATTTCCTCGCTGTTGATCAGTCTATTTAGATATTCTAATTTTTCATAATTTAGTCTAGGAAGTTTATATATTTCTAGGAACATCCATTTCTTCCAGGTTATTGAATTTGGTGGCATATAGTCTTTCCTCGTATTCTAGTATGATCCTTTGTATATCTATGGTAACTTCTCCTCTCTCATTTCTGATTTTGGTGGGGGTTTTTTTTTTTTTCTCTGTCTTCCTTAGTGGGTCTAGCCAAGGTTTGCCAATTTTATCATTTTTTTTTAAAGAACCAGATATTTGTTGTATTAATTATTTGAACAGACTTTTTGTTCTGTATTTCATTTATTTCTGCTTTAATTTTTATTATTTCTTTTCTTCTGCAGACCTTGGGCTGCTTTTGTTTCTTTTTTTCCTAGTACTTTAAGATGTAATGTTAGGTTGTTTACTTGGGATTTCTCTTCTTTCTTGAGATAGCCTGTGAAGATATAAACTTCCCTCTCATTATTGCTTTCACTGAATCACAAAAGTTTTGATATGTTGTATTATAACTCTCATTTTTCTCTACATATCTTTTGATGACCTTTTATTTGTCCTTTGACCCAGTCATTTTTTTAGTAGCATGTTGTTTCATCTCCACATATTTGTGGGTTTTTTGTTTCCTTTTTGAAGTTGGTTTTTAATTTCAAAGCATTGTGTTCAGAGAATATGCTTAGTATGATTTCTTTTTAATCCTCACTCGAGGATTTTTTTTGTATTTATCTTCAGATAGAGTGGGAGGGAGGGGGAGAGAGAGAAACAGGACCCCGACCAGGGCCGGGGACTAACCGGAAACCGAGGTACCTGCCCTTGACCGGAATTGAACCCGTGACTCTTTGGTCCGCAGGCCGACGCTCTAACCGCTGAGCCAAACAGGCCAGGGCATGCATGGTATGATTTCAATCTTAAGTTTGTTGGGGCTAGTTTTGTGGTTCATCATTGCAAATCAATCAATGTAATACATCACATTAACAAAATAAAGGATAAAAGGCATATGATCATATCAATAGATGCAGAAAAAGCATTTTATAAGATACAGTGTCCGTTTATGATCAAAACACTCAATAAAATGAGTATATCATAAAGATATATGCACCCTGCCTGGTTGGTGTGGGTCATCCCATGGACTGAGAGGTCATGGATTCGATTCCCGGTCTGGGCACATGCCCAGATTGCAGGCTTAATCCCCAGTAGGGGGAGTGCAGGAGGCAGTCAATCAATGTGTCTCTCTCACATTCATGTTTCTATCTCTCTCTGCCTTCCCCTCTCTCTAAAAAATCAATAAAAACGTATTAAGAAAAAAAAGATATATGTACCCTTATGTTCATTGCAACATTATTTATGGTGGCCAGGACATGGAAACAACTGAATTGTCCTTTGATAGATGGTTAGGTGAAGAAGATGTGGTACATGTATACTATGGAATAGTGCTCAGGCATAAGAAAAGATAGAATACTGCCATTTGTGACAATATAGATGGATCTTGAGAATATCATGCTAAGCTAAATAAGTCAGTCATAAAAAGTCAAGAATCATATAATTTCACTCATATGTCGGATATAAAACTGAAAGCAACAAATGAACAAACAAGAAAAACAAACAAAATCTCATAGACACAGACAACAGTGTGGTTGTTACCAGAGGGAAGAGCTTGGGGGGGGGGGGGCGGGCAGGAAAGGGTAAAGGGGGTCAAATATATGGTGATGGAAGATGATTTGACTTTCGGTGTTTGGCACACAATACAATATACAAATCATGTATCGTAGACATATACACTTGAATCCTATATAATCTTATTAACCAATGTCACCCCAATAAATTTAATTTAAAAGGGTTAAATGTATGATTAAAAACAAAAAAGGTTCGATAAAGTAAAAGAATCAAATGCAAAGTCTAGAGTTGAAAGGTACAGTGGGTATGATGAAAAAAATTACTGGAAGGGTTCAAAGGAAAATTTGATTGGTCTGGAAAAAGAGTCAGCAAACCTAAGCTAATGGGAATATTAGGAGAGCAGAGAGGGAAATGAGCAGTAAAAATACTTGAAGAAAGATGGCTGAAAATTTTGAAAACTATTCAACGAAAGTTATTAATCCACATACACATCTATGCTGAATGAAATCTAAGTAGAATGAGTGCTAAGAAATCCACAGCCAGGCCGGTTATAGTAAAAGTGTTCAAAGACAAAGAGAAAAACAGCTGATTATGAAAAACAGAACCGAGTCAGATGAACAGGTAACTGATCATTAGAAACTATGGAGGCCACAAAGCATCAGATGGAACAAATGTGTAAGAAAAATCTGTCAACTAGGAATCTTGCATCAGGCAAATTATCTTCCAAAATGAAGGTGAGATATATTCCCAAATAAATAAAAAATGAGATAACATTACTTGCCGCCCACTTTACAAGAAATGCTAAGGAAAGAACATCATTTTATACAGAAACTTGAATCTACACAAAAGAAATTTAAAAATAAAACAACATAAAATTACTCAAAATAACTCTAGAATTACAAAAAAATATATAAATGCATATCGGACTCTTTCTTTAATTATTTTAAAGGGCAATTTTAGCCCTGGCCAGTTTGGCTCAGCGGTTAGAGCATCGATCGGCCTGTGGACCAGAGAGTCCCGGGTTTGGTTCCCGTTAAGGGCATGTACCTCAGTTGCAGTTTGTCCCCGGTCGCGGTTGGGTTCGTGTGGGTGGCAACCACCCGATGTGTCTCTCTCACATCGATGTTTCTCTCTCTCTCTCTCCTCCTCTTTCTCTCCCTCCCACTCTATCTGAAGATAAATGCAAAAATGTCCTCGGGTGAGGATAAAAAAATAAAAAATAAAAAGGCAATTTTATAAAACAATAGGTATAAAATGTATTGTTGGGACTCTAACTTATAGACATACAGTATATTTCACAAAAGCAGCATAAAGGAGATGGTGAGGAAAAGGATGAATTAGAGTAAGAAAATGACAATACATCCACAGGACGCAAGTAAAAGAACCAAAGATTGTAAATGAGAGGGTTATATAACAAACACTCTAGATATATTCTTCCTCGAACTTCATCTCTCAGCTTTCTTAAAATATATAAAGTTTCATAAAGGAAATCCTTAATGTTTTTCTTATAATCAATGTCACTTTTACTTTCTTTATTTTGCCTATAAATGCTGTGTAATTTTTAAGATGAATTTACATTTTTTAATAACTACCAAAATAAAATATTTTTTAATTGAGAAACAGAAACAAAAAAATGAAGTATGTTCTTTACAGTATTATATTGGTAAAAATAAGGTTATAATACCTAGGGAGAAACTTGTGCAGGAATATGGCATTCTTCCAAAGTATCAGTGGAAGTGTAAATTAGTGTATTCAGGCCACTTGATGGTACAGTTCAATTTTTTAAAAAGACCTCTACTTTTCAATTACACATTTATGTGTTTATATAAATACAATAAATCTGCAGTAAAATTATTCACCACAGATTGGGTTTAATGGAGAAATTTTATAAACTATTTTAAAGTCCAAAGTAAGGAAACACATTTAAACAAATTCTGATGCACCTATACAATGATAGTGAGTAGTGAAAAAATATTGATTAACAAAAGATGTTTTAGATGTATTTACAATATATTGAAAATAAAAATTTGATAGAATACATTCAGTGTGATGGTACATATGTTTTAAATTTTTTGGACAAATAGGCAAAGCATACAGAGGCAAAAATAATCTCTTGAAAGTGGTTGTTGTGTATATTTAATATATATATCCTCTTTTCAAACAATGCACTTGTAAAATGAAATGGTAAAGGAAAAATCCACAAGTTTAACCAATTTCTCATAACTTAAAAAATATTAACTTAATCCTGGCCAGGGTGGCTCAGTAGGTTGAGTATCATCCCATGCACCAAGAGGTCATCGGTTCAATTCCTGGTCAGGGCACATGCTGGGGTTGAGGGGTCAATCCCCTGGGGGGGGGGGGCGTGCTGAAGGCAGCCGATAAATATTTCTCTCTCTTCGATGTTTCTGTCTCTCGCTTTCCCTTCCTCTCTATCTAAAAATCAATAAAAACATTTCTTAAAAAAATAAGATGAACAGGGAAATATGCTGTCTTACACTGTTCATGGGCATAACCTTTATGGAAGAAGCATTCAGCAACAAACTGGCAAGGTATATCAGGCAACTAAATGTTTCCACGTGTTAGCAAACATTCAGCTACAAATGTGTTTCCAGAAGAGTTCATCTTACCAAGGAAAAAACAGAACAATTTAAACATACATCAAGGGGTTGAGTTTTATAAATTATAGCCCATCCATAAAAGGGAATCATAAAGTAAAAACAAATTAGAGGAGGATATTTAATCATTTGAAAAGATTATAAGACCAATTGTATGCATACTCACTGAGATGCAATTTGGCTCCAACAGCAAAGATATCTGGGAAATGTTGGACTCTTAACTCTTTGTAGACTGAGGCTGGGCTGACTAATCAGAACAGTGGAATGCCGCCCAAAGATAAGCATCATGTCCCCAGGAAGCAGGTTAATGATGATATAGAGTGTGATAACTTCTTGATGTTATCTGTTAGTTAGGAATATACTGTTCTTTCTAGTTGTCTAGACTACCCACCCCTATAAATAAGAAACCCTGTCCTGGGAGAGGTGTAGATTCTTCCCAACTGGCCACCAACAGGCAGCAGCTGTTTGCCCCTATATGTAAGTTTCTCCTATTAAAGCTCTTATGAATTTGAATAAGACTCCATGTCAGTTCTTCGGAATTGGTCCTGAACTTAGACTTGTGGGGCTTTCCCCCAATACCAATTATAGTGAAAGTATCCAACAATAAAACAATATATATTACATTTAAAGGTATTATTTATCTCTCTACATATTTCATGTTTTAAATTTGGTTGGTCAAGAGGTAGAATTTGGAATGATTTAGACTTTTTTCCTTATCAGTTAAAAAGTTTTTATTATGTTACTGTATTATTCATATAAAATAAATGTTGAGAATAAATAGGTACAGTTCCCCTTATAAATTATTAAGATAGTGCAAAAACAATTGTAAAGGCAAGTCTAGAAAACAATCCAGGTATTCAGGACCTCTCACAATATTTGTGAACCTGGTGAGGGAAAACTAAAACTATCTTTGTGAATAGTCATTTAATAATACACCAAATAGAAAGTTCACCAGATTTTAATCCTTCCATATGCTTTGAGCCTTCAATTCCTATTTTAGCAATGTTTGCTCAGGAAATAATCTTGAATGTAAGCAAGGTATGTGTACTATGATATTGTTAGCACTTTGGGTTTGGATAAGGAAAAATAGAAACCACCAAAATGTTCAACAATGAGGAAGCAGTGGGAAGAAAAACCTCATATCTGCATCTAAATATGGATATAGATGCGTACATACATACATCTATCAATTCCTCTATTCAACTCATCCACTGCAACACAAAAGAGCCATGGAAACTATTTTAGAAGAATATTTAATCACATGAAAAGAAGATCAAGAATATCTAACTATACATCTATATCTATCTATATTATATATTTATGTATGAAAAAGCAGATATTGAAACAGTATATACATTAAAATTCACATAAATATCACATGAAAAATACTGTGCAGGTGCAGATGAAAATGATTCAGAAAGGCATGGATGGTCAGGAAGATTGATTACTAGTGACATTAGTTTTCTTCTGCTAACTTGTCTGCTTTGTGAATTTATCTTCTGCAATGACACTGAGTTGTTTTTTGTTTTGTTTTTTGGCAATGGGGAAAATGGCAGGAAGTAGGCACAGGGGGGAGGAGGGGATAAACATTATGTAAATCCAGCAAAACAACGAAGGACAGCAAAATGCCATTTGCAGCCCATCAAGCTGGCCAACCACACACACACACACACACACACACACATACACACACACACACACCAATTACAGTGACCAGGAGACTATGCAGGGGAAATGGGCATACTGTTTTTTCTACTAGCTGCACTGGCTGGCATGAATGCAAATCGGCACAAAACTTAGGAAGGGGCCATTTGGCAACACAGCAGAACAAGTTTAAAACGTCCATATGTGGATCCTTCAAGTGCACAATTAGGATGACTGTCCAGTATGCCAGCGAAGATTTGGCTTGAGAATGAAGGAGTCACTGGTCAGAGAAGTCAGTGTTGGGTTTAAACATAGGGAAGGGACTAGGCACCACCTGAACGTCCAACCACCGGGGAATGATTACAGACATGTTAAGGTCGGCGGATACACTCTGCAGCGCTGAAGATGACGTTTCGGAAGCCTGTTGAATAACATGGAAAGAAGTTCAGTGGGTTGATTTTTGTTTGGTTTCAGTTTGTGAAAAAGCAGGTTAAGAAACACCACATACATGAACCATTCTATAACAATGTGTTAAAAAGGGAAGGTGAGGTGGGGGTGAGCAGGGGAGAGAGAGAGAGGGGAAGAGAGCCTGGAAAAACCGCACACCAAAGGGGTAAAAGTGGTTGTGTCTGGGTAGCAGGATGATGGGGAGCAATTACTCTCTTGGTTTTCCCTCCCGTGATTTGCTTCTCCTTTCTGATGTCTCTACCATGAGATGGTATCACCTGTACAGTAAACAAAGAGAGAAAGTGCTCTTTAAACCGAACCACGAGGACAAGAGGCAGCCTCTAATTGATCAAGTGGCACAGATTAGCAAGATTATTCACAATGCCCTTGGTGGGTGTCTGGGGAGAGACGAGGAAAGAATGGACTAGAGGGTGAAAGGGGAGGGCGGGGGAGGGGGGAGAGGAGAAGAGAGAGGAGAGGAGAGAGGAGGAGAGAGAGAGGAGACAGAGGGGAGAGGGGAAGAGGAGAGAAGAGAAGGAGAGATCCAGGAAAGAGGGAGACAGAGAGGGAGAGAGGAGAGAGGGAGAGAGGAGAGAGGAGGAGAGCGGAGGAGAGCGGAGGAGAGCGGAGAGAGGAGAGAGAGGAGAGGAGAGGAGAGGAGAGGAGAGGAGAGGAGAGGAGAGGAGAGGAGAGGAGAGGAGAGGAGAGAAGGAGAGAGAGAAGAAAGAGGGAGAGAGAGACAGAGGAGACCGAGAGAGGAGAGAGGAGAGAAAGTGAAGAGAGAGAGACCTGCACTCCCAATACAATACACTGCTGGTGGGTTAGGGGGGCAAAGAGGGCTTGTAAACCGGGTGGGAGCCGAGGTGCGGCTCTGCTGGCTGGCTCGTTCCTGGCGCGCGTTCATCGGAAGGTGGCTTCCTCGTCGGTGTCCTCCTCGAAATCCTTGACGCTGGCGCTGGTGGACTGCCTGGCCCAGGCTCCTCGTTCCGCCTCTCGCTCTTTGTGCGACTTGAATCTGCCCACGAAGATTTTGCGGTAGTTCAGGAACATGCCGTTCATCGCGTCGATGGCCCGCTCGGCGGACTCCTGCTTCTGGAAGTGCACGAAGCCGTAGCCCTTGGGCCCCTTCTCGTCGCAGGCCACTTTGCAGGAGAGGATGTTGCCGAACGCCGAGAAGATGTTGTAGAGCGCCTTGTTGTCGATGGTCTTGCCCAGGTTCTTGATGAACACGTTGCCCACCCCGCTCTTGCGCAGCGAGGGGTCCCGCTGGGACCACATGATGCGCACGGGCCTGCCCTTGATGACATCAAAGTTCAGGGTCTCCAGGGCCCGCTTGGCGTCCACCGGTTGCTGGTAGTTGACATACGCGTAGCCCAAGGAGCGGCGGGTGATCTTGTCTCTGCAAATGCGGATGGAGAGGATGGGCCCTGCCGGGCTGAACTTCTCGTACAGCATCGCCTCTGTCACCTCAGGGTGCAGGTCGCCCACGTACAGTGAGGCCATCGGGAAGTCCGGGTTGTCCTCGGCACCCCCGCCCGTCTCCGCGTCCGCGGTGGCCGCCGCCGCCGCCTCCGCATGCTCAGCCGCACCGTCCTCCTCCCGCACCGGGGGCGCCGCCGCCTCCGCTGCAGCAGCGGCTCCGGCCGCGCTGGCCTCTGGCCCCGCCACGGCGGCCGCCGCGGGACCGGCCTCCGCCCCCTCCGCGGCCCGGGCGGCCGCCGCCTCCCCCAGGCTGGCCTCCGCCACTGCCTCCTCTCCCGAGGCCTCGGCCTCCACCTCAGTCTCCACCTCTGCTTCCGCCTCCGCCACGGAGGCCTCCGCCACCGCCTCTGCCACGGTCGCCGCCGCAGCCTCCGCCGCCGCCGCCGCCGCCGCTGCCGCCACCGCCGCCGCCACTGCCGCAGCTGTCGCCACGGTCGCCGGTGCTGCCGGGCCGCTGCCGCGACCTCCCTTCCCGCAAGCTGGGGCTCGGACCGCGGGAGAGGGCAGGGGGCGGGGGGCGCCGGAACGCGGGCGGGGGCGCGAGCGAGAGCTGGGGCGGGGGACCGGCGGGGCCGGCGATGCCCGGGCGCCTGGGGTGGCGAGCGCGGGCAGGAGCGCGCCTCTGCGAGTCGCCGCAGCCTGCAGCTGGCCGCCGCCGCTCAGCCGTGGACCAGCGTGCGGGGCGCGGGCGGGCGGCGGGCGGTGGGGGGCAGGAGGTGTTGGCGTCTGTGGTCCGGGCAGCTGGGAAGGCTTCTGTCTCTTTGGTTCCCCTTGTGGCTGCTGCGGGGCTGCGGGGCTGCGGGGCGGCGGGGCGGCGGGGCTGCGGGGCTGCGGGGCCGCGGGGCCGCCGGGCTGCCGGGCTGCGGGGCCGCGGGCGGTGGGAGGGGGCGGGACCGGGAGGCTGGGGTTGGGGGTGACGTGAGTGTGAGTCTTCAGCCTCTCGGGTCGCCTACACGGTGATCGAGAAGCGGGGAAAGGGCTCCACTGTGAACTGAGGAGATACAGGTTAGGCTTAGGGAGTTTCCTGTTGTCCCTCCCCTCCCCAAAGAACATCGAGTGATTGAATCAGGTACATTGTAACAGGACGTGGGTGCCCTTGTGAATACAACTGCCCGGCCTAAACAAAGCCAAGCCAAATGTTCTTCTCACATTCAGGGGTTCTTCTCATAGTCAGGGGTTCTTCCCACATTCAGGGGTTCTTCTCATAGTCAGGGGTTCTTCCCACATTCAGGGGTTCTTCCCACCTCAACGTGCGCACACTCTCTGCAACATCACCGCCGCCAAGGAAACAACTCTTTTTTTTTTTTTTTTTTTTGAGCGGGAGCTGGGTCAAGCGGGGCAAGCTCCTCCTGCAGCCTGCTGACCCATTTTCTCAAAGATCTCTCCCTTTTACCACCTCTTTCCCTCCTCTGCAACACTTGCAGAAGAGGGAGTAGAGAACACAAGGACACGTATTCATGGAGTCAGAATGCCAGGCCACAAGTATATATGCAGCGGGTTCCGTGCCGGTCCTTGGGGATGCAGGGGTCTGG
This sequence comes from Tadarida brasiliensis, assembly GCA_030848825.1. Classification (NCBI taxonomy): domain Eukaryota; kingdom Metazoa; phylum Chordata; class Mammalia; order Chiroptera; family Molossidae; genus Tadarida; species Tadarida brasiliensis. The sequence continues at coordinate 949,920 of CM061280.1, read as the reverse complement.
AGACATGGGGACACGGGCTGGTTTTCAGCTTGTCCTTGGGAGCGCACAGGCTGGGCTGGAAACCCTGCCCCTGCTCCAGACTATGGGAGAACTAGGGACCTGGGGTTCTTGCACCCTCCAATTCCTCCCACTCACCCAGCTTCAGTAAAGGCAGCCTGCACGTGGAGGAATCAAGAGCACCCTGTCCATAGTGCTGTCTTCAATGACACCCTGAGGAAAGCCCAGCCAAGGGCTGGCGACATGGCCTGGTCCAGAGCCAGGCGCCTGTTTGCTCTTGGCTCTGCCCTCCAGGTGCCGAGGTTCCCAGCATGAAGCAAGGAATGCACGTCCACGTTCAAAACAGAAGCCAAACTGAACTCTCTCTCTAGAATGAGTTGCCTGGTCCCAGTTCATCAGCTAGTATTTATGGAAGCCTTATCAACTGCTTGGCACGGGGGACTAAGGACAAGCAATGTCATAAGTGAGCAGTGAGTGTCGCTGTTGGAGCTGTGGGGCGGGGTAAGAAAAGGTGAGCAGTGTGCGTGGTGGGAGCAGAGAGACCACACAGGGCTAAATGGTGAGGGGAGAGACAACCGAGCAACCATGAGAGTAGAGGGTAACAGAGACCAGAGTCCCACTCCCTCTGGGAAGGAGGGCGCAGCTGCTAACGGCTCCTGGCAGGAATCCAGTGAGGCTGCACAGGTGAAAGCCCAGAGGTGAGCTCTGAAAGATGAGTAGCGGCCCACCGCCCACCGTGTGGAGGCAGGAGGCAAGGCATTCCAGACGGACGGGTCACTCTGTGTCCAAGCCCTGCGGCATGCTGCTACATGCATGGTCGCTTCTGGTCACGCCTAAAATCTGGAGTGGACAGAGCTCATGGTCTCCAAGAGTCTATGGCAGCAGATGGAGCTGGAAGGCATGGGGCCCTGAAAAGCAAAGGACGCTGCTTGGACTCCATACCCAAGCCAGCGGACACCACTCAGCCCATTCAAGGAGGGAATCGGTATGATCACAGCTTTACAAAGGGTACAAATTGAACACCAATACAGAAAGGGGCCAAGAGAGTAGATCTTAAAAGTTCTCATCACCAGGGGGAAAATGTGTAACTATGTGAGGTGATGGATGTTAACTAAACTGATTCTGGTACACATTTCAGAATATATACATGTATCAAGTCCTTATGTTGGACACTTTAAAATTATACACTGCTATGTGTCAACTGTATCTCGATAAAACGGGGGAGGGGGCATCAATACACTTACAAATGCACATGTCCCCCCTCCACACACACACAACTGACAGAGCTGATAGAACAGAAAGAAGACAGTCCGATGTGACCAGTTTCTGTAAAGAGTCAGAACAACCCTTGCCTTTGTCCCTCATTTCACTTCACAAATAGGGGTTTTAGGCTCACCTGGATCTAGGCATTGATCCCCAGGGGGTCAGATATGAAAACAATGATCAAACCATAGTGCCTTTCCTCAGGACGTCTCACTCCACTCAAGCTCAGCCTGTCCATACACATAACAGAAACGCCAGCAGAAGGCTGTAGGTGCTATGTGAATGGACTATAGTGGGTAAGTAGCTTCATCTGCCCAGCACATCGTCTCTCTTCCCCCTCACTCTGCCCATGCACCTTCTTTGGGTAAAAAAAGCTTTTTTCCCTGATGGCAGCATTGGCTGGACCTGCGCAGTTGCACGTGATAGAAGAACCCGAACCTGTGGAACTGACTGAATGAGTCACTGTGGGGTGTGAGGCAGTAAGAACTGTCCTGTTATATGCTAGCCATCCTATTAAGCGCTTCACATGAACTAACTCATTTAATGCTGAATATTCACGCTGTGGTCAGCTCTTCTTCTAACAGCTTTATGTAAATTAACCCATTTAATCCTCACAACAATCCTAAGAGAAAAGTACTATTATTACTCTCATTTTATAGATGAGAAAAGAGAACCTCAAAAAACACAGCAACTTGCCCTGGCCGGTGTGGCTCAGTGGTTACAGTGTCGGCCGGCACACCAAAGGGTCTCAGGTTCGATTCCTGGTCAAGGGCACGTACCTGGGTTGCAGGTTCGACCCCAGGCCCCAGTCAGTTGGGGCACGTGGGGGAGGCAACCAGTTCACATGTCTCTTTCACACTGATGTTTCTCTCCCTCTCTCTCTCCCCCTACCTTCCAATCTTTCTAAAAATCAATGGGGGAAAAATATCCTTGGGTGAGGATTAAAACACACAAAAAAAGCATATCGGCCTGGCTGGTGTGGCTCAGTGGATTGAGCGTGGTCTCGTGGACTGAGAGGTACCAGTTTGATTCCTGGTCAGAGCACATGCCTGGGTTGCGGGCTCAATCCCCAGTGTGGGGCGTGCAGGAGGCAACCGATCAATGTGTCTCTCTCATATTGATGTTTCTATCATCTCTTTCCCTTCTCCTCTCTCTAAAAAATTCAATAAAAACATATATTTTTAAAAAATGCATATCATAGGGTGAGGATTTTTTTTAAAAGTGTTTGCGAAGACATGGAGAAGAAAGCCTTTGTTTACTGATGGTGGGATTTGAAAACTTGAGAGGGCATGGAGGAACCTGGAGAGTATTTTGGTAAGTGAAACAAATCAGTCATGCCCTGGCCGGTTTGGCTCACCAGTTGGAGCGTCGACCTGCAGACCAGAGAGTCCCGGGTTCGGTTCCCGCTAGGGGCACGTACCAAAAATAAATACATAAGCCAATCAGAGTAGGACAAGTATCATATAACTTCACTTATATGTGGAATCTAATGAACAAAATAAACCGATGAACAAACTAGGTCTAGAGGAAGCATGGCAGAGACTGATGGATCTCAAAGGGAAGCGGGGGGTGGGGCAAAGGGGGGGCAGAGATTGACCAAAGGACTGATATGCATATATGCATAACCCATGGACACAGACAATAGTGTGGTGAAGGCGTAGGATGGGGCAGGAACTGGGTGGAGGAGGGCAATGGAGGGAAAATGGAGGACATCTATAATACTCTCAACAAGAAAGATAAATAAACCCTGGCTGGTTTGGCTCAGCAGCTGGAGCGTCGGCCTGCAGACCAGAGAGTCCCTGGTTTGGTTCCCGCTAGGGGCACGTACCTTAAAAAATATATATTAAAAATAAATAAAAATTTTTTTAAAAAGTATTATGACAGCATATACAATAAATTTGAAAATAAATTCTAGGATACAGAAATTCTAACTCTAGATACACTTCCATGGAAATTATATATATATGTTTATTGCTCTGTCATATTACTAGCAAAATGTTGGAAACAACATATGATTTCCATCAACTGAGGAATGAATAAATAAAATATGGCATATTTTTATAAGTAAACATTGCAAGGAGTCTACCCCAGCCTAATGTCCGTGTTGATTGGTTGTGCATACATGCATATAAGTTCTTTGATTGATCTCTTCCCACCCCTCCCACCCCTCATCCCTCTGAAGTTTGTCAGTCTGTTCCCTACTTCCATGATTCTGGATCTATTTTGGTCAACGTCTTATTTTGTTCATTATGTTCCACAAATAAGTGAGATCATGTGGTACTTGTCTTTCTCTGACTGGCTTATTCCCCTTAGCATAATACTCTCTAGGTCCCTCCATGTTGTCTCAAAGTGTAAGAGATCTCTCTTATAGCTGCATAGTGTTCCATTGTGTAAATGTACCACAGCTTTTTTTTTTTTAAGAATATTTTTCCATTTTATTTTCAGACAGAGTGAGAAGGGGAGAGAGAGAGAGAGAGAGAGGAACATAGATGTGAGAGAGACACATCGAATGGTTGCCTCCTGCACGACCCTGACCAGGGCCAGGGACTGAACCGCAACCGAGGTACGTGCCCTTGACCGGAATCAAACCCGAGACTCTTTGGTCCGCGGGCCAATGCTCTACTGCTGAGCCAAATTGGCCAGGGCAATGTACCACAGCTTTTTATCTACTCATCTACTGATGAGCACTTGGGCTGTTTCCAGATCTTAGCTATTATAAATAGTGCTGCTATGAACGTAGGGGTGCATATATTCTTCTTGATTGGTGTTTCAGGCTTCTTAGGACACATTCCAAGAAGTGAGACCACTGGGTCAAATGGCAGTTCCATTTTTAATTTTTTGAGGAAACTCCATATTGTTTTCCATAGTGGCTGCACCAGTCTGCATTCCCACCAGCAGTGTACTAGAGTATCCTTTCTCCACATCCTCACCAGCATTTGTTGTTTGAGGATTTGTTGTTGGCCACCATTCTGGCAGGTGTGAGGTGATACCTCATAGTCCTTTTAATTTGCATCTCTCTGATGATTAGAGATGCTGAGCATTTTTTCATATATCTCCTGGCCATTTGTATGTCCTGTTCGGAGAAGTGTCTATTCAGGTCCTCTGCCCATTTTTTAATTGGATTGTTTGTCTTCCTTTTGTTGAGTTGTATGAGTAGGTTATATAATTTGGATATTAACCATTTATCTGATGTGTCGTTAGCAAATACGTTCTACCAGAGAGTGGGTTCCCTTCTCATTTTGATGCTGGTTTCTTTTGCTGTGCAAAAGCTTTTTAGTTTGGTGTAGTCCCATTTATTAATTGTTTCCTTTGTTTCTCTTGCCCTAGGCATTGCATCAGTGAAAATTCTGCTATGTACGATGTCTGAGATTTTTATGCCTACATTTTTTTCTAGGATTTTTATGGTTTCATGGGTTACATTTAAGTCTTTTATCCATTTTGAGTTTATTCTTCTGTATGGTGCAAACTGGTGGTCTAGCTTCATTTGTTTTGCAAATAGCTGTTCAATTTTCCCAACACCATTTATTGAAGAGACTATCTTTTTTCCATTGTATATTCTTGCCTCCTTTGTCAAATATTAATTGTGCATACTGCCCTGGGTCAATATCTGGGTTCTCTGCTCTGTTCCATTAATCTATATGCCTGTTCTTGTGCTAGTACCAGGCTGTTTTGATTATAATGGCTTTGTAGTATAACTTGATATCTAGTATTGTGATCCCTCCCACTTTGTTCTTCTTTTTCAAGATTGCTGTGGATATTCAGGGTCTTTTATGGTTCCATGTGAACTTTTGGAGTATTTGTTCTAGATCTGTGAAATATGCTGTTGGTACTTTAATAGGGATTGCATTGAATCTATAGATTGCTTTGGGTAGTATGGACATTTTAATGATGTTGATTTTTCCAATCCATGAACATGGTATATGTTTCCATTTTTTTATATCTTCCTCTTTTCTTTTTTAATGTCATGTAGTTTTCTGAGAACAGGTCTTTTACGTCCTTGGTTAAGTTTGTTTCTAGGTACTTTATTTTTGTTGTTGTTGCAATAGTAAAAGGGATTGTTTTTTTGTTATTTTAATTTCCCTTAAAAATTATAAGCAATTTTATAGAGAGAAAGACAGGGGGAAAGGTCAGAGAAAGGAGAAAGGATAGCTGAATAGAAGAGAGAAGATAGGTGAGTGGAGGAAGCAAGAAAGAATGAGAAGAAGTGAGACACAAAAATCATACAAAAAAGATTGAGACAGGTAAACAAATATGGTTAAAACACTAGGATTAAAGTAGTGGGATAGGATAGTATTAAATATAATTTAATAATGTTATCTCTTAAAGCTTAATTATGATAATGCTTTCCCTTGACAAGAATAATTCCTGAAAGACTCCTCCAGAATATTCCTGTATTTCTTTTTATCTCCATACATACTGATTTGCATCAGAGAAACAATAAATTTGCCATATCAATTAAGGATTTTTTTTATTGATTTTAGAGAGAGAGGAAGTGAGAGGGTGAGAGAGATAAAAACATTGATGAAAGAGAACATCAATTGGCTGCCTCCTGCATGCCCCCCACTGGGGATCTGGCCCACAACCTGGGCATGTACCCTGACCAGGAATTGAACTGGCGACCTCTTGGTTCATGGGTCGACACTCAACCACTGAGCCACACTGGCCAGGCTCAATTAAGGATTTTTTTTTTAATCCTCACCCGAAGACATTTTTGCATTTTTTATCTTCAGATAGAGCGGGAGGCAGAAAGGGAGAAAGAGAGAGAGAGAGAAACATCGATGTGGGAGAGACACGTGGAGTAGTCGCCACCCACACGACCCCAACCGGTGCTGGGGACAAACTGCAACCGAGGTACGTGCCCTTAGCGGGAACTGAACCCGGGTCTCTCTGGACCGCAGGCCGACGCTCTAACCACTGAGCCAAACCAACCAGGGTGAGGATTTTTTTAAAAAGTGTTTGCGAAGACATGGAGAAGAAAGCCTTCGTTTACTGATGGTGGGATTTGAAAACTTGTGCAGCCACTGTGGAATGCAGTATTGGCGTTCCTCAAACAATTACAACTAGAACCACCATATTATTCAGCAATATCATTTCTGGGTATTTATCTGAAGAAATCCAAAAACACTAATTTGAAAAGATATATTTATTTCTGTGTCCATTTTAGCATTATTTACAATGGCAAAGATATGGAAGCAACCTAAGTGTCCATGGACAGATGATTGGATAAAGCAGAGGTGGTACATATATACAATGAAATATTAATTGGTCATAAAAAATGAAATCTTACCATTTGCTACAACATAGATGCACCTAGTGGGTATACTTAGTGAAATAAGTCAGACAGAGAAAAACAAGTGACTTCACTTATAAAAAACAAAATAAATGAAAAAAGAAAACAGAAATTGAGTCATAGATACTGAGAACAAACTTATAGTTGCCAGATGGCAAGAGGGTTGGGGAGCTGGGTGAAAAAGATGAAGGGATTAGGAAGTACAAATCAGCAGTTACAGAATAGCCACAGAGATGTATAGTACAGCTTAGGGAATATAGTTAATAATATTGTAATAACTCTGTATGGTGCCAGGTGGGTACTCGACTTATTGTTTGGATCACTTCATGCATTGTATAAATGTATATCCACTGTGCTGTACCCTTGAAAATTATATAAAATTATATTTAATGTCTATTTTAATTGAAAAAAGAACAAAGTCAAACTGATAGGAACAGAGAGTAGAAAAATGGTTGCCAGGGCTTGGCTGTGAAAGAGATACAGAGAAATCTCTAAAAGTGTATAAACTTTCAGTTGTAACATGAAAATTGTCTGAGGATGTAATGCATAATATGGTAACTATAGTTTATAATATTATATTGTATAGTTGAAATTTGCTGAGAGTAGAACTTAAATATTTTTATATCTATATCTATGTACATATCTATATCTTAATATATTCTGTCATGTTGATGAACAATCTCAGGCTAACTGGTTAGCAAATAGAGCAAACAATTTTAAATATTACATGATTTAACTGGTTGTTATATGGTTATGTAAAAAAATCTTTAATTTTTTAGAGAGAGGAGAAGGGAAAGAGATGATAGAAACATCAATATGAGAGAGACACATTGATCGGTTGCCTCCTGCACGCCCCACACTGGGGATTGAGCCCGTAACCCAGGCATGTGCTCTGACCAGGAATCAAACTGGTACCTCTCAGTCCACGAGACCACGCTCAATCCACTGAGCCACACCAGCCAGGCCGATATGCTTTTTTTGTGTGTTTTAATCCTCACCCAAGGATATTTTTCCCCCATTGATTTTTAGAAAGATTGGAAGGTAGGGGGAGAGAGAGAGGGAGAGAAACATCAGTGTGAAAGAGACATGTGAACTGGTTGCCTCCCCCACGTGCCCCAACTGACTGGGGCCTGGGGTCGAACCTGCAACCCAGGTACGTGCCCTTGACCAGGAATCGAACCTGAGACCCTTTGGTGTGCCGGCCGACACTGTAACCACTGAGCCACACCGGCCAGGGCAAGTTGCTGTGTTTTTTGAGGTTCTCTTTTCTCATCTATAAAATGAGAGTAATAATAGTACTTTTCTCTTAGGATTGTTGTGAGGATTAAATGGGTTAATTTACATAAAGCTGTTAGAAGAAGAGCTGACCACAGCGTGAATATTCAGCATTAAATGAGTTAGTTCATGTGAAGCGCTTAATAGGATGGCTAGCATATAACAGGACAGTTCTTACTGCCTCACACCCCACAGTGACTCATTCAGTCAGTTCCACAGGTTCGGGTTCTTCTATCACGTGCAACTGCGCAGGTCCAGCCAATGCTGCCATCAGGGAAAAAAGCTTTTTTTACCCAAAGAAGGTGCATGGGCAGAGTGAGGGGGAAGAGAGACGATGTGCTGGGCAGATGAAGCTACTTACCCACTATAGTCCATTCACATAGCACCTACAGCCTTCTGCTGGCGTTTCTGTTATGTGTATGGACAGGCTGAGCTTGAGTGGAGTGAGACGTCCTGAGGAAAGGCACTATGGTTTGATCATTGTTTTCATATCTGACCCCCTGGGGATCAATGCCTAGATCCAGGTGAGCCTAAAACCCCTATTTGTGAAGTGAAATGAGGGACAAAGGCAAGGGTTGTTCTGACTCTTTACAGAAACTGGTCACATCGGACTGTCTTCTTTCTGTTCTATCAGCTCTGTCAGTTGTGTGTGTGTGGAGGGGGGACATGTGCATTTGTAAGTGTATTGATGCCCCCTCCCCCGTTTTATCGAGATACAGTTGACACATAGCAGTGTATAATTTTAAAGTGTCCAACATAAGGACTTGATACATGTATATATTCTGAAATGTGTACCAGAATCAGTTTAGTTAACATCCATCACCTCACATAGTTACACATTTTCCCCCTGGTGATGAGAACTTTTAAGATCTACTCTCTTGGCCCCTTTCTGTATTGGTGTTCAATTTGTACCCTTTGTAAAGCTGTGATCATACCGATTCCCTCCTTGAATGGGCTGAGTGGTGTCCGCTGGCTTGGGTATGGAGTCCAAGCAGCGTCCTTTGCTTTTCAGGGCCCCATGCCTTCCAGCTCCATCTGCTGCCATAGACTCTTGGAGACCATGAGCTCTGTCCACTCCAGATTTTAGGCGTGACCAGAAGCGACCATGCATGTAGCAGCATGCCGCAGGGCTTGGACACAGAGTGACCCGTCCGTCTGGAATGCCTTGCCTCCTGCCTCCACACGGTGGGCGGTGGGCCGCTACTCATCTTTCAGAGCTCACCTCTGGGCTTTCACCTGTGCAGCCTCACTGGATTCCTGCCAGGAGCCGTTAGCAGCTGCGCCCTCCTTCCCAGAGGGAGTGGGACTCTGGTCTCTGTTACCCTCTACTCTCATGGTTGCTCGGTTGTCTCTCCCCTCACCATTTAGCCCTGTGTGGTCTCTCTGCTCCCACCACGCACACTGCTCACCTTTTCTTACCCCGCCCCACAGCTCCAACAGCGACACTCACTGCTCACTTATGACATTGCTTGTCCTTAGTCCCCCGTGCCAAGCAGTTGATAAGGCTTCCATAAATACTAGCTGATGAACTGGGACCAGGCAACTCATTCTAGAGAGAGAGTTCAGTTTGGCTTCTGTTTTGAACGTGGACGTGCATTCCTTGCTTCATGCTGGGAACCTCGGCACCTGGAGGGCAGAGCCAAGAGCAAACAGGCGCCTGGCTCTGGACCAGGCCATGTCGCCAGCCCTTGGCTGGGCTTTCCTCAGGGTGTCATTGAAGACAGCACTATGGACAGGGTGCTCTTGATTCCTCCACGTGCAGGCTGCCTTTACTGAAGCTGGGTGAGTGGGAGGAATTGGAGGGTGCAAGAACCCCAGGTCCCTAGTTCTCCCATAGTCTGGAGCAGGGGCAGGGTTTCCAGCCCAGCCTGTGCGCTCCCAAGGACAAGCTGAAAACCAGCCCGTGTCCCCATGTCTCCAGACCCCTGCATCCCCAAGGACCGGCACGGAACCCGCTGCATATATACTTGTGGCCTGGCATTCTGACTCCATGAATACGTGTCCTTGTGTTCTCTACTCCCTCTTCTGCAAGTGTTGCAGAGGAGGGAAAGAGGTGGTAAAAGGGAGAGATCTTTGAGAAAATGGGTCAGCAGGCTGCAGGAGGAGCTTGCCCCGCTTGACCCAGCTCCCGCTCAAAAAAAAAAAAAAAAAAAAGAGTTGTTTCCTTGGCGGCGGTGATGTTGCAGAGAGTGTGCGCACGTTGAGGTGGGAAGAACCCCTGAATGTGGGAAGAACCCCTGACTATGAGAAGAACCCCTGAATGTGGGAAGAACCCCTGACTATGAGAAGAACCCCTGAATGTGAGAAGAACATTTGGCTTGGCTTTGTTTAGGCCGGGCAGTTGTATTCACAAGGGCACCCACGTCCTGTTACAATGTACCTGATTCAATCACTCGATGTTCTTTGGGGAGGGGAGGGACAACAGGAAACTCCCTAAGCCTAACCTGTATCTCCTCAGTTCACAGTGGAGCCCTTTCCCCGCTTCTCGATCACCGTGTAGGCGACCCGAGAGGCTGAAGACTCACACTCACGTCACCCCCAACCCCAGCCTCCCGGTCCCGCCCCCTCCCACCGCCCGCGGCCCCGCAGCCCGGCAGCCCGGCGGCCCCGCGGCCCCGCAGCCCCGCAGCCCCGCCGCCCCGCCGCCCCGCAGCCCCGCAGCCCCGCAGCAGCCACAAGGGGAACCAAAGAGACAGAAGCCTTCCCAGCTGCCCGGACCACAGACGCCAACACCTCCTGCCCCCCACCGCCCGCCGCCCGCCCGCGCCCCGCACGCTGGTCCACGGCTGAGCGGCGGCGGCCAGCTGCAGGCTGCGGCGACTCGCAGAGGCGCGCTCCTGCCCGCGCTCGCCACCCCAGGCGCCCGGGCATCGCCGGCCCCGCCGGTCCCCCGCCCCAGCTCTCGCTCGCGCCCCCGCCCGCGTTCCGGCGCCCCCCGCCCCCTGCCCTCTCCCGCCGGTCCGAGCCCCAGCTTGCGGGAAGGGAGGTCGCGGCAGCGGCCCGGCAGCACCGGCGACCGTGGCGACAGCTGCGGCAGTGGCGGCGGCGGTGGCGGCAGCGGCGGCGGCGGCGGCGGCGGAGGCTGCGGCGGCGACCGTGGCAGAGGCGGTGGCGGAGGCCTCCGTGGCGGAGGCGGAAGCAGAGGTGGAGACTGAGGTGGAGGCCGAGGCCTCGGGAGAGGAGGCAGTGGCGGAGGCCAGCCTGGGGGAGGCGGCGGCCGCCCGGGCCGCGGAGGGGGCGGAGGCCGGTCCCGCGGCGGCCGCCGTGGCGGGGCCGGAGGCCAGCGCGGCCGGAGCCGCTGCTGCAGCGGAGGCGGCGGCGCCCCCGGTGCGGGAGGAGGACGGTGCGGCTGAGCATGCGGAGGCGGCGGCGGCCACCGCGGACGCGGAGACGGGCGGGGGTGCCGAGGACAACCCGGACTTCCCGATGGCCTCACTGTACGTGGGCGACCTGCACCCTGAGGTGACAGAGGCGATGCTGTACGAGAAGTTCAGCCCGGCAGGGCCCATCCTCTCCATCCGCATTTGCAGAGACAAGATCACCCGCCGCTCCTTGGGCTACGCGTATGTCAACTACCAGCAACCGGTGGACGCCAAGCGGGCCCTGGAGACCCTGAACTTTGATGTCATCAAGGGCAGGCCCGTGCGCATCATGTGGTCCCAGCGGGACCCCTCGCTGCGCAAGAGCGGGGTGGGCAACGTGTTCATCAAGAACCTGGGCAAGACCATCGACAACAAGGCGCTCTACAACATCTTCTCGGCGTTCGGCAACATCCTCTCCTGCAAAGTGGCCTGCGACGAGAAGGGGCCCAAGGGCTACGGCTTCGTGCACTTCCAGAAGCAGGAGTCCGCCGAGCGGGCCATCGACGCGATGAACGGCATGTTCCTGAACTACCGCAAAATCTTCGTGGGCAGATTCAAGTCGCACAAAGAGCGAGAGGCGGAACGAGGAGCCTGGGCCAGGCAGTCCACCAGCGCCAGCGTCAAGGATTTCGAGGAGGACACCGACGAGGAAGCCACCTTCCGATGAACGCGCGCCAGGAACGAGCCAGCCAGCAGAGCCGCACCTCGGCTCCCACCCGGTTTACAAGCCCTCTTTGCCCCCCTAACCCACCAGCAGTGTATTGTATTGGGAGTGCAGGTCTCTCTCTCTTCACTTTCTCTCCTCTCTCCTCTCTCGGTCTCCTCTGTCTCTCTCTCCCTCTTTCTTCTGTCTCTCCTTCTCTCCTCTCCTCTCCTCTCCTCTCCTCTCTGCTCTCCTCTCCTCTCTTCTCTCTCCTCTCTCCGCTCTCCTCCGCTCTCCTCCTCTCTCCCTCTCTCTGTCTCCCTCTTCCCTCTCTCTCCCTCTTTCCTCTATCTCTCCTTCTCTTCCCCTCTCCCCTCTGTCTCCTCTCTCTCTCCTCCTCTCTCCTCTCCTCTCTCTTCTCCTCTCCCCCCTCCCCCGCCCTCCCCTTTCACCCTCTAGTCCATTCTTTCCTCGTCTCTCCCCAGACACCCACCAAGGGCATTGTGAATAATCTTGCTAATCTGTGCCACTTGATCAATTAGAGGCTGCCTCTTGTCCTCGTGGTTCGGTTTAAAGAGCACTTTCTCTCTTTGTTTACTGTACAGGTGATACCATTTCATGGTAGAGACATCAGAAAGGAGAAGCAAATCACGGGAGGGAAAACCAAGAGAGTAATTGCTCCCCATCATCCTGCTACCCAGACACAACCACTTTTACCCCTTTGGTGTGCGGTTTTTCCAGGCTCTCTTCCCCTCTCTCTCTCTCCCCTGCTCACCCCCACCTCACCTCCCCTTTTTAACACATTGTTATAGAATGGTTCATGTATGTGGTGTTTCTTAACCTGCTTTTTCACAAACTGAAACCAAACAAAAATCAACCCACTGAACTTCTTTCCATGTTATTCAACAGGCTTCCGAAACGTCATCTTCAGCGCTGCAGAGTGTATCCGCCGACCTTAACATGTCTGTAATCATTCCCCGGTGGTTGGACGTTCAGGTGGTGCCTAGTCCCTTCCCTGTGTTTAAACCCAACACTGACTTCTCTCACCAGTGACTCCTTCATTCTCAAGCCAAATCTTCGCTGGCATACTGGACAGTCATCCTAATTGTGCACTTGAAGGATCCACATATGGACGTTTTAAACTTGTTCTGCTGTGTTGCCAAATGGCCCCTTCCTAAGTTTCCTGCCGATTTGCATTCATGCCAGCCAGTGCAGCTAGTAAAAAAACAGTATGCCCATTTCCCCTGCATAGTCTCCTGGTCACTGTAATTGGTGTGTGTGTGTGTGTGTGTGTGTGTGTGTGTGTGTGTGTGTGTGGTTGGCCAGCTTGATGGGCTGCAAATGGCATTTTGCTGTCCTTCGTTGTTTTGCTGGATTTACATAATGTTTATCTCCTCCTCCCCCCTGTGCCTACTTCCTGCCATTTTCCCCATTGCCAAAAAACAAAAAAAAAAAACAACTCAGTGTCATTGCAGAAAATAAATTCACAAAGCAGACAAGTTAGCAGAAGAAAACTAATGTCACTAGTAATCAATCTTCCTGACCATCCATGCCTTTCTGAATCATTTTCATTTGCACCTGTCTAATATTTTCCAAGAACTACCTGAAACATTTTTGGCTGTACCTCTCTAGTATTTTTCTTACGGAAATGTCATATATATATATATAATAGTGTACATGTTTTTATATCTGCTTTTCACACATAAATGCGTATGTGCATATATACACACATACATACTCTTGAACTTCATTTTATGTTATTAAAGACACCTTTAAAATATTTTCTTTGGCTGTTACTATTTCATTTAATTGAGGGCTCAATGGACAGATAGATACATGTACATATATATCCATATCTATATATCTGTGTTTGTGTGTCTGTATTTCTTCCTGCATCTAAGTTATTGGTAGTTTTTCCTTTATCCAAACAAAGCTCCCCAAGTACATCCTAGGGCCCAAATCTTGCTATCTTTCAAGATCACATCCTGAGCAAACATAGCTAAAAGAAAAATTACACTGTCAAAGGATATGGCCAATTTGGCAGGGAAAGTGATATTAAATGGTTTCTGTAAAGAAAAGATATGTTTATCTTTGTAAGGTGGACCAGTATTTTAACTATTCTTGGATACCTGTGTTATTTTCTTCTCTTTGTATTACAATTATTTGTGCATTTTTCTCAATATTCTATCTGGGAAACAGGAGTTTTTGTTTTTATTTAATTTAAACATATTTCATACAAATTGTACTTGATTATAATAGAAAATATTTAGAAACTGTTAATGTAACAAAAGTCAAAATCCTAATACAACTCCTAATACTAGTACTTGACAAAATACAATTTTAATAAATAGATCCACATACCTTTATATTGATAATAATGTATACATCATTTCATTGCAGTGTATTTTCACTCTTACTGTTCTCTGGGACCATATTTCTAAATCATTAAATATATTCTTTTAATTATGTTGTTTAATAATATCCCATCACAAGGATGAACAATTTTTACAACTAAGCTTCCTTGTGATATGTTTTCAATGGTTCTGATTTTTTTGTATGTAATATCAATTGTATGATGAACAGCTCTGTACCTAAATGTCTTGGTATATTTTATTGCTTTCCATTCCTTCAACCTCATAGGGGAAGAAAGCACCTGCACTCCCACCTCCTTCAAAGCTGCTTACTGCATCCGACTGCTGCATACCTTGGCCAGAGTTGCCTTCTTTCTTACTGGCCACAGGTATCCTTGTACATAGAATATGGTTTCATAAAATACAGGCACCTGAAAGACGCTTCACTTATTCCTTTTGATTAGCACTGGCATACAGGCCAAAGAAGAAACTTACACTAAGAGCCTCTGATGATTCAACCTTGTCTCATTTTCATCCCACCTCCTACTTAGCACAGGCACAAGCCCTGGGAGAGAAATTTTACAAGGGTTTGTGTCCTTTATGATGAGTGACATTCCCACCCTGTGCACTCCCATCCCACTTTACCCCTTCCATCCAATGAGTGAGCACATGCAAACACACACACACACACACACACACACACACAGAACCAGTAGGACTGTGGATGTGTGCACATGCAGAATGGGAGTTAGTGGACTTTTTGTTGTCTGAAATCACCTTGGGAACAGATCAACAAATAGATCATTTGTGTGGTTTTTAAAAGTAAGGATCATTTAATTTCAGACATTCTTTTGTCTTTTACTTTTAAAAACTATATTATCTGGCAAAGAATTCAGAGAAAATACATTTCAGAAATGTGTCCCATGTACAATTAGTCTTTATATATCTTTCCTTTTCATTGATTTTTAGAGGCAGGAAGGGAGAGAGAAACATCAATGTGAGAGAGAAACATCAATCAGTTGCCTCCCATATGTGCCTCGAACCCACAACCTGGGTATGTACCCTGACCTGGAATCAAGCCAGACAACTTTTGGTGTAGGGAACAACTTTTCAACCTGGCCAGGGCTATATTTCTTTTTAAGAGATTCTCTGCTTAAAGATAATCAGCTATATGTTGCATGTATCTGTGGTAACTGAAGAATCAAATCTGTTATGTACCTATGGATGATATATACTTTTATGTGATTTTTGTTTTCTCTATTTTGTGTGTTTTTTCTGGTTTCCAAATATTTTAATTTAATGATGCATTTATTAGCCAGTGATCAAACGGCTTGTGATGAGTGTTGAGTTTGGTGTACACAGTTATAAGGTTAATGAATGTCTTGGGAGGGTGAGGGAGTAACACCATAGTCACTATATTTTCCTCTTCACTAACCAGGCTTGTCAGTAAGTTAAGTACTGCCTCTAAACTTGCCACTTAGCCCTTCTTAATACTTGCAAAAGTCTTGAGGAGTCTGTTATTAAATAGAAAGTATGAGCTTTCAGTTTTTGCTATTAATAATTTAATAAGAATTTACTGCACCCTTATTTTATACCACAGTTTTGTGTATTTGACAGATGTAAACTTAATAATAAAGATAGATGCACCCATCAGGACCTATGTGTTATTCATTTTATAAGCACTTTATAAAAATCAATTCAATCTTCATAATAATCTATGAGGTAATTCACAATAATTACCCTATCTTTCAAGAAATGAAAACTGAGACACATAGCCTGGCCAATGTGGCTCAGTGGATTGAGCGTCATCCCATGGACTGAGAGGTCCTGGTTCAATTCCTAGTCAGGACACATGCCCAGGTTGCAGGCTCGATCCCCAGTAGGGGGCATGCAGGAGGCAGCCGATTGATGTTTCTCTCTTACATCATGTTTCTATCTCTCTCTCCCAAAAAAATCAATAAAAACATATTTTTTTAGAAAATGAAAACTGAGACACATTAAGTTGCATAAGATCACCCAACTAATAAGTTACTGAATTGGAATTTGAATCCAGGCAGCCTGGCTTCAAAGACTGACCTCTCTGCCATATGATATATAATACTACATACTGTAACTTGCACTATAAATTATGTACTCCAAAATGGAATTTTATTATATTTACATATTTTAGTATATTCCTTAAAAATACCAAAACTTTGTGGAATATAATGAACAAAACAAACCGATGAACAAAATAGACCCAGAGATGTGGAAGTAGGGTACAGACTGACAATCCTCAGAAGAGAGGGCGAGGGGGAAGGAAGAGATAAAGCACAGAACTTATATGCACGTGTGCATAACTGATGGACATGGACAACAATGCTGGGGACGGGGCGAGGGGGATGGGGAGGAGGGTGTCAATGGGGGAGAAAGGAGAAACATCTGTAACAAAAATAAATTAATAAAAAAAAATACCAAAACTCGAACAAAGCTCAACAATCACCTCAACAATTCCTCCAGCACTGTATGAATGATATTTTTTAAAGAACAATTGCAAAAAGAATTAAGGTAAAATTTTATTTTTAGTTACACTTGTGCCCTAAACCCTAGTACAGTCCTCTCTGGTATGTGGGCTGAAGCTAACTAATGGCCTACCCTTAAGGTCTAAAGGGCGTTTACACTAGTCTAAACCCAAATCAAATGTACTGCCATCACACCACAAGCTATGGGGAAAATGACAGTCTCAAATCACATCTGAGAAGGGGTGAAAGAAAAAGAAATATAAAAAGCAGTCCCTGACATGAGGAAGCTGGCCTGATATTCACAGCTAGGCCATGCTATTCTCTTATTGGACATAAACCATCTCACAGAACCTCAGACCAGATTCCTCTGGGACTACAATTAAATGAGACAAAGCAAGGCCACTTAATTTTACCTAAGCATAGACAAAAACAAGGTCACTCTGCCAACCAAAAAATACCAAAGTCTTGCCATTCTAGCTAAAATGAGTGACTACAACCTTTTTACCAATTACAGCCTTATTCTTGTTCTAGTCTCTTCTCCCCATAAAGATTTAGTGAGCTGCTCATTATAAAATGTTTCCTACAACATAGAGTAAACCTCCACTTTGTCAGACCCTCCTCCAAATCACACAACCAAAGCCCAAATCCTGCAATATGCTTTTAACATCCACTTACTGATGTGTGTTCTGCCTCACAGGAATAATAAATACACCCAACTTGTTCAACTATGGGTATGTCCCTGATGGTTTTGGCTGGAGGCCACTGACATGAGAGATACAGCAAAGGGGATTGGCCTGCCCTTATAGAAAGCCCAGAGCAGTTTTCCTGCTCTATCTCATGAAGGCAAGAGAAAAGGACAGGAGGGACTTCATGATACCTGGCTCTCCTCCATGAAACAGCAGGAAAGATACACCCATGTTCCTGACTTTTTAATGCACAGTAAAAGTAAACACAATTAAAGGGGGCCTAATCTTTCTGTGTAAGAAGGGTTTAAACTGCAGCGGTTCTCAACTTGTAGGTCACGACCCCTTTGGAGGTCGAACGACCCTTTCACAGGGGTCGCTTAAGACATAACAGTAGCAAAATTACAGTTATGAAGTAGCAATGAAAATAATTTTATGGCTGGGGGTCACCACAATATGAGGAACTGTATTAAAGGGTCGTGGCATTAAGAAGGTTGAGAACCACTGGTTTAGAGGGAGTCAGGAATTTAATAGAGGTCGAGATTAACAGTGATGAAAAGTGTGAAAAACTCTACATTTACTAAGTATACATGGGAAGTATTTCTATATTTAGGTTCCCCTATAATATTAACTTGTCTCTGTTTCCCTATACACTGTCAACTATTGCAACCCCAGGGAAAACCAAGTGAGCATCTACTACTGTGCCTGGGAGAAAGATATATTATGTCCAGACAAGAAGAGGAAAAAGCCCATACCTTCCTGCACTGTTGATTGTAGAGAAATGAGACAGAGGTAAGAAAAGCAAGCAATGTTATAAACTTACCTCTTTGAGCCAAAATCCAAAGTAATGAGCATGTTCAATAGTAGAAAAATAAGTCACAAGCAGAGGAGCTTTTGTTCTACTTTCATTTTATAATTCTGTGGGATCACATCACAACCACGTGGGATGAAGAGTGGATAGACAGCCATAACACGATAGAGTTATCACTTCCTACACACTCTGAGCTCTCACAAGGTATGGAAGGGATTACGAAGTTCCTCATTGGATTAAGAACTGAAGCTGGGTAGTTACAAAATAGTCACTGGGATGTAAAGTACAGCATAGGGAATATAGTCAATAATATTGTATTAACTGTGTATGGTGCCAGGTGGGTACTGGAAATATAGGGGGAAACACTTTGTAAAGTATGATTGTCTAACCATCATGCTATACACCAGAAACTAATAACAAATATTAATATTGAATGTCAACTGTAATTGACACATTAAAAAAAAAATCACACACACACACACACACACACACACACACACACAAAGAAGTTCTGTGTTGTCGCAGAGGGATAGGTGTGACTTTCACAGAGTCTGCCAAAGGGGAAAGCCAAATCTCTGGATTTCTACACCTGAAGAAGGCAAAGTAAGTTCTGAAATGAAGTCAGCTCTCTGACCAACCATATCTCATCCCCAGACAGGGTACGCTCCCCCACCCCACCCCATGCCATAAAGCAATATAAGCCCCTATACATCCAGATAACATTGTGGAGGGGTAGGTAAATCTGAAATATAGACTAACACACAAGACCTTGTTGTTTATACAGAGTGTTTAAATTACTAAATAGCAGTGAGTTTACTGCATTGGTTAAATTTGAGATTTTTGTTTCCCTGCAATCCTGGGCGGTAGAGGTGGACCCAGGATTAAAACTAGATCAGTTAGCCCTGGCTGGTTTGGCTCAGTGGTTAAGGCTTAGGCCCCTGGACTGGAGGGTCCCGGGTTCAATTCCTAGTCAAGGGTGCATGCCTGGGTTGCCTATTTGATCCCCAGCCTTGGTTGGGGTCATGTGGGAGACAACCAATCAATGTGTATCTCACATAGATGTTTCTCTCTCTCCCTCCCTTCCTCCCTTCCACTCTACCTAAAAACCAATGGAAAAATATCCTTGGGTGAGGATTAATGACAACAACAAAAAAGACTAGGTCAGTTATAAACAATAAAAAAGTTACAATTTTTTGCACATCTAAGTATAGTGTTAGTAAATTTGCATGCATATGTACATATGGAAAAATAATAGTAAAAAATAAATCAAAACATTAGCAGTGCTTATCTTTGGGGAGTGGGAATATACATTTTAGTTTTAATTAATATTTTTTGTATTTTCCTATGTCTCCCAATGACCATATTACTTTTATAACCAGAAAAAAAAAATCAATTTTAAAACATAAAACACTGACATTTTTATTCATTTTATTTTGCAGTGAAAGAACATGAAAAGTCTTTTCAAAATGGTACAGTGATCACTTTCAATGAATTATTAAATGCAGTATAAGAAATAACTTATACACTGTAATTATAGCTTACACAATTACACAGAACAATATGTGGTAATCTTTTAAAAAATACTGTGATTAACACTTCACTGATGAACAATAACCTCAATATGTTATTTCATTATTTATTATGATTACATAATACAAGAGCCTATGAACAAGTTGTTATTAACAATACATTTGGTTTTGCCTGAAATTCTTAACCATATGCAGGCATCTTCTTAGGCATTCAAGTTTTAAATTCTACTGCATTTTTATTGCAAAATGAAGCAGGCACAACAAAATTAAATCCACTAGCTAAAGGACTAAGAAAACAAAAATACACAAACAACAAGAGCAAAAACACCTTGGGTGAGTTCTCCAAGATTTTCTTTCCAAATAAATTTTTATCTCATTTAGCAGTCTGGATATTATTCACAGCCACAGATTAATAGCTATGTGACAAGAAGACTTCAGAAGGATTAAAATACATCACACTATTTTAATGTCTTAACTACCTTACCACAGTCTACATTTCTTGAAAGCATTCTATACTAAAATGCAAAGACAAATGAATTAGTATTTTAACTTCTTTTATATTTCTGAGACATATGCTTTAACTAACACTATAAGAAAACTTCAGAACACAAGACTAATTAACTTCTTTTATTTTGAGTAGATCTAAGGCTGTTAATGTCAGGGCCATGTAGACTCTGCCTTAGCGGTCAATGTCTTCTACCATTGCCTCAAGATTTTTGCAACAGGCTTTAACCTCCTCAATTGCAGCCATCCAATTATCATAAATAATTTTGTCATAAATTGCATCATTAACTTCCCTAACTACCCCCTCCTGCTGAGATTCAAGTGCATCACCTGAGAAAAATAATACTGATCTTGGGATTATGTAAGTACGTAAATTGTGACCAAGTAAAAAATCATCATTTCCATCCCTTCCATTTGAACTGATTCCATAAGGAGTAAAGAAATTGAAGAATGAATCTTTGGGAAAATCTTCAGTCACAGTTCGGATTGTTCCCCAGATCCGATGCTTTTGCTTCTTCTTGATGGTTTTCAAAGTGACGTTCTTTCCTTCATTCCAGTCGATCTCACAGCCTGTGCAATACTCAATTGCAGTTCCCCTATAGGGATGGGGATCATAATATGCTAGCCTTGACTTCAGCACATAGGTCTTTGTCAACAGCTCATTTTTGAAATAGTCATTGGGTTTGAAGTGAAATTCTAGTGTGAAACTGAGAGGCTCACCAGGATCTGAAAGCTTCACTTTAATATCTGTCAGGAGCTTCAGAATAGGCTCATCATATTTCTTAATCAAAGGAGTGAGTGTGTCCACATTTTTTAAGACAGTCAGCCAAAAGTCAGGAATTCCTTTAGGATCTTCTTTATTACTTTCCCCAGTAGGCTCGATGTCATCATCATCGTCGTCGCCATCGTCATTCTCCTCCTCCTCCTCAAGAGCATAATCATAATAATCTTCCTCATAACCATTATCCTCATCCACGTACTGATGTACCAGACCCTCTTCCTCGTCATACATCTCCTCCTCATCATAGTCCTCATAGTCTGATTTGTATTCACATTCCTCTTTTGTAGGTTCATAGATTGCGTTGATGATCTGACGTCTTTTTTCCAACAAGGGCTGATACATTTCAGCAAACTTTCTCTCAATTTCATGAAATTCCCTCAGGAATTTGGATTCTAGATTCGCCGCTCTAGCTTGAAGCTTTTTGAGGGCTAACACACGGTACTTAACTTTCATAGGAAGACTTTCAACAAAGTCTGTATCTAAAAGATAACCGATAAGTCCTTTGGGACGGTCTGGGTCTGAGTCCTCATCAGCATCTTCACCTTTTTCCCCGCCTTCCCCAGACCCAGCAGCATCTTCACATTTTCCCCCTTCATCCCCAGGCAAAGAGGCGGCTTCTTCACCGCGTTCCCCATCATCTCCAGGCCCAGCTGCGGCATTTTCACCGCGCTCCGGCTGTTTCCCTGGCCCCTCCACCATCACCTTATTACCAGCCTCTTCTTGAATGGATACTAACAATTCCTTGCCGTTGGCTGACTCGGCCATTTTTCAAAGGACCGTGCACGCCTAATGTGGCTACCTCCAAGATCAGGAGATCTGACCTCCGCAGGGAAAGACTCACCGGAATATCAGAAGCGGCAGTGACTGTGGCAGAGGTGGACCTAGCGGTAGCGGCCAGACTGCGAAAGCAATGGTCGAGGCTGCTGCCGGGATGAAAGCGGTGCTGAGGCTGTGAGAACCGAACAGAGGCAGCGGTGGCCTGGGCTTGCGTGCAGAGGATGGCGATGGGCGATGGGCGATGTGATCCGTCCTGCAGGACCGGGCCGAGACTGCAGAAAGCCGCGGTGGGTAGACCTCCGCAGAGGCTGGTTCAAAAAAAAAAAAAATCAAAAAAACAACAACCAACAATGGTGCTGCAATATGACAACGCAACTGTCTCTCAGCTAGATTTTCTTGGTGCCAATAGCTTCCTGCGTCACTCCCTCCCTCCCCCGCAACTCTGCTCTAGTCTCATTTGCTGGGCTATCGTAATTGACAAACCCTGAGCCAATAAATTACTAGATCTATCAAGTTTTCCAACTCCACTCACCTTCCGAGAATATGGCTGATTCATTTACCTCCCCCTTATCCTCCACCGCACTCCTCCTCCGAGTTTTCCGGAAACCAATATTTTATTAGTTTAGCCTTTCAATTTTCAACTGGTATTATACTTTCATCATTTCAAAAGAGCTAAGAGAAAATTGCAACTAAAAGAAGGTGAAAGGGTTAAGCAAAAAAAACACCCCAGATAAACACATACAACAGACTGGTGATACCCAGAGGAAATGGGGGTGGGTAGATGGAGCTGGGCAAAGACTTTGGGGAGATGGGCGCACCATGCAGTGTGCAGACGATGTTTTGTTGGGTTATACACTTCAAATCTGTATAGTTTTGTTCACCAATGTCACCCCTATGCATTCAATTTAAAAATAGAAAAAACATAAAATAATAAAATAAAATGTTGGACAACCGGAGAGAACAAGGCATCCACCCATCCTAACTCTATCCCTTTGATTTTAGCCCTGGGCTCTGGAAAGGAGAGTGGTGGGTGCTGGAGGAGCTTATAAAGAGAGGCTAGAAGGAAAACACTAAAAAATTAACAATGCTGGTCTCAGGGTGGTGTTACTGTCAGTGACTTAAATATCCTATACTCTATTTTTCTGTATTTTTCACAAACTCTATGATAACTGAACAATAACTTAGATTGGGAAATTCTTCAAACATTTCTCTGGGTGGATGGCAGGGGAGGGTGTGTGTGTCTGTGAGATTAGATAGGGGTTAGGGTGAAAGAGGTCCTGTGATGAAGAGTCAAAGTGCTGTATTCAACTGTATCACAAGTGAACACAATAAAGAAGTGAACAATAAAAATAAATATACATAATAAAATTTAAAAAGTGAAGACTATAAACCAGTTGCCTGGCTTATCAGTAACCCAGTCCGAATACTGACTTGCCACTTCCTCTTTCTTGTTTCTGGCTTTAAAGCTCTAAGGAACTTTAAAAAGAAGGGCTCAAATATAAAGTAATGTTTCTTATAAATATCATAACATTTGCTTGACACTTTTGAGTGATTGAAAATCATGTAAATCTCAGCATTAAGGGGGATGGGGAGGAAGGTGTCAATGGGGGGGGAGGAGAAACATCTGTAATAAAAATATATTAATTTAAAAAAGAAAAAGAAAAAAAATCTCAGCATTAAAGGCATGGTTAAATATATAATAGAGTGTTCCTAAAGTTGGATCCTATGCAGTCATTACAAAATTTCCTCTGGATAGGAATTATTGGTGATGTTTATTTTGTCCACATTTCTAATGTTGATTATTTATTAATTGAACAATTTTAAACATTTTAACTATTTTCCAGAGTTAAACAATTTGTATTGTGTTACTATTGCAGAGATAAATGCTGTTCAGACAGTATTGTATATCTTTACAGATTCTTTTATTGCACAGGTAAATTTTCCTTTTTAAATTATTTTATCTCTGTGTACTGTATACTGTCACAGTATTTACAAAATTCAATTTTCAGGCTCATGTTCCATTCTGGTAGTTCCATAGTTATGAGTCCCCTGCATTCCAAGTTTTGTTTATTTATTTGTTGGTTCTGTAGTTGCAATGTTCCTTGTAATTTTCTGATTTTAAATACAAGTATGCTTGCCTGACTGGTGTGGCTCAGTGGTTAAGCATCGACCCATGCTCCAAGAGGTCAAAGGTTCGATTCCCAGTCAAGACAGATGCCCAGATTGTGGGCTAAATCCCCATTGGGGGGCATGCAGGAGGTGGCCAATCGATGTTTCTATCTCCCTCTCTCCCTCTCCCTTCTTCTCTCTCTAAAAAATATCAATAAAGAAAAAATTTTAATACAATATATGCTCATTTTTTTTAAATTTGGAAAATGAGAAAGTTTTTAGAGTATAACAGAAATCACTACCAATCTCACAACCCTGAGAGAACAAACATGTACACTTTGGTCCTTTTAGTATGTTTAGGCTGGTGTGTTTTTTTGTGGTTTTTTTTTTATGCTTACCCGAGGACATTTTTCCATTTTTCTTTGTTCAGATAGAGTGGGAGGGAGAGAGAGGAAGAGAGAGAGAGAGAGAGAGAGAGACATTGATGTGAAAGGGACACATCGAGTGGTTGCCTCCCACACGACCAACCAGGGCCGAGGACAAACTGCAACCGAGGTACATGCCCTTAGCGGGAACTGAACCCGGGTCCCTGTGGACCGCAGGCCGACGCTCTAACCACTGAGCCAAACGGGCCAGGGCTAGGCTGGCGTTTTTAAAAATAAAAGTGGATAGACTCTTTTATAAACTTTTTTCTCTTATTAAAATATTCCACTGTCCTTAAATGGTTTTCAAGAGTGTAATTTTAAAAGAAAAATCCATTGTTTTTAAATATATTATGTAGTTAAACTAAACTATTAAAAGACAAAGTATGTTCATCTAATTTTAAGGCTGAAGTGTCTTTCATCATCATACATGCAGTCACAAAAGCCACAAAGGAAATTATGTGTTTCATTACATAAAACAAAAGTATATGACACCGAAAGCATAGGTAACAAAAGAAAAAAAAAACAGATAAATAGAGTTTCTTCAAATTAGAAACATTTTTTGCATCAAAAGATAGTATTAACAGAGTTAAAAGGCAACCCATGATTAAATGGATGAAAATATCTGCAAATCGTATATCCAATAAAGGATTAATATCCAGAATATATTAAGGATTCCTACATCTCAACAAAAATAAGGAAAAAACAAATAATTTAATAATGGGCATAAGACTTGAATAGACAGTTCTTCAAAGAAGAGATGCAAATAAGATGGGAAAAAATGCTGGCCATCAATAATTAGGGATATGCAAATCAAAACCATACTGAGATACCACTTTACACCCATTAAAATAGCTACTATCAAAAAATGAAAACAGAAAATAACAAGTGTTTGTGAGGATGTGGAGAAATTTGAAATTATGCATTGCTGAGGAGTGTAAAATGATGCAGACACTGTAGAAAACAGTATGATTTACCATATGATCCAGCAATTCCTCTTCTGGATGTATAACCAAAGGAATTGAAGGCAGGGTCTCGAAGATATTTTTTTACCCATGTTTATAGCATTTTCCAATAGTCAAAAGGTGGAAACAACTCAAATGTCCATTGACAAAGAAATGAATAATAAGCAGAATTATACACACACACACGCACATATATATGACATTGTTCAGCCTTATAAAAGTATGATTTTTTTGCATTTATTTATTTATTTATTTCAGTTACAGTTTACATTCAATATTATTATATATTAGTTTCCAGTGTACAGCATGGTGATTGGACAATCATATACTTTACAAAGTGTTCCCCCCGATATTTCCAGTACCATCCTGGACATTCTGACACATGTTACAACATAGATGAACCTTGAAGACATTATGCTAAGTCATATAATCCAAACACAAAAAGGCAAATACTGTATGACTCTACTTATATGATATACTTAGAGTAGTCAAATTCATAGAGACAGAATGTAGAATGGTGGCTGCCAGGATCTGGAAGCAGTTGAGAATAGGAGTTTTTGTTTAATGGGTACAGAGTTCTGGTTTTATCCTTTTTTTTTTTTTTTAGAGTTTTGGTTTTAAAAAGTGAAAATATTCTCCATGTTCATCATGATCACACAATACAGTGGTCCCTCGCCACTTCGCTCTTCGACTTTTGCGGTTCACTCTATCGCGGTTTTTTCAAATATATCTATTAAAAAGTTGATCAAGACAGTGAAAATGATACAGCTCGCGGTCGGTTGTCCGAGTCAATTATACACCCCTGTATTACAATTATTAAAATTACTGTACGTATAGACTGTAGGCCTATGTATTCGAGCACCCCAGGAATCCTTCAACGCCAGGTGCAACTGCTAGAGTCTGGAACAGATTAACCGCAACAAACGAGGGACGACTGTATGTGATTGTACTTAATGCCACTGAACTGTACATCTAAACCTGGTTAAAATGTTCATTCAATAGTACTGTGAATATCCATCTTTACTTCTATGTAGCTATAATGCATCTGTGCAATCATATTCAGTCTTGCCCCTAGAATTGTAACTGTGAGTGAAATAGGGGTAGCAAGTACTCCTCCTGAGCATGCTCTCCACAAGGATTCCTTTTTCAATAGTTCTCATGGAATATGTTAACAAGAGAGTTGTTAAGGATATGACAAAAAGTACATTGTCTTTCCCCAGTAAAATGTAAATTTCATGGTTTTTTAGCAAGGATTAGTCTTCCTTATTTACTGCTTGTATCTCCTTGCCTGGCTCATAATAGATACTAAAAAAATATTTATTCATATACATTGAAGCAATGAAAACTAATATATAGAAACATTACTGGTCTAAATACAGAGTAGGTCATTAGAAATACTATCTTGATATGTGCTTACTTAGTTGTAACAACCCAGTGCAGACGCCAAGTTCATCATGGTTATGATATCTGTCTCTATGAGTCTACTCTTATAAGGGACAGCATCCAGTTGGATGAACTGGTTCTGGTTGAGTTTGTCAAACTGTTTGCCTCATTATTTATAGAATTTAATGTTGAGATATAAAAAAATGGTTGATACTAGCAAGGAGACTCCAATATAGAACACAACACATTCTTTTTTTTATTATTATTAATTTATTTTTGTTACAGATGTTTCTCCTTTTTCCCCCATTGACACCCTCCTCCCCACCCCCCCACCCTGTCCCCAGCTTTGTTGTCCATGTCCATCACTTATGCATACATGAGCATAAGTTCTGTGGTTTATCTCTTCCCTCCCCCCCACCCCCTCTTCTGAGGGGTGTCAGTTTATACCCTACTTCCACATCTCTGGGTCTACCCTGTTCCTCAGACTGTTATGTTCATTATATTCCACAAATAAGTGAGATCATGTGATATTTGTCTTTCTCTGCTTGGCTTGTTTCGCTTAGGATAATACTCTCGAGGTCCCTCCAACAATGATATAGGTAATTCAAAAGTTATTTGTATTTGGCTTTAGGATTTGGGCACTTATGTTTGAATATGAAGAGGTTTTGGAATTACACTATATAAAGTTTCAATAATTAAATTAAGACCAATGGAAAAAGAAATGAAAAGTCCTTCAAATTTCCTAACCCACTTCCTGCTAACAGCTACTCCCATCCCCATTTTCACTGTTGAAAGTAAACATAACATCACCTCTCATGAAAAACTAACATTCTACAACAAATGTACAAGTAATAAATCTTCCTTTCTAGCTAAAAAATAAAATAAAATAAAATAAATGATAAAACTGATTAAAATTGTAAATTTTGTTATGTACATTTTTTTAATCCTTACCCGAGGATATTTTTCCATTGATTTTTAGAGTAAAAAACGGAGGGAGGGGAAAGAGAGAGAAACATTGATGTGAGAGGGACACATCAACTGGTTGCCTCCCGCACGACCCCAACTAGGGCTGGGGAGGAACCCCAACTGGGGTATGTGCCCTTGACCAGAATTGAACTTGCGACTCTTTGGTCCACAGGCCAACGCTCTAACCGCTGAGCCAAAACGGCCAGGGCCTAAGAAGCATCTTAGAGAATTTGTAGGGTTGACTGGATACTGTCACAACTGGGTTCCAAATTTTTTATTAATGGCTCAACCTCTATATGCCTTATTAAAAACAGATTGACCCAGATAAGGGGTTAATTTCCAAAATATATAGAATGCTCATACAACTCAACAAAAGGAAGACAAAGAACCCAATTAAAAAATGGGCAGAGGACCTAAATAGACACCTCCCCAAAAAGGACATACAAATGGCTAAGAGACATATGAAGAAATGCTCAATGTCACTAATCATCAGAAAGATGTAAGTTAAAACAACTATGAGGTATCACCTCACACCTGCCAGAATGGCTGCCATCAACAAACCATCAAACAACAAGTGCTGGTGAGGATGTGGAGAAAAGGGGACTCTAGTACACTGCTGGTGGGAATGCAGACTGGTGCAGCCACTATGGAAAACATTATGGTGTTTCCTCAAAAAATTAAAATTGAACTGCCATTTGACCCAGTGATCCCACTTCTAGGAATATATCCTAAGAAGCCTGAAACACCAATCAGAAAGAATATATGTACTCCTATGTTCATAGCAGCACTATTTACAATCACTAAGATCTGGAAACAGCCCAAGTGTCCATCAATAGATGAGTGGATAAAAAAGATACAGTACATATACACAATGGAATACTATGCAGCTGTAAGAAAGAAAGATCTCTTATCCTTTGAGACGACATGGAGGGACCTCGAGAGTATTATGCTAAGTGAAATAAGCCAATCAGAGAAAAACAAACACCACATGATCTCACTTATTTGTGGAATATAATGAACAAGGTGGGCTGATGAACGAAATAGACTCAGAGACATAGAAAGGAGTATGGTTTAGACTGACAAACCTCAGAGGAGGGGGGTGGGGGGGATGGATGAGATGAACCAAAGAATTTTTATATGCATGTATGCGTAACCAATGGATATAGACACCAATGATGGGGGGTGGGAGGGCGGGATGGGGAAGAGGGTGTCTAGAGGGGAAAAAGGAGAAACATCTGTAACAAAAATAAATTAATAAAATTTGAAAAAAATAAAATAAAAAAGCAGTTGCAAAGGGAAAAAAACACAAATTGACCTGATCCAATCCAATAGAACCCTGGAGGGAAACAAGCTGTAGAGCTCTAAAGGAAGAATTAGCTAAAGCTCCCACTTTGGAAGACCCTAAGTATAAACTTTATCTCTTTTTATACATTTATATAAAGTAAATGCTTTAGAAGCTCTAACTCAGAAACATGGAGATCATCGTAGACCTATGGGATATTATAGCCAGCAATTAGACTCAGTGGCAAAAGGACTCCCTCCTTGTATGAGGGCCAACTTTGCTATAGCCATGTTAGGCAAACGGGAGAGATAGCTTTAGGTTCTTCTTTAACCACTTATCTTCCTCATTCTGTAGAATCTTTGCTAAACTTTCATCATCCTCAGCATTACTCAGTCAGCCAACTGACTTCTTATTAAATACGCATGTCCTCTGTGCCTAATATTACTTTAGCTCCATGTGACAGTCTTAAACCAGAAACTTGACTACCTTCTTTACAGGATTAAGACACCCGGCACGATTGCATTTTACTTACTGACAACTTCTTGCTCCAAGGAATGATTTACAGGAAACTTTTATTGATAATGCTGACTTAACTTGGTTTACAGATGGATATTATCTCAAAGACAAACAGGGACGTTACTGAGTTGGATGTGAAGTAACTACCATGGTAGATGTAATTGAAAGTACTTATTTACCTGAAATAAGATCTGCCCAGCAAGACAAATTAATTGCTCTAACTCAAGCTTATCAATTGACCAAAGATCAAATAGCCAATATTTACACTAACAGTTCCTATACCTTTGGTGCAGCTCATGATTTGGGAATTTTATGAAACCAACAAGGCTTCTTAACTTCCTTAGCGCCATTTATAAAGGATGGAAAACAGGTTGGAGAATTATTAGATGTCATACAGCAACTGATACAGTTAGCAATTATCAAAATTCCAGGACATTCTACAGTTACCACCATGGAAGCAAAGGGAAATTAAATAACTGATGCTGAAGCTAAACAAGCAGCACTAGGCGATCAAATTATCCAGACCCAAGAATATTCTTTGATCTTTGCTAAATCAATAAAAGACTTTCATACAGTGTAAAAGACAGCTGCAGAAAACCAAAAGAAGATATGGCAACGAAAAGGTTAACCTTTTAAGTCAAACAGGCAGATATGGCTTGGGGCTAATGGGAAACCAATCTTACCTATAAGAGCTCAATTGCCTACACTTGAACATGTACATGAACTAAGATTTGGGGGTCCTGAAAAGTTTATTTCATTGAGTAAGCAGTATTGCTGGAAACCTTCTCCCACTGTAGCTCATGTAGCAGATGTCCTTTCTGTCCAAAATATAACCCTGGAAAACCACTCCATAGAAACCATGGACATTCCCACTCCTTTTAGGTCCATTTGAGGTAGGCAATTGGGTTTTATTCAAATGCCATCATCTCAAGGATATAAATATGTGTTAGTTATGATGTGTAAGCACTCTCGTTAGGTTGAGGTATTTCCTTGCAGAAGATCAACAACCATAACAGTATGTAAATTTTTAATGGAAAAAATAATTCCCAATTGGAAAATTCCCTCTGAGTTAGACAGTAACTGAGGAACTCATTTAACTGAGCAAATAATTCAATTCATTTGTAATGTTTGGCCTATTCTACAGCACCCCCAGTGCTTATCACCCCCAGTCTTCTGAATTGGTAGAACATACAAATGGTACAATTAAAACTCAACTAGCTGCCCGGTCAGTGTGGCTCAGTGGTTGAGAGTCGATCCATGTACCAAGAAGTCACCAGTTCAGTTCCCGGTCAGGGCACATGCCCAGGTTGTGGGCCCGATCCCCAGTGTGGGGTATGCAGGAGGTGGCCAGTTGATGTTCTCTCTCATCGATGTTTCTTTCTCTCTCTCCCTCTCCTTTCCTATCTCTCAAAAAAAAAATCAACTAGCTAAATTTTCATAAACTTTTCATCTCCCTCGGCCAAAAGCTCTCCCTATAGTGTTTCTCAACCTGAGATCTACCCTTATTTGTAAACATAGCCTTGGTACTTATGAAATAGTCGCTGGTCACCCTATGCATCTGGGTGAAGGGCCATATGAACCAACCTTATTAAGAGGAGACATTCTACATTATTGTCAAGTACTTATTAACCAGATTAAAGAAATTAATAAATTAGTAACTGATTCATTTTATAGTGTACTCCCAGGAGACAAAGACTTCAAAGACCATGGCTTACAACCAGGAGATTTTTTTTCTATTGTAAAAGACATCAAATAAAAGACTCTCTTTGACTTCATTGGAAAGAACCTTATTAAGTGTCACTAATTAATCCGTGTGCAGCTAAACTTAAAGGAGTTAACTCTTAGATTCACATTTCTCATCTAAAAAAGGTGTCTAACCATGAATGGACATCTACCCCGTCTCTAACACTGACATCTGCCTAAAATAGCCATCAATAACTCCTCTAGGATGAGAAGCAACTGACATCAGAGGTAGACAGCTATCCCAACACATTGAAAAGGCTTGTATAGCTATGGATTGACACTGAACTCAGAAACCATTTTGTTTGTCTTTACCTATTTGCTACAAATATTAGTCATAATAATAGTTATAGTTGTTCTTTGAGTTTTTCTACTTCTTAGTTTTCATTAGAAATTGAGGTTTTAAGGGTTAAAATCTCAATATATGAAGGAATAACTTTGCAGTGTTCCAGAAGGGCCCCTGGAACACCTCAAAATGTCTTATTCTGTTAAATTTAATGGGAAGCATTGTAAAATAAGTTATAAAAAGCTTCTAGTGTATATTGAATGGGTAAACAATGGTTGTAAATTAAAATATTATTTGGGACTATGGGAAACTCAAGACAGCAACTTGGTTCTTCCTAGCTCCTTGGCAACCCTCATTTTTTTTTTCAGTTTTTTTTTAATTGGGTAATTGATTGCTCTTTTTTTTTTTAATCCTCACCCAAAGATATTTTTCCATTTATCTTCAGGTAGAGAGAGAGGGAGAGACAGAGAGCGAGAGAGAGAAACATCGACGTGAGAAGGACACATCAACTGGTTGCCATGCCGCAACCGAGATACGTGCCCTTGGCTGGAATCGAACCTGGGACTCATTGGCCCACGAGCCGATGCTTTACTGCTGAGCCAAACTGGCCAGGGCTTTTTTTCAGTTTTTTTAATTCCTTCATGCATCATAGTGTATTTCAGCTGGACTTAGATAAAGGGACTTATGAACTTACATTATTGAAAAGAGACCTATTGCCAAACTAAAAAAAAAAATGCATAAGATAACTGTTAATGCTTTTTAATGGCTTATGTAAATGTTACACTAGATGCCAAATACAGAAAGGTAAGACAGAAGGAAAAACTCATATCATGATAGTTAGAAATGATCCAGAGTGCTTTTTCTCAATGAAGGTCATAAGAGCTGACTGCTTTCCATTTACCTGCCCTTTTCTTTTGAGAGAAATTTTACCTCAACTCACATCCTATGGTTACCATATTGCCCCATCCCCAATGGCTCACCATTTCAGCAAGATAACATTGATTCTGAAACTTCCTAAGATGATTCTTCCTAGTGCTGAGACCAGACTATTTGACCAAAAGGTTGGTCATCAATACATCCTTCAGATTGATTTATGGTCCTAAGGGGGAATTATAGATGAGAAAGGGGTTCTATAAAAACTAACCTCACAGGGTAATCTGGTCATAAATTTCTAACTGGGCAAGTCATGGTGGGTAATCGCACACAGGCCTATAACTTCTTTAGTAAAAGGCCTATCTTTGCCTTAAGCAAGCCTTGTCCTTTGTTTCTGTGGATCTAGGTTAACACCCCTTTGAAATGCCACTTTTCACATCCTTCCTTTTAATACATGACCACCCTTTCACAACCCTCCTTCTAAAGAGAGAACATAGTAATAATTGTTTTATAATCTAATCTCTTCCTTGCTTCATGTAATCTTTATGTTCCCTTCTCAATCTCAAATGCATAAAAGAAAGTGCAAACTGTTCTTCTTCAAAATATTTATCTTAGTCTGTTGATATCTTGCTTCCAGATGTTTCCTCTGTTTGGCTCAAATAAATTTTTATAAAAATTCTCTTCAGGTTTGTACATTCTTATATTAGCAATAAATATATTCATTATTTGATAATATTCCATATAAGAGACAGCAGTTTAATTCCTCAGTACAGGTTAAACTTAGTTTACTGGCTTCTAACAAATAGAATAAAGCAGAAGTGTTGTAGAATTTTAGAGACTAGGTTATAAAAGACATTGTGGCACCCCCATCACTTTGGGATCAATTTCTCTGACAAAAATTAGCTTCCATGCTTTGAGCATCCCTATGGAAAGTCCCATGTAGAGAGGAATTGAAGTTTCTAAACAACAGCCAGCAAGGAAATGAGACCTTAAGCCAACAACCCCAATTAATCTTTCAGATGATAGCAGCCCCAGCTTAAATTTTACTTCCACTTTCATGAGAGTCTTTGAGCCAGAACCACCCAGCTAAGCCACTCCTAGATACGTACCCTGAGAATCTGCATGAGATGGTAAACATTTGTTGTTTTAAACTCATACATTTTGGAGTGGTTTTTTATGCAGCTGTACATAATACAAGAAAGCATCCCTTGGTTTCCTAGAGGGAAGAAGTCATACTTTTTTGTGGGGACTTTGCTATTCAGATTACCAAGGTATGCAATAGGACAATGCTGGTTTAGATAATTTCTTGGAAATGCTCAGCTACCCACAGTTTTTCAAAGATATGAGAGTAACTTCTCCCAGGGAATCCCATTTATATTCAAATATTCCTGGATATTTACACAATCCAGCAGTAATTTCACTGACTTTAATGCCCTTCTTTATTCTAGATTATTCTTACCAGAATGTAGGCATCTAATCAGGATGCCAGGGGCATACACCCAAGTTTGACATTTTTATTTCTGTTTGTATGTTCATTAATTGGCCTTGTGGCTTTTCCATTTAGTCCATTCAATCCAGTTTTGCACAGAGAATTAAGGATCCTAATTATGTAGACCTTAGTAAGGACTTTTTGTAATAAAGGAACGCAGATAACAAGTAAAATATAAAAAGCTTCAAGAAAATGAAATGGGCCCTGGCCGGTTTGGCTCAGCGGTTAGAGCGTCGGCCTGCGGTCCAGAGAGACCCAGGTTCGGTTCCCGCTAAGGGCATGTACCTCGGTTGCAGTTTGTCCCTGGCCCTGGTTGGTCATGCGGGTGGCAGCCACTCGATGTGTCCCTTTCATGTCGATGTTTCTCTCTCTCTCTCTTCCCCTCTCTCCCTCCCACTCTATCTGAACAAAAAATGAAAAAATGTTCTCGGATGAGGATAAAAAAAAAAAAAAAGAAAATGAAATGGTCTGACACTAACTGCAGTACCAAACTGTGGCAAGAACTGATTCTGGAAAAAGAATTGTCAGGCAGCAACAGGGCCGAGCTGAGGTGTAAATTTTCTTCCAGTGGTAAGCACAAATTATAATTCAAGATTTAAAGTGCTAAGAGTTGAATGCTACCTTGTCAGTAAGTAAGGAATTGCAAATTGAAACAAAAATGAGTTACCACTACATACCTATTAGAATAGCCAAAATTCAAAACACTGACACCAAATGTTAACAAGGACATGTAGCCATACAAATTCTCATTCCTTGCTGTTGGGAACATAAAATGATACAGCCACTTTGGAAGACAGTTTGGCAGTTTCTTTTGAAACTAAACATGCTCTTATCATATGTTCCATCAGTCATGCTCCTTGATATTTACCCAAATGAATCAAAAACGCCTATCCATACAAATCCTGCACACAGATGCTTATAGCAGCTTTATTCATAATTGCCAAAACTTGAAAGCAAACAAGGCGTCCTTCAGTAGGTTTATGTTACATAAACTGTTACATCTGGACAGTGGAATATTATTCAGTGCTAAAAAGAAATGAACTACCAACCCATGAAAAGACGTGGAGGAATATTAAAGGCATATTAAAGTGAAAGAAAGAAATCTGAAAAGGCTGCATACTGCCTGGTTCCAATTTTATGACATTCTGGAAAAGGCAAAACTATGGAGGCAATAAAAAGATAAGTGGTTACCAGGGTTATAGGGATAGCGAGGGATGAATGGGCAGAGCACATAGGGGCAGAGCACATAGGATATTTAAGGCAGTGAAAGTATTTTGAATACTATTATATAATCATGGATACATGTCATTGTATGTTTGTCAAAACCCATAAAATAGACAACACCAAGAATGAACCTTAATATAAACCATAAACTTAAGTGACAATGATGCATCAAAGTAGGTAAGTAGGTTCATTGATTGTAACAAGTATACCACTCTGTGGTAGAGGGTGTCCATAGTAGAGAAATATGTATATATATGTCCCATTCTTAGTTCACAGGCCATACAAAAATAGTTGGAGGACTGGATTTGGCCCATGGGACACAATTTGTCAATCTCTAAACTAAAGTGTCAAAGATGTTGTTCTTTGCTCTTGGTTAAGTAAAGGGTAATGAAGTTTGGGTGTTTAGGAGGGAATGAAAATGCAGTGGAGAAATTTTCCAGTGAGTGAACAAGCAAAAAATAGTAAGATGAGATGATGTGAGAGGTATTTTCAAGGGGGAGAAAATAAAGAAACTGGACTGAAGCAAGGTCAAAGTAAAAGCAAATCCCTTAGAGTAAAAATGTTCATTACAAAATCAAATGTCATTCACTAATATGACTGTTTTGGCTTTAAAGCCAAACTGTTTTGACACAATCACTCACAAAGTACCATTTAGATTTCTAAAAAAGACCACCCCATGTTTCTTTCATGAACTTGTTCACCCAGCCCAGTGCTTCCTGGCTCTCATAGTGAACATGTTGTTCTTCTGAAGTCATCCAAATCTCTCCCATTATAGTTTATGCCAATTTTCCCTTTTATCCTGTGTTCAGTAAATATAGGCATAACATTGTGGTCAGACTAGATAATGCTTTAGTGGGTGCTTCTTACTGGATGTTTTACCTTGGGTCAGTTACTAAATCTCACCTCCATCCCCCCAACACTGTAACACAGAGCTGGTACCATCTACCCCCTTTGATTGTAGTGAGCCTAATGGCAGTTCACACCAGAAAGGACAAGCACTGGTTTTGGCCTGGAGTGCATGCTCTGTGAACTGGGTTTCTGACTCTCTTTCCCCAAGCAAATAACTAGGACTTGAATTTCTCTTTTTCTTTTAGAAAATCAGCCCACCCTATCTTCTCAGACTCTAGTGCAGTCTCCTTATTCTTGGTTGGCCTCTCTGCTTTCCTCCTCCCTCTCTCTTGTGTATAACCTCTCCCTGACCCATCCTTCGTACGTTTGAGATCTTGGCATTAAGCACTGGTCTCTACTTGTCTCTTTACACACATTTTCTCTCTCTCTTAGAGTCAAGGATACCTTTGGATGTCCTAGAAGCCTGCTTCTCCTCTGTTGTTTTGGTCTCCATTTCAGAACCCTGGAACTTCCTTATTCCTCTTGGTTTCCTAACTCAGAACAGAGTAGCTGGCCCTGACCCTCCACCACCCCAATGGGTACTTGTCTTAACTATTCACATTCCCTCCCTGGCCGGTTTGGCTCAGCGGTTAGAGCGTCGGCCTGCGGTCCAGAGAGACCCGGGTTCGGTTCCCGCTAAGGGCATGTACCTCGGTTGCAGTTTGTCCCCGGCCCTGGTTGGTTGTGCGGGTGGCAGCCACTCGATGTGTCCCTTTCACGTCGATGTTTCTCTCTCTCTCCCTCTCTCTCCCTCCTACTCTATCTGAACAAAAAATGAAAAAATGTCCTTGGATGAGGATAAAAAAAATTAAAAAAAACTATTCACATTCCCACAAAAAAACCTTAATCTTTCTCCAAAACAAGCCTTGCTCCTGCCCTCACCATGATGCTTTGGGACACGCCTGGAGTCTAGTGGTACTTATTCCCAAGTGTGTCTGGCTCTGGACGTACAAAAGTCCATCACAATCATGAAAGGATGGAAAGAATGCAAAGCTCCTTTTTCACCCAAGATGAGAGCACTGGTATCACTAAGTCTCCAGGGACCTCAGGGAAGGAACTGGGGATGGATGGGTAAGCATGGGCTCTTTTCAGAGCCCAGAGTACAAAGCTTGAATGGAAAGGCAACAAACAGATATGTCCAAACTGCTCTGGGTCCTCTTCCTGATCTTTCAGCACCTTCTAAAGAATGGATGTTGGCAAGAGGAGGCACTCTAGCCTGTGCCCTGTGGAAGTCTCAGCCACTTTGTGGATGACAATAATAATGGCCATTTGTTGAGCATACCACTGATACACTGAATATTCCCAACATACGTATAGAGTGATTTCTACTCTCAGTCCCATTTTTTTTCTGTTGGAAACTGAGGCTAAAATAAGTAGAGTGGTAGGGTGCCTTGCAGAGTTCCTCAGTCAGCTATGCTTAGGTTTAAATCCAAGTTCTACAGGTCATTTACTAGTGAGTGCCTCAGGTAAGTCCCTGCTCTACTCTTAGCCTCAGTTACCCTGTCAGTAAGAGGGATTTAATCTGCATTCTTTATCTCTCTCCCAGTAGTAGAGAGGGCCCAATGATTGACAACAGAAGCCAAACTCCATAGTACAAAGAGACTCCTTCCTTTCTCCCTGTCCCCTTACAGAGGCTGAACTAGGCCAAAATCTGGGCAGGGAGATGGGGGAGAATGGGGAGATAGAGAGTAGTCCTGGTCTACTCTGGCAGCTCTGAGAGGTCAGACTAGGCTTAGAAAATATTTACCAGGCAGTGAGAGCCTCCCAAGCATTGAGCCTGCTGAAGAAAAGGCTCACCGAGATCCCCTAGACCACCACAGGTAGATTGCGCTGTTTATAAAGCAGTTTCACATTCATTATCAAGCCTTACAATTAGCCTCATCTGTGGGAATCATCCCAGAGCTGGGCAGTGGAGTGGGGTCTAACAGAGATTCCATTTGACTAATGCCTCTCTAAGTCTCAGAAAAACTAAAAGATAATTCCTTAGTGGCATTAAATAATGCTTGCATGGCCTGAGCCCTGATCTTCATCCTGTGGGGTTTCACTCTTGCTGCTGGCCACTCTGTTTCCTTCAGTGAGGTTACCTCTTTGATTTATCTCTAGGTGAAGAAAAAATCAAAATTTCCAGTCAAATAAACTGCACTGAGCCTCCCTGGCGGTCCACCTCTCCCCTCCTACCTTCTTACCCCTTCATTTCACTCCCACCCACCCCTGGAAGTAAACAGAAACACAAAACTAGAATAACCCTGAAGCCAAGTTCTGTCAAGCACTTGACAATATTTTTACTGGCTTCTCTTCCAGATATCCCTGGAGTTGGGGCAAATAGTGATTTCCAATCTATTGTTCCAAGGTCATTTATTCATTCAACACAAAAATATTTACTGAGACCCTATCATGTGCACAATACTGCAATCTTCTGGGTTCAAACACACATCC
This sequence comes from Tadarida brasiliensis, assembly GCA_030848825.1. Lineage (NCBI taxonomy): Eukaryota > Metazoa > Chordata > Mammalia > Chiroptera > Molossidae > Tadarida > Tadarida brasiliensis. The sequence goes on along the minus strand of CM061280.1, from coordinate 911,574 downwards.
TCACACCCTTCAAGATGCTCAAATTCAAAAATATTCTAACATGACCCCAAATAACTCTAAAGTGGACAAAAATAGTATTATTCAGTAGGTGAGGGGAGTTAACGGGATTCAGACAAGAGGAAGAGTGATTTTTGAATCAATAAAGAAAAATAATTTTTTTAAAAAATCACATAGGGCTTTATGAGTGAGGAGGCATTTTAGCTGAACCTTGAAGAATAAAGAAACTTTAAACAATTTTTATGGAGAAAAAGTCTAGATGAAGAAAATTCCATAAGCAAAGATATATTTTTTAGCAGAAGGAGTGTTGATCTGGGGGTTAACAAACCTGAATTCTGTTCTTCACTGCCTTAAAGAACAACTTCTCTAAGACCCTTAGTTTCTTCATAGGTAAATAATATTGGTTAGCTAACTTTTAAAGGTCCTCCATGTACTTCCATCCTGACAATAGTTTTCCAATTGTCAAGTAGACCAGTTTGCCTCAGGATAGAACAGGTGAAAAAGAATAATGCAAGGGTAATTGGGTCAATATTATGAAGAGTATTGAATGCCAGGCCTGGGAGCCTGAACAGAGAAAGAAAATAGAAGCCAAGCCCCAGACTTAATCTCTGAGGTTATATAGTTAGCCCTGTTCCAATTCAAAAACATGAACTTTGAAGTCAGGATGGCCTAGAATGGGAGCCTAGCTTTCATACACACTTGTAGTTAATTTAAACAGTCAAGTCATGCTACTTCTCTGAGCCTCAATTTCTTCATCTCTATAATAAGAATTATAATAAATAACTGATGGGGTTGATGTGAAGATTAAATTAGATCATGAGTAAAATGTGCCTACAGGTATGTTACTTCCTGCCCCTTAGTCCCTTCTCCCCTGTGCCATGCTTTAATTAGTCTTTGCTGAGCAATTATTTCTGTTCCTTCTCCTCCTTCCTCTTCTCTAAAGCAGGCTTCAATATACATCCAAAATCCAACAACTTTCTCTCTACTCCCAGTGCCATCCACCTGGATTATTATAAGCCTTTTAATTAATCAGCCTGATTATTTTTTTGCCCATTTACAATCTGTTCTTAATCCAACAGCCAGAGTGATCATTTCAAAATTTAAGTCAAATCATGTCACTCATCTCCCCAAAACCCTACAATGTCTGCCTACCTCACTTAGAGCAAAAACTCGAATCTTTACAATGACCTATTCCCTTTTAACTTTTGGACCTCATCTACTCTTTAACTACACTGTCTTCTTTGCTGTTTCTCCAATAGAAGATAGCCATTCTCTTTTCACTTATTGTTCCCTCTGTCTGAATCCTCTCCTCATAGCTCACTCCATAATCTCTTCTATGTTTTATATAAATGTCATTTGTAAGTGAGGTCCTCCCAGACCACCACATTTACAGTTGCAAAACCCTCCAGCATTCCGTATTTTACTTCCTGCTTTCTTTGTCTAAATAGCATTATTATTATCTGACACCATAAAGTTTAATTACTTATTAGTGCCTCTTCCCACTAGAATACAAGCTTAACAAGGCCAGGGGCTTTGTCTGTTCACTATTGATATCTCCATTCATAGAATAGCACCTAGGAATTCAATAAATATTTGTTGAGTGAATTTGTGAATATAGTACAGTGGTTCCATATTGTGTACCAAGCATTAAGTTAAGCAGTCTGTATGCATTATCTCAGTAAATCTTGTTATTTTACACTGGGAGAAACCCTGAAACTCCCAGAGGTAAGGTGATATTCCCAAAGCCAAAGAAGGATTAAGGTAATAGGGATTCAAGGTTGGATTGAACTTTATAGAGGAGCACTTTCCCTGAGCACGAGATTATCGCCTGGACTAAAGGTTGTGGTAGGTTTCTCTGGAGGAGGGGGGAAGGAGTGAAGGGACACTGGGATACAGACTGGTTTTGTGGTCAAGAGGTGACCTGGTTTCTTGAAGCAAAAATTTTAGTTCATTGGCATCTACTAGCAAGCCCATGTCTTTTTCAACAATTGGAACTTTACAAAGGAAATCTCAGGTATGAAAGAAACCTGGGAGATACAGGTGCCAGGTATTTGAAACTGCAGGAATTTGGGCCCTTCAGGCACTGGCTTTGAGGCAGAAGCCATACCTGGCAGAAAGAGACATCTGAGACTAGTAAACTGACCTGAAAATAATAAAGGCTACTACTCACATGCTTCTGCTCCCTTTATCCTTCCCTTTTCCATAATCTACTCTCTTCACCTCTCTTTAGTTTCTTCATATTTGTAAAACATCCAGTTAATCCAGCCTCCCATACACTGAAATAGAACCTTAGGAAGGGAGAGGAGAAATGTTTATCTGTTGTTCAGTGGTGTATTCCCAGAGTTTACAACAGTGCCTGGCACACAGTAGGCACACAATATGTGGTTGTGGTATAATGGGCCTGTGCTGTGTTCAGTACCCTTGCCAAGTAATGTGGGCAGAGGGGATACTACTATGCATGCTGGAACTCCGGAAGACCAATGGAAAGTGAGGAGACCCCAGAGTAAGGACTAAATCCCAAAGAGCAGAACATGGTTCTGCTTCTGAACGTCTTTCATTTCACTATGAAGGGAGCTGGTCAGAAATCTCTGGAGGAGCTCCTGCCTCCAAAAGTGCAAGAGTAGTGTTGTGGGGGCCAGATGGACAAAAGTGAGAAAGATAAGACTGAAAGGCTTGTGAGCTCTGGGAGAGGGAGCATAGAGTGAACAAGTCCTTGTGAAAGTGAAATGGCCCTTCATTTGAATGCAAATGCTATGTAAAAGCCTATAGCCCCTTGACGTCAGCCCAGCTATTGCTGGCCCTTCTGTACCCTGGCTACCAGTCACCTGGAAACCTTCGGGGTAGGAAACTGCGGGATGGAGTAGGCTGAGGAGTGCAGAGGAGAGTGCAGCACAGGTACAGACTAAACTATTGATTCCCTGCTGCTTCTCAAAGTAGGACTGGGACATTACAGGGACTTCAGGATGGGTTAGGGAACTCCTTCCTCATACCCTAGCCACCATGTACAGAAGCTGCCTTCTGGAAAAAGAAGTGGGCATGTACTCGGGCACTCTTAGGAGCCCTGCGGGAGGCGGCACCGCTGGGGCTGGCAGCACTGGGGGCGGTGGGAGTGCGCTGCCAGTCTCCAACTTCATGGCCGCCCCAACTTACACTCACTACATGGGGTACTCCCATGTGGCCAGCATAGATCTTCACCGGCAGTCGTTAGCAGCCTGGGGCTCACCCTATAGCCCTCCACCGGAAGACTGTAGCGCGTCGTACCTAGGGCCGTCTGGTGCAATGAGCACGGTGCCCATGAACGACGTGACCTCGAACCCGGCCGCTTTCAGCTCACAGGAATACAGCAACCTTGGCCCTGCGGACGATGGAAGCACTGGTGGCAGCCTGCCAGTTGCGGCTGGCGGATCACTGTTCCCCACAGACGCTGGCACCTCCGTTGCCTGTTCTCCCAGCAGAAGCCACTACAGCCCCTATGCTTGGACGCGCAAAGCCATACAGGTGACTGGTGAGTAATAGATTCCAGTGCCCTCGCACTTTTCCTTCCTTCACTTCTATACTTCTGTTGGCCTGTCCTACCTCCTACTCTTCAGGTCTCTCCAAGGACAGTTTAACTGAGGGAGACTACTGCGTGACTGACTGCCCAGCACCCCCCCCCCCACCATTAGTGACCTCCCTCGCGTGTGCCTCTGCTCAGAGTCTGTAGAATATAGCACTTAGAACTAAACCATAGTTGTGTTTTTCGCCATTTCCTGACTAGTCAAAGAAGTAAGTGGGTGGACAATGGTCATGTTAGACCACAAGGATCAAGCTCCAACTTTGGAGTTGCCCGAATGGGAAAACACATGCACTGGAAAGATCAATGGGTGAATGATGCGAGAGGACAGCCATGGTGTCCTTATGCTCAGTCACTGCTACTTGCGCGTTCCATTTCAAACCCTTCCCCATCTGTGTGGATTGTCTTCCCTCCAAAGCTGAGGATGGTCAAGGTGCTTGGCTCCAACGGACCTTTCAGTTTAGCCATGAAGGCCTCAATGACAAAGTGGCCTCATCACCTTAGACTCTCAAGGAAGCTCCTTCTGCTTCCTGTGCCCAAGCTGGCAAGAAGGCTACAGCATGCCTCTGGGACATAATATGCTACTCAACCCTAACATCCGCTAGGCACGCACAAATATCACTAATAAGTGGTTAAAACCCTTGTAACTGTCCAGGCAGGTGTCCGAGGTGCGCGAACAGGATACTGGTTTGTGTCTATGCGCAGGAAAGCCCAGAGGTCCCAACTTAATGCTGATCCACGCTCCTACCCACAAGCCAGAGAGCAGCATATGGGGGCGGGGAAAATGGGCACTCTGCATTAATCTTGGATGGGGAAGGTGGGGACATGTTTGTTTTCAGTTGTGGTTGTTTTTTTATCATATTCTTATTATTCCAACCGACGGGTCATTAGAGAAAATCAGTAAAATTCTATTTTATCACTTTTATCCCTCTGGGGAGGAAATGACATTTCAATAGCATTAGTCCACAATAATTATGCTCTTATTCACAGTTCTGCACTTTTTCTTCCCTCTACAAAGCAAAAGTGGAAGGCGGGAAGGGACCAATTTTTTCCATTAGGACTCAGCAAGAGGAGGCAGTTCTGGTTGATGAACACATTACTAGGGTAGCAATCCCAAACCAAGAGTAAGGTTTAAATAGTTGGCTTTAAAGTGTTTGGAAGTAAATCTGCATATTGTTTCCCAATGTGGGTGAGTTGGGTAAGTGTAATAGAAAATGAGGTTAGGGTAACTGTTATTACATATAATCTTAGGGTTGTAATTAACATCCATTCACTAAACCTTAACCATCAGCAAAAGACAGAAAAGTAGCTTCTCCAGTCCAGGATTATGTCTTGAAACACTTTAGAAGATGGAAGTCACTAGTATGTTGTTTGGAACAGAGAACAATGGAGGGAAAAGATAAAAACAAAGAAATTATTTTGAGTCATGAATTTTCTGTTCATTAAAAGTCTTTCATTTGCTTTTATGAGCCAGAGTCTCTTTCTTGGGTCATTCTGGTGTGAGAAGTTTAAAAAGTGACTCCTTAGACTCTGGCATCTTCATCATTAGCTAAGCCTTCAAACCTGGCGGTACAATGCCACTTTCACAAGATTTTCTTTCCAACTTCTATGAGAAATTTAAAATGGAATGATTTTAGAACAGCCTATCCTATAGAAGATGATGTTTTATTAAATTCCATGTTTGTTCCATTTTAATGTCTTCTAAATTAAAATTACCCCTTTGCTATATTCTTATAGCACAAGGTGCATATTTAACAACAGTTTAAGAATATGATGAAAGTATGAACCCTCACCCCAGAGAAATAGATAAAAGCACCCCTGCATGCACACATGTTATTTTTTGATAATTCTCCCATGGATCTCAGGTTATGAACCTCACAAAAAACTAAGCTGATCACTTCATTGGACCACTCTGAACTAAAATACATCCATTTTTATGATTAGTACATAATGAGTTTTAAACATATATTTGTTGAATGAATAAGTCAGATCCTCCTAAATTTTTTTACTTCACTCTTAGTAGTATTATGGGACAACATTTGGCTTAAGGTTGAGAAGAAAATAGATGAACTGCAAATGGAAGTAATTCCTCCCTGATTAAAGTAATGAAATAAAAACTCCATTGCTGAAGAATATTTTAAATAGCCTTAAGTTAAATAAAGAAAAATACACATATTAGGGAACATCAGAAAATATTTTATATGGATTAGTATCACATTTGATTTTCTCATGAAAGGAAACTGATATACAGAGTAAATGTTCCTTAGGTGATTTGATTAAAGAGTGAGGTATTTTTATTTCCACTTCCTTCCTTAAGTATTCTGTTCCAATACACATTTCATTTGAAAGATTATATAAAAAGGAACCTGACAGAAATGTTCTGTGCAAGGTTACGTGTTTTCATATTTTAAACATTGTCAGTGCATTACTGTTAGAAATTGTTTTTCATCTTTTCTTTTACCCAGAGTTGTAGCCCAGGATGAATATTAGCAAGGTGGAAATCTAAGTAGAGCTGGAGAAAAGCTTTCTTGTTAGTGGTTTGAAAGAAGGAAAGAGAAGAAAGTGACTGAATAATTCTGATTAAGCCACAGGACAAAATACTAAGGAAGTAATACTTAAAATGTTGTATTCAATTAGGACACTTCAGAAAAGAAGTTGCTTAATAATTCTTGAAGTTTATCATTGTCTTCCTTGGTTTTGATCATTGCATTGGACAATTTTTAGAAAGAAATTTGTATAAAATTTTTAACTAAAAGCAGCAAAAGATTTCCATTAAGATTTAAAATCACCATAATGGGGTCAATCTCACTGTACTCCCTACAAAAGGAAATTGGTTTGATCCATCTTTACCCTTATTGTCATCATCATCATAACCCCTAGGTTTGGAAAGTGCTTTTCTGACTAACAGTTCACATCCAGTCTCTGAAATGAGCACATTTAGGATGATAATAAGTCACCATATAGGATGAATACTTGCAAACTCTGTGGGGATACTGTATCATGGGTAATGGAGTCCTTGGAGTGTGGTCGAGGCGATGAAATTCCCACTACAGAGGGCTAGAAGCAGCCCTTTAATACATCTTCAATTTGTTACTTTCCTAAATTAACTCACAATAGTGCCAGAGAAGGGGATTCCCTCACCTTCAGAAATAGGTAGCATCTGGGAGAAGAGAATAGCTTAACCATAAAAGGTAGTATTCTTAGTGCTTTATTGGTACTTTAGTAAGTATATGTGAATATGGATATTATGCTCTACTAGAAAATGTCCAAATGCCATTTAATTTGATTTCATCATTTAAGGGGTAGAGACGATGAGGGGGAGGAGAGAAGAAAGTTCACAGGGAAGGACACGAGAAGAGCATTGGGAAATGGTAATTTGCTTCTCTTTGTAAACTATGCAGTCAGTATTTCCCCTTGAGCTACATCTTCTTGAGGTTTGAGGTCTTATCTGTCAGATTGGGGCAACAGACCCCTTTTAACACTTCGCATGGCTTTGATATGCAGCCTGGCTTTTCCTCCTCCCTCCTTTTTTCAGGGGTTATATTGCCGGAAAGGGTGAGGATTTTCATGGCAAATAAAGAGGCCTGGTCTTGACTTTATTGTCCTCAGGAGAAACTGCAAGAGGGGAATTTATGACCAATGGGGGTGGGGAAGGACTGCAACTTTCCAGAGTTCTTGAAGTCTGGTTATATTTACTGATTATCACAGAGCAAAAAACACAGACACACACAAGTTGAATTTTAACTTCTGCTTCAAGTTTGAATTTAAACATTCAGCCACTTTGGGGTTAGGAAGGGTTTTAGGAAGCATCTCTTCCAAGATGTATTTAGATCCTTCAATTTGAGGTTTAGGAAATAAATTAAACCTCAAAGTTTTCATTGTGACCGCAACTATACATTCTGCCTTTGTAACATACCAAATGCCAGACCTCTGGTTTCCTGGGTTTCTGTTTGGATTTTTAAAACCAGCTCGAAGTTTGAGCCTTTGAGGTAGGTTAACTGACTGGGGTTCATCATTTTCCAGGGAAAACATTTTGTTTAATTCATTACTCCATAAGTTATTCAGCCATTTAGTTTAATCCTAAAACATATCTCTCATCTAGAGTTTGTTCTACATTAATATCTCCTTTTTTTTTCTTTTTTTTTCTTTTCAGGACATGAAAGCGTGTCTGACATTTGTTTAGGGCTTGTAAATTCCAAACCAATTGGCTGGTGTTCCTAAATGTAAATAGGGTTCAAGATGGGATCTGATGCTATGTAGCTCCCTTGTTAGGCCTGTGCTGCATCTTAACACCTCAATGGAGTTAGGGAACCACTTAAAAGAAACCTTTGTCCTACAGATTGCTCCCCAAAACTTCAGATCAAAAACAACCAGAGAAGATCAGAAGGAGTTTGCCAAAAGCCATAGAGAAAAGGAGGAAGATTGGGGGGGGGGGGGTAGAAAAATGGGGAAAAAAAGTGAAACTTCCCAATTACCTTTGGAAAATTTGAAAGGAGGAATACAACTCTATTTGAAGAAGGGCATGAGAAAGTATGTTAAATGTAACACAAAGAAAATGTTTGTATATTCTTCCAAACAATACTGGAATACTCATCTTATTCTGCTTAAATCAATACTCCCTCTTTAACTCATTCGTTATCCACTTGGAAATAAAAATTAGTTTAAGACTCCCACAGGAAAAAAAAAACTAAACTTTTTTTCTAATAGGTAATAGGGGCTATCCTAGAACAAAATGTAGATGACAATAAATGCTGCTTTAATTACTATTTAAACAAAATTCTGTCTAGAATGCATGTGTAATTACAATGTATTTAGTAATGTCAAGATCACAGAGTAATTTGCCACATTTGGGACATTCATATGTTTCCCAGCATGTTTAAAATGGGAATAACATTTAGCACACTGGACTGGCAGTCAAAAATAAGTGTTTGGGTCCCCACTGCTCAGCTCACTAGCACAAAGTCACTTACCTACATTGAGCCTTAGGTTAAGTGTTTGCTTTACAATGCTTTGGTGTAGTTGTAGGTCAATGGTTGTATGATAGGTGTGTTGAAAATGTGTGTGTGTGTGTGTGTGTGTAATAGCTACAGATGACAATGTATTTAATGGAGAAATGGACTTATGACCTATTTGGTTAAAAACATGTACTTGGTTTATATGTGAAAGTAACAGATGAGAGTGGAAACAATGGCTGTGATTCCTTCAAACAAAACAATCTCCAAAGAAGTAAAACATGATTAAATGCACTGCTTTTTCCCCAAACAGGGAAAACCAGAACAAAAGAAAAGTATCGTGTGGTTTACACAGATCATCAAAGGTTGGAGCTGGAGAAGGAATTCCACTGCAATAGATACATTACTATTCGGAGAAAATCAGAGCTGGCAATCAACCTGGGCCTTTCTGAAAGACAGGTACACCAGAAGTATATCCAACGTGTCTCATATAGTTATTTCAATAGGTTGAGAATTTAGGGAAATCTGTAAGCAGGAATGGAAGCAGCACAAAAAGACAAAGGCATTCTGCAAGCTCTGCTAAAGCCCACATTCATCCTACTGGACTCTTAGTTTAGTTTCATTGGTCAGTGGTTTTATGAATAATTGAATGTGGTGGGTACTTTGCAGGTATGGAAGCAAAGAGTGGGGATGTAAGAGGCGGAGAAGAATTAAAACTCCCATAGTCAATGAAAACCTTGATCTGGTTCCCCAAGTAGTCACAACCAACGTGTGAAGTGGACAATTGGCAATCATGGCAATTATCTGGTTCATATCAGTCAAACTGCAACAGTAACTGAACACCAATACTGCTACCTGAACCAATTTTTTCTATTATTCAGGGTAGGAAATTTAATTTTCTATGGACTATATAATCTTTTGATGCCTGTCTCAAATTTAGCTTATTATGGGTACTTAATGAAGATTAAGTCAAGCAAGGATCAATGGTTTCTGTTCACCCGAATTTAACATTATATAACTACCTGATGTCTTTCCACTTAAGTCTAGAGGTAATACTGGAATCAGAATTCTAGAATTTTTAAGTCCATTAATGTATTGTCTTATCCCAAGCAGCTTATATTTCAACCATATATGAAGGCACATTGGTTTCACAGCAGGAGAAAAAGTATTTCATTACCTTTGTTCATCCAGGTTCTGTGGTTCCTTAACCTTACTATTAAAAAGTTTCTCTAATTACAAACCATAGTCATCTTTGCTATTTAAACCCCTCCCCTTTTATAACCAAATCTCAGCATCTGCCATTCTATCATTATTTTTTTCTACCTATACAACTGAGGTGGTGAGTGAGCACTGTATTCAGATTAAATAGCCCTGGACTCAATCTCAGTTTCAGCTCATGCAAGATACTTTCCCTCTCTGAATCTCAGCTTGTTTAACCTGTTAAATGGGCATATTTCATAATAACAAGGTAATTGTGAGGGTAAATGAAGTGATGCATGTGAAAGGGCTTTGTAAATGTTAAAGTCCTTATACAATATCAGCAATGACTAAAAACTGCATTCAGTATGCTGCCCCCATTAAATCCAAAGTATTTTGTGTTTCAGGTGAAAATCTGGTTTCAGAATCGCAGAGCCAAGGAGAGAAAGATGATAAAAAAGAAAATCTTCCAGTTTGAGAACAGTGGAGGCTCCGTGCAAAGTGACTCTGGCTCTATCAGCCCTGGGGAACTATCTAACGCTTTTTTCACCACCGCATCTGCTGTCTGTGGATTTCAGCCTATTGAGATACAGCAGGTCATAGTCTCTGAATGAAAGAAAGGCAAAGAAAAATGTAGTGTCCTTCCTTTAGCATTGTCTTTTTGGTATCTAAGATACCAGCAGGGAATTTGGGACAGGATGTAATTCCTTGTAAGGCAGTATGCAGAAGGAGTGGACGCAAAATGGGTTAAAGATAATTCAGGGGTCACTTACTGTCAGAAACCATCCCCAGAAAACTGTTATGTGCTATGCCAAGTGTCAGTCACTCAGGAAGTTTGCTAGTAAGCTATATAATTAAAAGCTACAATCACAAGCCCTTGCAAATCTATTCACAATTTCAGAAATTTGCCCTAAACAAATATCAGACACCCTTGTGCTTGATGTTTGATGCTGGGTGTGTTCTTTTATGCTATGTTTGCAGGGTGGGAAAAGGTAAACAGAAATGTATTTATCTTTGGCTACCTTTTCAAGTGTTTAATTCAAAAGCTAAGAGCATTTTCATAAGAAAACAAATGCTTTAAAAATCAGCAGGAGGTGATTCTGAATCCATTGTCACTGGTTAATAAAAACAATAAATATAAAGACCAATTTTTGTCTCTCAACCATACTTGTCTGGCCTCAATTATCTCAGAACTTCTAACCTTCAGTGTTAATTTCAAATCTTGCCAAAACAATGAAATTAGACTAGAACAATACAGGCCAGCTTCTGCCACCCTCCCCCCTTGCTGGTGATGGTTTCATGAGTATACATATGTCAAAAATCAACTTTTATGCTTTAAATATGTGCAGTTTTTTGTACGTCAATTATGCCTTAAGAAAGCTATCAACAGCCCAGCCGGTGTGGCTCAGTGGTTGAGCATCAACCCATGCACCAAGAGCTCGCCAGTTCGAGTCCCGATCAGGACAGGTTGTGGACCCGATCCCCAGTGGGGGGCATGCAAAAGGCGGCCAATCGATGTTCTCTCTCATCGATGTTTCTATCCCTCTCCCTTCCTCTCTCTCTAAAATCAATAAAGAAAAAAAATTTTTTAAAAAGAAAGCTATAAACAAATTCAACATAGTAGTTGCGACTCTGATAACAATATAGAAGGGAGAAACTGACTAGAGGATTTAGTCTATGGATAACGTAGGTTCAGCTCCCCAGGTGGAGATCACTTCTTTGTATATTCATGTCTGAATGTGCTACTGAGGAGAGACACTGATAACTGATCATCAATGAGTCTCTCATAACACAGGGATAGGTTTGGAGGGTAGAGGAAGGCAAAAGTATGAGAGCATTTAATCTTCAAGTATGAGTGCCAATGCAAAGCAAACACTTACCGTACTGTGTGCTTTCAGGACTAGTGTGGTGAATCGGTACCACTGCTTTTTACCCACTCATCTACTGGTGAGCACTTGGGCTGTTTCTAGATCTCGGCTATTGTAAATAGCACTCCTAGGAACAAAGGGGTGCATATATTCTTTCTGATTGGTGTTTTGGGATTCTTAGGATATAGTCCCAGAAGTGGGATCGTTGGCCCTGGGTGACCAACCCTTATGTGCACATTCCCAGATGAACCAGTCAGTTAATTACAAATGAAATTAAAGTCCCCATTAGGCTCCTGCATGTCTTAGGGTTCAACCCCAGACACCTCTGCAAGGACATTCGAGATTCAAACTGGAGGGAGGAATTGCCTCTTTTCTTCAGACCCTACATGAGCCTAGGTCCTCATCTTTCTCCTTCAAGTCTGTTGACATAATCTTATTCCAAATGCCTAATTCCTTATGACACTGTTGCCCCTTTTTTCCCCAAGAAAACTAACACACATGGAATAAAGCGTTCCCTGCTTGGGAACAAAACTTACTGTCTTTCTGTGTCACCATCAAACTGAAAGCAGGCAATTCAGCAATCCAAGTCATGGCACCAGAAAGATGTTACTGGAGAGCTGCCTGAGTCAAAGGGGGCTCTCCCTTCCCCAGCTCTTGTCACGCTCATGAGAAAGAATTCAAACGAGTGATAGAAAGCAGTGTTGAAGCAAAGCAAGCAAATTTATTAAGAATACACTTGGGCCCTGGCTAGTTTGGCTCAGCGGTTAGAGCATCAGCCCGCAGACCGAAGGGTCAGGGGTTTGATTACTGGTCAAGGGCACGTACCTGGGTTGCACGTTAGATCCTGGCCTCAGATGGTGCAGTAAGCAACCAATCAATGTGTCTCTCTCACATCGATGTTTCTCTCTCTCTCTCTCCCCCTCTCTCCCTTCCACTCTGTCTAAAAATCAATGGAAAAAATATCCTCGGATGAGGATTAACAACAACAAAAAAGAGAGAATACACTTCGCATGAAGCACAAGCTGGCAACTCAGCTAGTCTGGTGAGGGTTTAAGGGTTTTATCTTTTTTCCCCTATACGTTTCAAGGATCCCTGCTGGATATCTTGGGCAAAAGACTAGATTTCAGAGTTCCATTTTTACACTGGTATGTTTTTTTCCCAGAATTTATGAGAACATCGAGTGATTTTATCTTGGCAAGTCCCAAGACTACTGATTTTTTTGTTCAGAGAATGGGATAAACTCCCCTTTTTAATCCCCCCCTTTCCCCTCTTCCTCCCCTAGCAGCTATCTATCCTGCCTAACAGTTAGACAATCATGTACTCTATAAAAGAGTCCACCACTATTTCAAGTACCCACCTGGCACCTTACATAGTTATTAAAATATTGCCTATGCGCCCGGCCAGTGTAGCTCAGCGATAGAGCATCAACCCATGCATCAAGAGGTGTCCGCTTCAATTCTTGGTCAGGGCACATGCCCAGGTTGTGGGCCTGATCTGTAGTGGGGGGCATGCAGGAGGTAGCCAATCGATGTTCTCTTTCATCAATGTCTCTCTCTCTGTGTCTCTCTCTCTCTCCCTCTCCTTTCCTCTCTAAAATCAATAAAGAAAAAAAAGTTATACTCACTTAAAAAAATATATTGCCTATGCTATACCTCACATCCCCATGACTATTTGGTGACTACCAATTTGGACTTTTTAATCCCTTCAGCCAGCCCCCAAATATCCTGCCTCAGGCAACCATCAGTCTCATCTATGTATTTGTGAGTTTTTTTCTACTTTGTTTATTTGCTCTTTAGTTTCCACATCTAAGTGAAATCATATGGTATTTGTCTTTCTCTGTCTGACTTATTCCACTTAGTATAATACCCTTTGGTCCATTCCTGTTATCACAAATGGTAGAATTTCTTTCTTTTATAGCTGAGTAACACTTCATTGTGTATATGTACCACCACCTTTTAAAAATATATGTTTTTTTCTTGATCTTTAGAGAGAGAGGAAGGGATAGGGAGAGAGAGAGAGAAACATCGAGGAGAGAGAAACATCAACACCCATCAGCTGCCTCCTGCATGCCCCCTGCTGGGGATTGAGCCTGAAATCCGGGCATGTGCCCTGACCAGGAATTGAACCAGTAATCTCTTGGTGTATGGGTCGACGCTCAACCACTGAGCCACACTGACCGGGTTGTAGCACCACTTTTTTATTCACTCGTTTATTGATGGGCCCTTGGGTTGCTTTCATATCTTGGCTATTGGAAATAATGCTGCAATAAACATAAAGCTGCATATATTCTTTTGAATTCGTGTTTTGGGTTTCTTCAAATATATACTCAGAAGTGGAATTGCTGGGTCTTGAGGTAGTTCCAATTTTAATTTTTTGAGGAACCTCCATACTGTTTTCCATAGGGGCTGTACCAATATGTAGTCCCAGCAACAGAGAACGAGGTTTCCCTTTCCTCCATATCTTCGCCAAAACTTGTTGTTTGTTGATTTATTAACAAAGACATTCTGACAGATATCACCATATCTGAGGTGATATCTCATTGCAGTATTTTTTTTAATCCTCACCTGAGGATATTTTTCTCTTTATCTTCAGATAGAGTGGGAGGGAGGGAGGGAGGGAGGGAGAGAGAGAGAGAGAGAAAGAGAGAGAGAGAAAAAGATGGATGTGAGAGAGACGCATGGACTGGCTGCCTCCTGCATGACCCTGACCAGCGCTGGGGACAAACCGCAACCCAGGTACATGCCCTTGGCCAGAATCGAACCTGCAACTCATTGGTCCGCGGGCCGATGCTCTGCCGCTGAGCCAAACTGGCCAGGGCTCTCATTGCAGTTTTGATTAGCATTTCTCTGACAATTAGTGATGTTGAGCATCTTTTCATATGTCTATTGGCCATCAGTGTGTCCACTTTGGAGAAGGGGCTACTCAGGTCCTCGCTCCATCTTTTTATTGAATTGTTTGTGGAGAAAAGGGGACTCTAGCACATTGCTGGTGGGAATGCAGACTGGTGCAGCCACTATGGAAAACACTGTGGAGTTTCCTCAAAAAATTAAAAATTGAGCTCTCTCTTTTATATATATATATTTTTTTCTTTACTGATTTTAGAGAGAGAGGAAGGGAGAGGGAGAGAGAGAGAGAAACATTGATGAGAGAGAACATCAATTGGCCACCTCTTGCATGCCCCCCACTGGGGATCGGGCCCACAACTTGGGCATGTGCCTTGACCGGGAATCGAACCGGCGACCTCTTGTTGCCTAGGTTGATGCTCAACCACTAAGAAACACCAGCCGGGCTCAAACTCTCTTTTGATCCACTGATCCCACTTATGGGAATATATCATAAGAATCCTGAAACACCAATTGAAGAGAATACATGCACCTTGATATTCGTCAAAGCAAAACCCTCATGTCATTAACTGAACACTTGTGGCAAACTCTACTACTGGACATTTTATTCATAAAGATTCCTTGTAGGTAGGACCAACTGATAAAATTGTTGGTAAAGACAGGAGAGAAATTTAACTAGCAACCTGCCTAGTGCAGGGTTTGGCTTTTTTTTTTTTTTTTCTTTTTTCTGTAAAGGGTCAGATTGTAAATATTTTAGTTTTTGTGAGTAATATGATCTGTGTGACAACTATTCAGCTCTGTTATTGTAATGTGAAAATAGCCACAGACAACACATAAATGGGTGTAACTATGTTCCAATAAAATTTTATTTATGAACATTGAAAAGAAATAAGTTATACTTCCTTTCAGTGATTTTCAAGTTGAAATGCACTCAGATGGTTAAACCTGTGGCCTCTTATCTCAGGTCCCCATGCATCAAATGGAAAGCGTTACCCCTCTCCTCTCAGCATATCAGGCAGAAGGTTACATAGCCTACTTTATTTTACATCCACCCCTAGTTTTACTATTCTTGAAGGTTGCTAAATTATCATTTTAAAATCATGTTATTTCTTGTGTTTACTAGCAAAATGTATTTTTCTCAGCCCGCCAAATTCCAAGTTCTCCTACAGTTCAGCAAAACAAATTACCTTTAGAATCATATATGCCTTGCCCTGGCCGGTTTGGCTCAGCAGTTAGAGCATCAGCCTGTGGACCAGGGAGTCCTGGGTTTGATTCCAGCCAAAGGCACGTACCTCGGTTATAGTTTGTCCCTGTCCCCAAGGGTCGTGTGGGAGGCAACCAATCGATGTTTCTCTCTCTCTCTCTCTCTTTCCCCCCCCACACTGTGTTGAAGATAAATGTAAAAATATCCTTGGGTGAGGATTAAAAAAAAAATCATATATGCCTTTTCAGCACACTGTCTATGTAGGCAAACAGATGAGCAGATTTGCCTATACTTGTGAGTTTCTTCAAGCAGAGCACCCCTCTGAACTGCTTTGTCCTTTTGACATTTGGCTAAATGTCACAAGCCTCTTTCCATTTTCACAGTCGAATTTCCTCTTCCCTGTCCTTCCCTCCCAGCCCCCACAGCCATCATTTCTTCACTTATACTCTTCTTCCTTTCTTTCCTTCAAGTATCTCCTCCTAGCATAATCCTGAGTGATGAAAAAGAGAACTATCATTTAAGTAGTAACCAGTAAAATACTCCACTCTAGACCTTAACTTAGTGGGACTTTATGGATAATATAAGATTATCCATAAATTATTTTTAAGAATTTTAGTACCGCTTATGGCTTTTTTTGTTTTTTGAAAGAAAAGAACTGGTGCAGAATATTAATTTTATTTTAAGTCTAAGGTATGTCAGTTCCATAAATGAAATATGACATGTTATTTATTAATACATAAGAAAGGGAGCTATATCATGTATGTCTTGCCAGAAGACTGTTATAAAATATTTTATGGTTCCATCTTTAATTATAATTTCTAGCTAGTAGATAAAATTCTCTATACTATAAAAAAAGTAAATTTTGTTGCTTATTCATAGTGCTACTACAATTTATTTTTTTTTCCTGGAGGGTAAACAGCCATTTTTTATTTAATTTATTTGGGTGACATTGATTAATAAAATGTTACAACTTATTTTTAAAATATATATTTGTTGATTTTTAGAGAGAGAGGAAGGGAAAGGGGGAGAGAGACAGAGAGAGAGAGAGAAACATCGATGTGAAAGAGAAACACTGATTGGCTGCTCTCCACATACACCCTATTGGGGCTCAAACATGCAACCCGGGAATGTGCCCTGACTGGGAATTGAACTGGCAACCCTTCCATGCACAGGACAACATCCAACCAACTGAGCCACATCGGCTGAGCTTACAACTTAGTTTTAAAGTTCTTAAATAATCAAGCTTTTGGGTGCAGTACAATTTTTTTTTCATTTTAATAACACAAACTATTCAGTAATGATAATGGTTTGATCAATGCCTTTTATAAAACTAATTTCTTCCTCCTTCATACATCATAAAGGCTTTGTTTATACTGCTGTCCTGCGTGGCTTTGTCTGTTTTTCAAGTCTCACCATCTAATTGGGATGCAACTGTGGTGTAGCAGACAGAACAGTGAAGTTAAATATTGAATACTTGAATAACAGAATTATTTATTACTTAGCAGGTGTGTGACTTTACTGTCTTAATGATCCCTGAATTATGACATGGAAGTATGAAATAGTTTGAGACATGGACTGGAAACTGAAAATGTGTGATCTCTACACCATTTTAGTGGGTGTGAAGATAGAATATTTGAAATAACAATTTTGGACAAAAGGTCACTACAGACCTTAATAAATTACTTAAACTTCCTGAGACTCTGTTGTGCCATGTATAAAATAGATACAATGATGCTTACCTCACAGGATTGATTAACGATTAACTGAGATATTGTATGTGAAAGAGTCTACCTCAGTCTCTGGAAAATGGGTGACATTAATTAATGTTTCGTTAAGCTGGAATGCTCCTTGCATTTCCACATTCCCCTCAACCACCTCTATAAAAAATCTTCAAAATTCAAACGTCTTTGAAGAAACAGCCCAAAAGGCACTACTCTACAAAGCCTATCCGAACAACTTCAGTGCTGTGGTTAATAGTGCTGGGCTTTTGGAATTAGAAGAGACCCCTAAGTTTAAAATTAGAACTGCCATTTAGTACATCCATAACCTTGGAAGAGTTACTTATGCTCTCTGTATCTAGGTTTTCCATCTGTAAATGAGATAATTATGGTACATATTTCATAAGGTTATGAAGTATTAAATGAGATATGAACATTCGAGTGTGTAGCTTAGAAAGTTCCCTGTAAGTATTACACAGTAGGAATAAAAGTAGTAATAGAAAGTTTCCTCTTTAGTAAAATGTGAATAAAATGCCTTGTAGAGTGTGGCAAAGTTTTGATGAAAAAATGTTTTAAACTGCCATGGGGAACAAACATAATGAATTGGTATCTACCTTGAGATATTTGGGGTAAAGCTCGAACCTCACTTTTGTAGAATATGCTTTTCCTATCGTAGGGTGGTGGGAGTGGGTAATAATACTCACTATTAATTAATAGGAAGTAAAACCAGAAGTCCCCGGGATACAAGCAGCAGAAGACCGAAAAGCAGTATTAAAATCAGCACCCGCACAGCGGACCCCCATAATTCCGTGGAGTTCACCTCTAACGCCCCTCTTCGCTTAGAGCTGCGCAAGCGTAGACTGATTTGCTCTTCTGTCCATCGTGCCCCCGCCTCCAAACCCCCATCCCGTCTGCCCCAACACGCAGGCGCATCTCCTGAAACCCTGTCCCTACGATACTCCTGTCTCTTCATTTCGTTCCCCCTGCTCTTCTAGCATCTCAGCAGGTTCAAACTCCTCTACGTGAGGGTGGCGGCGATCGAGAGGTCACGTGATGAGCATCCTGCTGCCCAACATGGCGGAGTTCGACACTATCTCGGAACTGGAGGAGGAGGAAGAAGAAGCGGCAACGTCGTCGTCGCCGTCGTCGTCGTCGTCGGTATCGGGGCCCGACGATGACGAGGAAGATTTGGAGGAGGAAGAGGAGGAGGAGGAGGAAGAAGAAGAAGAACAAGAACAAGAAGAAGAAGAGCAAGAAGAAGAAAAGGAGCAGGAGGAGGAGACGCCGCCACCGCCTCGGGTAGTGAGCGAGGAGCATCTGCGGAGATATGCCCCCGACCCTGTCTTGGTGAGGGGCGCCGGCCACATCACCGTGTAAGCGAGAGGGGGTTATGGGGTTTTTAAAGCCTGAGATTTGGTGACAGAGAAATGAGATGGTGGTCAAGGGACAGGTGAAGTGGGGGAGGGCTTACTGAAGCATACAGTTAAGAAACGACACCTGATGTAAATGGAGAAATCGAGGGAGATGGATGTAAAGGAAGTGAGAATGCAAATGTAATGCACCAACGCCAGGTAAACAGTGAGCGTAGGACAGGGACATGAAGGGTTTGGGAGTCAGAAGGATTGGAGTAAGGGTGAGTGTCCTTGCTTCTGTGTGTATGCTGCAAGTGACTACTCTTTCAACTGCAGGATGTATATCACAAGATTGTTTGCTGCTAAGATTGGTGTCTGGTGGAAAACGGTGACTGCTGTGACATTTGACAAGACCTAGCTTTGGTTTCTTCAAAATAGAAATATGATATAGTTTGTGAATAATATTATAGAATTCCCACCCACCTACATAATCATGTGTCCATTCTTCCTATCCAACCCTAGATGAATGAATACATTTATTCTTTTCCATATCCTGATCACCCTCACTCTGACTTTCCCTAAATATGACACAATTAGAGGTTCAGGTTGAAAGGTAGCTATGAAAAGTAGAAAAAGTAATGCATTGAAAGTGATGACCCTTGGTTGTTAATCCCAGCTTTGCTTCTTTCTAGCCTTGTGACCTTGGTTAGGTTACTAACCATTTTTGTGCTTTTATTTCTCCATCTGTAAAATCACAGTTTTTGGATAGATGGTTTCTAAACACCTTTAGCTCTGAGATCATTTGAGATACTTGCAGGAGATTTTGTATGCCTGAATATTAAATATGCAAACATTAAATGTATATGGAAATTAGTCCCCCAAAAGCCATGGATGATTTCTTGAAAACTTATGCACAGCGACTTTTTTATTGAAATTTTGGATAATATTTGAGAAAATAAAACAGGGGGATCTCATAGCAGAGGACTTGCAAAGCAAAAGAAAATCATAATGGTTCTCTGGGCTTTGAAGACTGCATTCTCATTTTTATGTGCTTGGGCTGTAAATACTTGAAATTTTTTTCTTTATTGAGAGAGGTTTAGAGAGAGAGGAAGGGAGAGGGGAAGAGAGATAGAAACATCGATGAGAGAGAACATGGATTTGCCGCCTCCTGCATGCCCCCCACTGGGGGTTTGGCCCACAACCTGGGCATGTGCCCTGACCAGGAATTGAACTGGTGACCTCTGGGGCATGGGTCAATGCTCAACCACTGAGCCACACCAGCTGGGCAATACTTGAAATTTTGAGTAATGTGTTATGTTCATCCTCTTAATTGTGCTATTTTTTACTGCATTTTCATAACCGAACTTTTTTTTTACTGTCAGTACATACTCCCTCTAATTTTAATAATGATTTCCCTAGCCCCTTTGATTTTCAAATGAGTTGATATTATCTGAAATAATATAATATGCACCACCTCCCCCCATCATGTTAACTTTTTAAAAAATGTTTTTATTGATATTTTAGAGAGATAGAAACATCGATGTGAGAGAAATACATAAGATTGGCAGCCTCCTGCATGCCCCCCACTGGGGATTGATCCTGAAAACCAGGCATAGGCCCTGACTAAGAATGAAACTGGGACCTCTCAGTCCATAAGACAATGTTCAATCCACTGAGACACACCAGCCGGGCTGTTAGCTTTTTTTTTTTTTTTTTATCCTCAGTTGAGGATATGCTTTACTGTTTAGAGAAAGAGACAAACAGATGGACATAGATGTAAGAGAAACATCGATCGGTTGCCTCTTGCACATGCCCCAACCAGGGACAGAACTTGCAACCCAGGCATGTGCCTGGACCAGGAATCAAACCCCCGATCCTTCAGTGCGCAGGACGATGCTCCAACCAACTGAGGCACATTGGCCAGGGCCATCATGTTAGGTTTTGATTTTAACATGTTCAGTATTTTATTTGTAATATACTTTTGTGATCTTTCCATGAAATGTATTAAGAAAGATTTTTAAATACAGGATGAGGTTGGGGAGATTTTTAGACCTGCTTTTTGGTTACGCAATTTTAACAGTTTTTCTTTCTCAAGGAATGTTATTGATAGACTACAATGACCAGATGCCACCTTTCTGCACAGTTTTACTTCCATCCCTTTTATCACTAGGGAGACATTTTTTTACCCAAACTAATTATGATTCTGGCACAAAAGGTTACTTTCATGCAAATTATTTAACATGACTGAACAGAAAAGGGGTTTTTATTCCAGGCTATATTTTATATTCCAGCACTCCTCCCCCTCATTATTTTCTAAAATTCAGAAAACAGACAAGGAGCAAGAAAACAGAATTTAAGTTTCTTGAAACTTATTTGTGGTTCCATTCTACTCTTCACACAATCATGGTGAAGTATTTACAAACCTATTTGTAATTAAAAGAAAAGCACTGACACTTGCCTTGCGCAAGTCCTTGTCATAGATATAATATCCCTCCTACCTTAAAGATTCTGGAATTAGGAGTGTGAAATAGTGGTGCTGGTAGCAACTGTTGGTATTAATTGAAGCCAAAACCTGAAAAGCAGCAAACCACTAATTGAATTGCTAACCAATGCATATAGTTTGGAAAATTATTTTATATTGAACACATTCTCTCACCATTTGATATCAAATGTCTGAGCTTTGAAAAAAGATTCAATGTTTAAGAGAAAGTTTTACTTGATCTGAGACGCTGGTCTGTCAATGGTAGGAAAACCTTCCTTATATCAGGTAAAGTAACATCCTTAGGAAATAGTTCATCTAATTCTGAGACATCTAAAATATCAGCTTCTGTTTAATTTTTTTTTTCTGGCATAAGAATGTTAGAGTTGCTCTATCTGAATGAAATATTTTTTATTCTCTCCCATCTCTTTTTTTTCCCATTCTCTGTACAGTCATGTATTCTATAGATTTCTTTTCTTTTCAAAGTTTAAACTTTGAGAACCATCACCACAAACTCAGTATATCTTAAACCCAGCATTATCTCTTCCCACACTGGCTGTGCATTCCAGTTGCTCCATTTCTGACCCTGATACCATCATTCTAATTTTCCAGGGTAATATTTCCAATCCTTAATTCATTTTACCTCTTCCTTCTCTTTGAATTGTCTTATGCCAGTCTGTTTCAGAAGTATATCATCACACGTTTTGAAATGTCTATTATATTTTTAAAATTTTATCCATTTCTATTGGCACCACTCTAGTTTAGGTTGCCATTATCTCCTGCTTGAATTATTGCCACAGACAGCCACCTCTCCCCATTCCAATCTATCCTGCATGCTTGTGCCAAACTAATTTTCTTAAAACACAGTTTAATTATGTCACTTTCCTACTGAAAAACCTGCATTGGATCTTAATTAGGTCTGAATTCCTGTGCTCTCTTCCTGCAACCTCTGAGGTCAAGGAGTCTCTCCACTTGCCCAAAGCTCATCCCTCCACTTGTGCCTTCCATACCCTTCTCATGCAGCCTCCTCTCAGGTCATGCTCCATCAGGCAACCCCAATCTATCTCATATTACTCCTCTCTGCATCTCTACTGGCTCGTCTTGTAAACATATTAAGAGTATAATCCTTTAAAAACAAAATAAAATTAAAGCCTTCCTGGACCTACATTGCCCTCTAGCTACTGTCTAGTCTCTCTTCCTTCCTCTTCCAAATTTCTTAAAAGTAGCTACATTCACCATATCTATTTTCTCGTCACCCCCTCAGTAATCTGGATTCTGCCACCATGACCACAGATAAACTGACCTTAAGATCACCATGACCCTGTTGTTGCTAAATTAGTGGGCATCTTTTATTCCCTATCTTTCTGATCCTCATGTCTGCACATAACATTTATAATGACTCCCTCTTTCTTGGAGGCTTCTACTCTGGGGGTCACAAACACACAGGCCTTCAGAGGCAAGGTAGGTCACAGAAAGTGATGCATCATGAGTAATGATGGGGCTTTACTTGAACTGGAAAGTATATGTTTTGCTTAAAGGTATTTAAATTCTGATTTAAAAAATCATTATCCAAACAAATCCAGAAATTCCTTGGCCACTTCACTGTCCTTGTTCTCCTTGTGTTTTTCTAGCTATATCTTAACTGTCTCATTCATGAGCTTCTCTTCCTCTCTTTTTTTTTAAATTTATTTCTTAATTGATTTGAGAGAGAGAGGAAGAGAGAAGGAGAGAGAGACAGAAACATCAATGAGAGAGAACATCGATTGGCTGCCTCCTGCATGCCCCCCATTGGTGATCTGGCCCACAACCGGGGCATGTGCCCTGACTGGGAATTGAACCGGCAACCTCTTGGTACATGGGTCAACACTCAACCACTGAGCCACACCGGCCAGGCTCTTCCTTCTTGACCCTTGACTACCAGTGATCCCCAGGGTTTTGTTCTCAGCCTACTATTTTTCTCATTCCTTGCTCTCCCTAGATGATCTCATCTTGACTGTCATGGTTTCAATTTTCTGATGTCTCCCAAATATGTAACTCTGTACCAGACCCTGCTCAGACTGTTATTTAGTTTTCCTCACCTTATGGCCCTCTGTTATCTTAAATTCAACATATTGAATACAGAACTAATTCTCCCCCCTACACACACACACACACACACACACATACCCTCACACCCTTATCCCAACCCCTCAAAAAAAAAATCCACCTATTTCTGTATTTTCCATCTCAGTTGAATGTACCTCTACTGATCCTTGGCTCCTCTTTCCCACTTACAATTTTCACAGCTAAGCAATCAGCACATATTAACAATATATGACCCAAACTTTTATTATTCTCCTCCTTACCACCACTTCCCTGATTCAAGGCTCTTTCATCACACTAACTAGTCATCTTGCCTTCATGTTTGTCACCTTCACATTCATCCCCAGCCTGCTGCTAGATTAAGACGCCACTTTCCTGCTTAAACCTGTTCTGTTTTCCTTTTACCTGCAGCATAGAATCTAAGCTCCATAACATGGCATATAGAACTGGACCCTGCCGATATATCAGCCTAATCTCCTGACATTTCCCCTTACTGCTTATATTTTCCTGTTCATAGCATGCTGTTTCTTATCTCGTTGCCTCTAAGCTGGGGCCTTCATATAGTAATCTAGTACACACTTCCTTCACCCCAGCTCTCCATATGTCACCAACTCCTGCAAGTCTTCTCTACCCCCACTAATTTGTAAGCTGCAAAGGAACAATTTGTGGTTCTCCCGGAATCCTCAGTGTCTGCCCTAGAGTATGCACTCAATGAAACTGAGTTGAATGAATATTGGTTCACTTTAGTAACACCATAGTGCATACTATATTATAGGCCTTCAACAAATACTAGTTAGTTGAATCATGCTTTGGAGAATATTTGTGTTTCTGAGCATAGGTATATATGGATATAATAATATCACCAGTGGTGAGGGGGGTATGGAATGGCTTTACCTCTGACAGCTTTGTTAAGCAAGCCCTTATATGTCAGAATGCCAGTCTACTTGTATATTCCTAATATATTGACTTTCTAGTTACTTTAACAAGATATTAACCTTTTAACATGCAATTAATTATAATTTGTTAAGAAGTAGAATGACCTAAACACACTAATTGTAATTCCAGTTCTGCAGTGATGATCATAAATGGACTTTTGGGGATCTTTTTCCAAATTTCCTAAAAGATATGGTTAAATTAACTACCACCAATTTGAGGTTCTAGAAACAGAAATAATTGTTTCTTAGAAGTATTAAGCGTTTCAGAAATATTGTACATCTGAGAGATATAATTTAGTATCTATTACTTTTCTTCTTGATATTTTTAGGATAACTATTTGGATCCAATGTATTGAAATACAAGGAAAATTCTATCTCATGATATTTTTTTCCCTACTTGTAAACATTACCACACTCTTTATATTAGTTAAAATATGTAGATGTTTAGCCATGATAGTACACCTGTATAGAAGTTAGGAGAGATGATAGGTTACCAATTCTCAGGCATTTATAAAATTGTCTCATTAAAATTAATCTAAAAGAGCTGAAGTTATTACATATAGAATTGAAAAAGGCCAAATTTGCAAAAGTGCATTTTTGCAAAAACTTAGACGGCACTACAGATATTAATAATTCTCAAATTAGTGAACAGAACGCCTTTTTTCTGTCAACAGTTGTCTTTGAGGAATTACAGTGATGCATTGTTATTTTGTGTTTGTAGAAGGTAAATATTTTGTAAGATTTTAGGCTTTGAGAATACTGAAGCTATGGTAACACTTGACATTTTACAGTGTGGCAAGACACGATTTGTTTCCATATAAAAGATTAAAGAGATTGAACAATATTTTTTTGAAAATCTTTTTGAATTCGTATGGCACAGATTTTCCTTTTCCTTGGTATAGTAAATAAAGTTCAGTGCACAGGCTTTAGAATCAGTGTTACTAGAAGTGCATAGTTTTCTAGTTAAATCATGTTTCTTGTTGGCATAATTTTACTATGCTTTGATTTGTTTTCTTAAACAACCTGAATATATGAACTTTAATTTGCGCAAGGTTTTCAAAGGCTGATATATAGCCATTTTCAAAAGATTATAAACAGTGAGGGTATGTATAGGGAGGGAGAGAAGAGGGAAGAGCATCTGAGAGGACCCATTCTTCTTTGCCTTAATTTCCTTTACTCTAAAGAATTGTCCAAGAAATTAAAATTTGGAGCATTGAAGACATTTGACAAATAAAATACAATCGTTAGGAACCACCAGCTGAGTCCACCTCAAACACATAATGGGCTTTATATTTTTTATATATGTTTTTTATTAATTTGAGAGAGAGAGAAACATGGATGAGAAACATCAACATCGATCAGCTGTCTCCTGCACGCCACCTGCTGGGAATTGAATCGGTGATCTCTTGGTGCATGGGTCAATGTTCAACCACTGAGCCACACTAGCTGGGCAGTAGGCTGTATATTTAATGAAGCCAATAAACTGACAGCATGAACAGTTCCCAAGTGCCTATTTGTCTAATGCTAAAGAACCCCACATCTTGGCTAATGTCTATCACTGATCAGTAATGGGTAGATGAGTTTCTCTAACCTCTATGGACTCACAGTTCTTAGCTTAATGGTTTGTTTATGAAACAGCTGAGGCTTTTATTCAGCAGCAGCCATTTCAACATTTTTTTAATAGCTACTAAGTGAAATGTGCTTAAGGTGATTTGAGTTAAGTAGTCTTTTTAAGCGCTAAGTCTCTAATAGAGAAAGTTAAGAAAGAAATCCCTAATTGGCAAGAACAGGACTGCTACTGCCTTTTAGCCAAAATTATGAAAGTATATTGGGCCTAGTTTGCCTGTGTTTATACCATTTTGAAGTAGATGTATATAGACCATAAAGGAGTATTTTAAGAATTGAAATGATACTTTCCTTATCATTTCTAATATACTTTTTATATCTCAGAAAAATCAATCCCTTTTTATAGTAAAGTAGAAAATTAGTAATGTGAATATAGCAAGTATTTCTTGAGAACTCGAGCACCGGGCTATGTGGTGGAGAATACAGAAAAACAAAGTACAGGCCTTACTTTAAAAAACTAACAGGAAAATTACCTTTAAGATATTTATGTGGAACA
Organism: Tadarida brasiliensis; assembly: GCA_030848825.1. Lineage (NCBI taxonomy): Eukaryota > Metazoa > Chordata > Mammalia > Chiroptera > Molossidae > Tadarida > Tadarida brasiliensis. The sequence continues at coordinate 885,272 of CM061280.1, read as the reverse complement.
GCAAAGAATAAAAATAAATGTATTAACTGTTCAATTGTGCAGTGCACATTAGAAGTGGCTGTGGTGTTCAGAGAAAGGGGGAATCCATAAAGGCTTGAGCATTCAAGGCATTAGCACTTGACTCGAGCCTTGAAGTCTGCATACGATTTAAACTAGGGAGAGGACCTGGCCAGTGTGGCTCAGTGGATTGAGCATCATCCCATGGTCTGAGAGGTCCTGGTTCGATTCCCAGTCAGGGCACGTGCCCGGGTTGCAGGCTTGATCCCCAGTAGGGAGCATGCTGGAGGCAGCCGATTGATATTTCTCTCTCACATTGATGTTTCTATCTCTCTCTCCCTCTGAAAAATCAACAAAAACATATTCTTTAAAAACTAGGGAGAAGGCCCTGGCCGGTTTGGCTCAGTGGTTAGAGCGTCAGCCTGCGGTCCAGAGAGTCCCGGGTGTGGTTCCCGCTAAGGGCATGTATCTCGGTTGCAGTTTGTCCCCGGCCCTGGTTGGGGTCGTGTGGATGGCAACCACTCGATGTGTCTCTCTCACATCGATGTTTCTCTCTCTCTCCCTCCCACTCTATCTGAAGATAAATGCAAAAAATGTCCTTGAGTGAGGATGAAAAAAAATGAAATAAAACTAGGGAGAAGAAGCAAGAAGACTCACATGAGCAAAGACAAGAGCCAGCGTAGCAGTGGCACTGGAGAGGAATGAATCATTATGAGAATTCTTTCTTTTTTTTTCAAGGCTGGGATCTGTTTTCTTAAAATGGGTTGAATATATACATAAAAGCCATTAATAAGAATCGACCTTTGAGTTTCTGAATAGTAACTGATCATAAGTTGTCAAGGTCTATGGTTCCAAAGGTTTTATTAGGAAATTTTTTTTTTAATTTTTTTCTTTATTGATTTTTGAGAGAGAGCAAAGGAGAGGGAGAGAGAGATAGAAACATCAATGAGAGAGAACATCGATTGGCCGCCTCCTGCATGCCCCTCTAATGGGGATCAGGCCCACATCCTGGGCATGTGCCTTGACCGGGAATTGAACTGGCGACCTCTTGGTGCATGAGTCTATGCTCAACCACTGAGCCACACCGACTGAGCTAGGAAATTTTTTTATATATACAAAAAAGTAGAAAGAACAGTAAAATCCACTCTCACATACAGCTAATCAGCCAATCCCAACAATTACCAACCAAAATGGGTTTTAACAGAAACATTTCAGTCGAAAATTATATTTCTAGCTCTGTATCAGTGTTTCTCTAATTTATTATTTTTAATCCCATATCATTGATCTAGTTAGTTTCTTTTACTATGCATTTGGATTTATAGTCAAAGATTTATTTTCTAAAAATATCATAAAAGTATTTTTAGGACATGTTTTAAAATCACAACATCAAAAGAAAAATGTATGGCTTTGTAAAATTTTTTTTAATGGGAGAGAGTTAAATATGCTGGGTAGAATATATTTTGTTCTGTGTTTGTTTTTAAGGTTTGGCTTGAGCAACAAGTTTGATACTGAATTTCCCTCAGTTCTAACAGGGAAGGTAAGTGAGAGTTTGCTTTGAACTTTTCAATTCTAAAAACATTGTTTTATGACTTATTCAGTGCAATGAAAAATGTTTGACTCACTGGTAATGAAATCTAATAACAAGAGGCCAGGGTACTTGGAGGCTGTGTCGTTAGTGAGTGAAGGCTTTGGCTGTGACCAATTATTTTGTTCATTGTCCATTAATGCCAGCCATTATTTACTTATTTGTTCGGTTTTTACAGTTTTGCCGTTTTTCTCAGCCCTGGTAACTGTAACTGTTTTCATTTAGGTCAGTAATTTCTGATGTATTTTTATTGTTTGCTCTTTCAGCCATTTCTTTTTATTTACAGTTTGTGTTCAATGCAAATCATTTCCATAAGATGAGAAGTCACTATGAATCAAAGCCTAAATACACAAACACAATACATAATCCAAAATAGATGTACAGTATTCAGGTACGAAACAAAAGGGAATGTTCATTCATACATAGTAGCTCGAGATCTTCGGGATGTGGTGTTCCTGGGTAGGTTTCTAAAGATGAGGGGAAAAAAATGACTTTGGTTACCAAGACTACTGTGGCCATATTAGACAATGGAACATCTAAGCATCAATGTGTGACCATGCAAACAAAAGACTTTAGGGAGTGTGTATTTTTTAAAAGGTGTCATTTCATCGAGGCAGTTGTGAAAATATTTAATTTCCAGAATCAAGCCCACATTAGGCTTAGGATCAGGTTCTACCTATCTAAAAATATTGACTAATAAAAGGAAGTGTTCCAAGTGTGGCTATTCTGATTCATATATTTTAAAGTATGTACAGAAAGAGTATAAAAGTTTTTCTGAATTTAATGTAACTAAGCTTCTAGTCTTTTTAAAACTGAATTTATTGGGGTGACATTGGTTAATAAAATTATATAGATTTCAGATGTACAGTTGTATAATACATCATCTATATATTGTACTGCATTTTCACCACCCCAAGTCAAGTATCCTTCTGTTACCATTTGTCCCCCCTTTTCCCTCTTCTACCTCCCCTCACCCCCTTTCCCTCTGGTAATCACCATACTGTTGTCTATGTCTATGAGTTTGTTTTCCTTTGCTTAATCCCTTCACCTATTTCACCTAACCCACTATGATTTCACTTATATGTGGAATCTGATGAACAAAACAAACAAACAAAATAGAAACAGATTCACAGCTGCAGAGAACAGACTGATAGCTGTCATAGGGGAAGGGGGTTGGGTGCTGAGTGAAAAAACTTCCAGTCTTCACTTCCCAAATACCTTATTTACACTTTTGGTTCCTTCACATATTTGCCTTTTCAATTTTCAGATTTGTCGATATTACCTTCAAGACAAATCATTTTTTAAACTGTAAAAAGTATTCAACATTTGCAGAAATAAAAATAATTTTGAAATTAGTTGAGGTTCATGTACTTCTACTCTTTGGAATTAGTTTAGCAAAATGAGTCTGGTGCTCTTCTTGAATAGGAGTAGGTAATAAGTATATAAGCAAAATGTACTCATCATGCTTGGATTTGGGGTAGATTCCAATCCATCATTGCCCTGGAGCATATCAATTACTACATAAAAAGTCAAATGCAATGTCAAATCCAAAGCCTCAGAGGAAAGAGTTCAGTTCCCAAGAGAACAGTGATAGCTTAACAATGTAAAACTTTGTCTAGAGTTACATGGGCATTAAGTTAGTAGTGAAACAATACATTAAGGATTTACAGGAATACCTGTAAGTTCCTTCTAATGTACATATAAATAGAACCATAGCTTTTTGCATTACCTGTTTTATGGCCTTATAACTTTAATGAACCAAATGAAAACTGACTCTGTTCCAAATTCCAACCTTCAATTTATTGAGGTAACATTGATTAATAAAATGTTACAGCTTATGTTTTTAAATATTTTTATTGATTTTTTAGAGAAAGAGAGGGAGAGAGAGATAGAAACATCAATGTGAGAGCAAAACATCAGTCAGCTGCCTCCTGTACGCCTCCCACTAGGGATCAAGCCCGAAACCCAGGCATGTGCCCTGACCAGGAATCGAACTGGCAACCTCTTGGTGCATGGGACGACGCTCAACCAACTCAGCTACACTGGCCAGGCTAAAAATTTACTTTTAAAATAAAAATTTAAATTCTAATTACAAGCACTTAAATTTATAAATGGAAATGAGGCAGGATGGTAAGAAGCTAGGAAAATTTTTTGGCAAGCAAAATGGAGAAACTGAGACACATAGCTGATTCAAACTGGCCTTGTCCAGCACCCTGACTCACCTGCCTCCTTCTCCCTTGCATGTCCACTCCCTTAAGCCTTAAGCCCTCAAGACAATGAGGTTATGATCAGCATCAAATACTCTTTGGAACAAAGCCCCTGGTCAACAAAACTCAGAGTTTCGGTAAAGCTAGAGATAACATCTAGTTCTCAGTTATGTTTCAGCTCAGGGCCCAGAAAAGCAGCAAAACCAGATGAAGCAACAACATGGCTGACAACAGGACCAAATGCAATGACTAATGACCCCCCCCCCCCGCCCAGTGCCTACCAATAAGTAGAGACCATGACCTTGAAAGGACAAACCTGGAAAGCTGATTAATATTCTATTGAGATCCTCCCCTCAGACCTCCCCTAAAATTCCTGCCTTTACAAAACAGATAACCCTAAAGACAGGACCCAGTGTATGTTCTCTCTCTCTCTAGAGCACTCCTGTGCTTGCTTTCTTCAGGCAACTTGCAACCTGGGGAGCAGCAGGCAGTGGCAGCTCGTCCCAGGCTAACCCCCTGAACCTGTCTCCAAGGGCCCTTCCTTTGCCTCTGTAACTTGTTTCCTGAGTCCACACAGCTCAGCTGGCTCACTTCTGCCTCTGTGACTTTCTTTCTAAAAGGCCAAGGCAGCTCTCTGAGCAGCACACTCGAATCTTCTCCTCGAGTGTATTTTCACTTTGTATACTAAATAAACTCTCTTGAGCTAGAATTCTTGGCTCTGAATTCTTTCTTTTGCAAACGCAAGAACCAAGAGCCAACATTGCCAGTAACAGAAAGATTTAATAATTTTATGATTTACTTGAGTTTATATCAAAATTTGCCAATGTGTTTTTGTCTCTGCATACACAGTTTGTAGAGAATGAGTAGTAATATTATATTACAGATTAAAGTTAAATATATTAATATGCTAGGAAAAAAGAGGTTGAATATCACTGTTTAAGAGGTAAATCTTAAGATGGCAACTTGGCACCTTGTTTTTAAAAAGAACATCTTTTGCCCAGCCAGTGTGGCTCAGTGGTTGAGCGTCGACTCATGCACCAAGAGGTCACCAGTTCGATTCCCCGTCAAGGCACATGCCTAGGTTGTGGGCCCGATCCCCAGTGGGGGGCATGCAAGAGGCAGCCAGTCGATGTTCTCTCTCATTGATGTTTCTATCTCTCCCTCTCCCTTCCTCTCTAAAAAAAAATCAATAAAGAAAACAAATTTTTAAAAATAAAAATAAAAAGAACATCTTTTGGGAGCATCCTGCTTCCTGGCATGTCATTAGTTTGGTTCAAATAAATTCAAATTCTTATAAAAATTTCTTTTAAAATAAAAATAATATATTTTTTGCTCTGAAGAATTTAAGAACTGAAGAGCATTGAATTTGAATTCAAAATGTAGCATATTATCCTTTTGTTTTTAATTAAATGTGTAGCAAAGCTGTTTGAGTGAGACTTCATGCAAAATCTCCAAATCTAGACAGAAATATGATTCACTGACTTCCTTTTTCAAAGCATTACAGTCAGGAGGTTCTTTCTAAGGTATGATTTCCATTTCCCTGTGAGGTATATAAAATAAAGACTATTATTCTTGTTTCATATAGCTGGGAAACTAAAACTCAGAAAAATTAAATGAATTTGCCTAGGATTTTTCATAGCTAATAAGTTACTAGAATTCAGATCTTGATTTATTGTCTAATGTGCTTAGCCTGTTAGTGTTTAATATTTTCCACTATAATCCATGGTTCTCTGAATTTCTTTTCAAATTTACCTTGAAAATTTAGTCATTTAATTGGAATTCTTTTTACTCACTAATTGCCTTTAGGTCATATTGTCGACCATCTAGAATGAAGGATGAAATTAGTTTACTTTCCCCATGTAAATACAGGTTTGAGCCTCACAATTTTCACAACTTTTGTTAGTTAATATATTAGGAAGAAAATTGGCATGAATGCTGTGAATAAAGCTAATATAACTACTTAGTTTTAATCATGATAGTGCTGAGTTGTGTGGTCATGTATCTTTGTAACATCTGCTAATAGGTATATATTTTGTAGTGTTGATTAAAAGACTAAAATGTAATAAATTGATTCCTGTAGTTTAATTTTTACTTAGAAGAATTGTAAACCTCCGTATTTTTTATACCAAACATGCTCTTTGGGGTTTTATTTTACAGCAGCTTCTTTTTCCTAACAGTTTCATAAGTCTTACTTGCACAGCCAGATGCTGGATTTTCCCCCCATAGATTTTACAGTCTAACAACTTTCTAAATCAAAAGGAATAATTCTGTGAATTAGAAATATGATTTCACTGAAATCAAACTATCTTTAGTATATCTTTGAATTGTATAACCGCAAGCAGAATTTTCAGTATAAATCTAATTATGCCTTTCATGCTCTTGCCTTTGAACTGACTTTGTTATTGTTTACAGAGAAGCACAGCCACTTCCAGGAATGGAGGTAGTAATTTAAAATATTAAATTTGTATAATGACTTTTCAACTTACAGATTTTACAGCAATCATGAGTCCATTTTATGCTGAATACTAAGACCAGGTCTTGAATGTGATCACCCCACAGTCTTTTGTTAGTGTAGCTTTTACCTACAAACAATGGAAACAAGGCAAGTGTGAAAATTATGTTGTGAATTTGCCAGGCAGTAAGGTTTGACAGTTGTCTTTTTAAAAGTAATCCAGGAATATTGCCAAAGTCTAATTTTAATTCCATTTCCTCTGGTAGTATATAGGTTCATATTATTATGTTATACTTCTAAGCTTACTCAACTTCTAGTCAGAGTGACTGAAAACTATAAATAATATTGCCTTAATATTGAGAATATTTGGTAAGAAGACTGCTTGATAGGTATTCTTTTTTTTTAATCTTTGTTAAGACCTGGAAACAGCCCAAGTGCCCATCAATAGATGAGTGGATAAAAAAGTTGTGGTACATTTACACAATAGAATACCATGCAGCTGTAAAAAAGAAGAATCTATTCCCCTTTGAGACAGCATTGATGGATGTTCTTTACCACCAATTTTATTGTTGTCATTTTATTATTGGTAATTTCAGAAGATTGTTTTTAAATATCACAATAAATTCTGTAAACATGAAATTATATTGTTTTGCTTTCTAATGTCATCCAGGAATATGTAATACGTATTTATTGGGGAAGGTAGGGAGGAAATATATCTAAACGTGTAATTCCTTAAAATACTTGTAATAAGACAAACATTTTCTTTACGTTTAGAGATAAATAGTGGAAAGTTGCCCACAAACTGTTACAGATTGTGCCCTTGTTATAGGTGGCCCCGGAAGAATTTAAGACCAGCATTGGTCGTGTGAATGCGTGTTTGAAAAAGGCTCTCCCAGTCAATGTGAAATGGCTGCTGTGTGGTTGTCTCTGCTGTTGTTGTACTCTGGGTTGCAGCCTGTGGCCTGTTATTTGTCTCAACAAAAGAGTGAGTAACCATTTTATTGTATAATAATGATAAGAACTAATATTTGTTAAACACTTACTATGTGCCAAGTGTGTTGCATGATTTAATTCTCATAACAATGCTATCCTCATTCTAGAGATAAACTCAGGGACAAAGAGATTAAGTCTTTTGTCCAGCTTTTATCAATACTTTATCACTTAATATGGGTTCCCATCATTTTAAATAAGTGCAGTGTTAGTGGAGTACTTAAATAAATATCAATTAACTGGGTTACTAACTCTTTTTACAAAACCCAAAGCTGTGATTTCAAGTATTTGCAAGCTACATGAGTATGGGAGAGAGTCTTCTGATCTGAAAAAAGGCAGAAATGAGAGCAAACTACAAAGTTTGGAGCAGGGACAGAATCCTGCTTAGTTTTAAACATGTTCAAACAGCATTCTAACATGACATTACTAGTTACATCACAAAGTTAAGGCTACTATCTTAATCTCACCTTCTTTAAAATTTTATTATAGTCATTGAATGTTTTTCCCCCAGTGGGAAGATATCTTGAAACTTTTTAATTGACGCCAGTGAGGAAAAGTAATTCATTTTACCTAAATTTCTTTTTCTTGTACCACATTGATGATTTCATTGAAACTTTTAAATAATAATTAACCTATTGGCCCAGCCAGTGTTGCTCAGTGGTTGAGCATCGACCCATGGACCGAGAGGTTGCTGGTTTGATTCCCGGTCAGGGCACATGCCCAGGTTGCAGACTCAATCCCCAGTGGGGGCATGCAGGAGGCAGCCGATAGATGTGTCTCTCACACCCATGTTTCTCTCTCTCTTTCCCTTTCCCTCTCTTTGAAAACTCAATAAAAACATATTTTAAATAAATAGATCTTAGTTTATTGTCAAAGCATGTACAGTATTTTCTTTTTAAAATATGTTTTTATTGATTTTTTTAGAGAGAGAGGAAGTAAGAGAGAGATAGAAACATCGATGTCAGAGACAAACATCGATCAGCTCCCTCCTGCACGCCCCCTACTGGGGATCGAGCCCAAAACCCCGGCATGTGCTCTGACTGGAAATCAAACCAGGACCTCTCAGTCCATGGGGCAATGCTCAATCCACTGAGCCACACTGGCTAGGCAGCATGTACAGTATTTTCAAATGGCTTTCTATAAGTTAAAAATGACAGCATAAATTTCTTTCCCAAATTGTCATATCTTTCTTCTAAAAGTTACAATCAATAGCTTCTATCCATCCCCATTATTTTAAAAGCCTCAGTGTGCATTAATTATATTCAGATTTTTCATCACACAAATATAGTCAATTTCAATTACCTAAAAACAGATTTGTTTTTGTTTTAATATTATTCAAAGTCTATCTTTTTTTTCTGGTGAATTGTTTAATCTTTGCCTATTTATTAACACCTTCACCACAGGACCTGAAATAAAGAGCACTTCTGATAGAATATTCAATGGAAAATTAGATTGATACTGATGCTATGATTTCTCCCTATTCCCCATTACTTTGATTCATGAAGAAGTCACATTGAAGTTGAGGTATCAGTATATTCTTAGATCACTAATCTGTCAATTAAAAAAAAGCTTATAATCTACAAACTGTCATCCTGCAGAGCAAATCCAGCCAACTCTGTTTTTCAAATATTTGAATCAATTATCAGCATTTAAAAATTATTCCAGTATTTTAAATAAAATTATTCTAATATTTAAAATAAAATTTGAGCCCATCAGTGTGGCTCAGTGGATTGAGCATCGTCCCATGCACTGAGAGGTCTGGGTTCGATTTCAGGTCAGGGCACATGCCCAGGTTGCAGGCTCGATCCCCAGTAGGGGGCGTGCAGGAGGCAGCTAACCCATGTTTCCTCCTTTCCCTCTCCCTCTCCTTTCCTCTCTCTCTAAAATTCAATAAAAACACATTTAAAGTAAGATTTAAGACATCTAGCCTCTCTTCTAAAATCTAAAGATCTGGCAATATTGGACCCACATGACTATATTTCAGCAATTGGCAGCTGCTCCCTTTAAATAGGACATGTGGTCTCTGGTTCACCACAGAACTACCCAGCATTTACATTGTCTGCCTTACTCTATCCATCTTACAGTTATAGCCCTTGATTTTGTACATGCTGTGTTGTTAACACATTAGACAATGAAACAGTAAGCACATACTGGTAACCTTTTGTGAGACACTGTCCTTTCTGAAGCCTCAGTTTCCTCACCTATAAAATCAAGATAATATTACTTACTTTTAAGATTGTTTTGATGATGAAAAGATTTAAGGTGCCTCACTTGGTATTTTTTCAATCTTCTTGAACTTGTAGAGATTTGTTTTGTGTCCTAACATGTGGTCTATCTTTGAGAATGTCCCATGTGCACTTGAGAAGAATGTGTATTTTTTGCTTTGAAGGGAAATGCTCTGAAGATACCAATTAAATCCAGATTTAGTGTGTCTTTAAGACTGTTTTTTCTTTGTTAATATTCTGTCTGGAAGATCTATCTATTGATATCAATGGGGTGTTAAAATCCTCTACTGTGACTGTGTTACTGTCAGTCTCTCCTTTTATGTCCATAAAGATTTGCTTTATATATTTCAATGCTCCTATATTGGTTATATTATCTTGTTGGATTGAACTCTTTATCATTATCTAATGTCCTTCTTTTTCTCTTATTATGCCCTTTTTTAAGTGTATTTTATCTGATATAAGTATTGCTATCCCAGCTCTTTTTCATTTCCATTTGCAAGAAATGTTTTTCTCCATCTCTTTACTTTCAGTCTATGTGTACCCTTTGTTCTGAGGTGGGTCTTTTGTAGACAGCATATATATGCTTCTTGTTTTCTTATCCATTCAACAACTTTATGATTTTGATTGGAGCATTTAATCTATTTACATTTATTATTGCTAGGTGTTTCTATGATGTAGATGTTGTTACATTTGATGCTGTCCAAGAGGTCCCTTAGACTATTCTCATTTTTTAATTATTTTCTCTTTTTGCTGCTCTGATGGGGTTTCTGGTACCTTGTCTTCCAAGTATCTATTTTAGTTCTCTGCTTTATCTAATCTGTTTATTCCTTCTAGTGTTGTCTTCATTTCAGTTATTTTATTTTTTAATTTTAGACTGGTTCTTTTTTATGTTTTTCTATGTGTTTTTTATGCTTGCTACCTCTTTGTTGCAGTTCTCACTAACTTCCTTAATAGCCATAACTTTGAACTCTGTATCTGGTAAATTGCTTACCTCCATTTCATTTAGCTTTTTTTCTGGAGATTTCTCCTGTTCTTTCATTTGAGGCATGTTTCTTTGTTTTCCTATTTTGACTGCCTCTCTGTGTTTGTTTCTATGTATTAGGAAGATCTGCTATGTCTCCTGGTCTCGGTTGGGTGGACTAATGTAGTGGGTGGACTAATGTAGTAGGTGTCCTGTGGGTCCCAGTGGTGCAGTCTCCCTTATCACCTGAGCCAGGAGTGTTCCTTGTGTGGCTTATGTATGCTCTCCTGTTGTATTTAAACCTTGATTGTTGTTGCCACATCCATGGGTGCTGTTGTCCCTCGGGTTAGCTGGCTGTGCAAATTGGTCCTGACCAGTGTATGAGCAGCTGTGCAGGGGATGACCTCACATTGCAGAATCTGCCCCAGCACATTCTGGTGCCAGGTGAGACCTCCCTTTAGGTGTGGTACTTATAAAGCTTATTGGATGGAGCTCTGTGTACTCTGTTAGTTCTGGGGCCTCTGTGAAGGGACTCTGGTGCAGGTTAATATCAGATGCTGTCTGTGACCAGCTGGGGCTACCTGTTAAGAACTATAAAGCAATCTGCATTTGTTAGCTGCCTGTGCTTAGCCTGGGTACATGTGAGAAAGGCTAAACTGCTAACCTAGGCCTGCTGCTTCCCATACCAGGCCTTTGGCAGGTCAGCAAATGACCCAAGGCACCCCAAGACCCGCCACTGCCTACCAGCTCCCTGTATGTCTCAGCCACTGAAACAGCATCAGGCAGTACACGATTTGCATGAGTTAGGTTCTTAGTGAGTCATCAGGGTGGGGCAGGTGGTATGCACCAGGTTAAATCAGTTTCAAACTCAGCACAGGGCTGGGCCTGAGGACACTCAGCAAAAGTTTCAGGGTACACCAAGGTCAGCTGTCACCCACCTGGAGCCTGTGGAATGTTGTGGTGGTAGGAGCATGGTTTCAGGGAGCCTTCAGGATGGAGCTAGTAGAGTTCACCAGGGTAAAGCAGATAAAGATTTGGCTGTATGGAGGAAGGGCTCAATACAGCAAAGTTAATACCTGTTCCCAGTGCAGGAAGATGGCCCTAGCTGTGAAGCCACACAGTGTTTCTTCCTGTATATCTCTGGCACTCCCTCAAGCTGGACTGGAATTCCTTGAGCATATTTTAGGAGCCCAGGGTGGTTGCTGCTGACAGTGCCTTGGGCCATGTGGGAGTTGGGTAGGGTGGGGCCTTAAGGAGTCACCAGGGTGGAGCTAGTGTAGCTCACTAGGTTAATGCCCAGCGCGGGGAGTACTCAACCCAGGAAAGATGGTGCCCATGGGTTGTGGAGGAGGGGAACTCAATACAGGGACATTGGCAGCTGTCCCTGCAGCCCTCACCCCAAAGACACATAACTTAGTCTCTCTCTGTTTGACTCTGGGGTCCTGCCAAGCTGCCATTCCTCTGCAAGAGGCCAGGGTGAGTGCCTGCAAAAGTTTGTGTGCTATTCTTTTTTTTTTTTTTTCAACTTACCTTTATTGTTGAATGTATTACAGATGTCCCCCCTTTTCCCCCCATTGGCCCCCCTCCTCCCCAATCCTGCCCCCCTCCTGCCTTCCCCACACTATTGTCTGTGTTCATTAGTTATGCATATATGCATATAAGTTCTTTGGTTTATCTCTTCCCGCCCTACCTCCCCCCTTCCCTTAGAGGTTCATCAGTCTAACAACCAATGTGTACTTCTTAATTCCTTCATCTTCTTCACCTATCCCCCCAGCCCCCTCCCATCTGGCAAGCAACAAAAAGTTCTCTGTATCTATGAGTCTGTTTCTGTTCTGTTTGCTCATTTTGTTTGTAGATTCAATTGTTGATAGATATGTATTTATTGCCATTTAATTGTTCATATTTTTGTTCTTCTCCTTCGAGAAGACCCTTTAACATTTCATATAATACTGATTTGGTGGTGATGAACTCCTTTAGCTTTTTCTTGTCTGGGAAACTCTTGATATGTCTATCAATTCTAAATGATAGCTTTGCAGGATAGAGTAATCTTGGTTGTAGGTCGTTGCTTTTGATCACTTTGAATATCTCTTGCCACTGCTTTCTGGCCTGCAAAGTTTCTTTTGAGAAATCAGCTGACAGTCTTATGGGAGCTCCTTTGTAGGTAACGAACTGCTTTTCTTTTGCTGCTGTTAAGATTCTCTATTTGTCTTTAACCTTTTGCATTTTGATGATGATGTGTCTTGAGGTGGGCCTCTTTGGGTTCATCTTGTTTGGGACTCTCTGTGCTTCCTGGACTTGTATGTCTGTTTCCTTCACCAAGTTAGGGAGGTTTTCTGTCATTATTTTTTCAAATAGGTTTTCAATTTCTTGCTCTCTCTTCTCCTTCTGGCACCTCCATAATGCGAATGTTAGTATGCTTGAAGTTGTCCCAGAGCTTCCTTACACTGTCCTCTTTTTTTAAAATTCTTTTTTCTTTTTGCTGTTCTGATTGGGTGTTTTTTGCTTCCTTATATTCCAATTCGATGGTTTGCTTCTTGGCTTCACCTACTCTACTATTGATTCCCTGTAAATTATTCTTTATTTCAGTTAGTGCATCCTTCATTTCTGACTGGTCCTTTTTGATGTTGTTGATGTTCTCACTAAGTTCCTTGGAGTTCTCCTTATGTTCCTTGAATGTCTCACTACGTTCCTTGAGCATCCTTATAAGCAGTGTTTTGACTCTGCATCTGATTGATTGCTTATCTCCATTTTGTTTAGTTCTTTTCCTGGAATTTTGTTCTGTTCTTTCATTTGGGATATGTTTCTTTGTCTCCTCATTTTGACTGCTTCCCTGTGTTTGTTTCTATGTATTAAGTAGAGTTGCTATGTCTCCTAGGCTTCGTAGGGTGGCCTATTGTAGTAGGTGTCCTATAGGGTCTAGTGGCACAGCCTCCCTGATCACTCCAGCTGGGCCCTCGAGGTGCACCCCTAGTGTGGACTGTACACCCATCTGTTGTAGTTGAGTCTTGATTGCTGTTGGCACATCAATGGGAGGGATTTACTCAGTTTGATCAGCTTCAAGGACTGGCCGTACCCACTGACCACTGGCCTCTGACTACCTTGAAGGATCAGTTGTGCAGGGGCCCACCACACAGAACCAGACTTACTTTTCAGCAGGGTTCTGGTACCCACTGAGTCCACTCATTGAGTGTGTCACTTGTGGGGGTGGTTGGGTGGTGGTGCTTTGATGTGTTCTGAAGCTGTCCACTGGGTGTGCTGGTTCTGGGGCAAGGTCAGCCACTGCCTGTGTTCTACTCAGGGCCACCAGGCATAGGCTACAAAGTGATCTGCAGATGGCTGCTTCTTGTCCTGGGCTTGGAGGTGCCCAGGCAAAGCCAAGCTGTGAACCAAGGCTGGCTGCTTCTAGTGCCGGGCCTGGGGCCACTTAATGAGAGGTATGGGGCTCGCTGAGATCAGATGCTGCTTGTTTGAGGGATTTTAGGAAAATCCAAAGCAGGACTCAAGACAGACCAATCCTATGGTAAAGCCACTGGAAACAGCTTGGGTGCCCCCGAAGGTTGGGTGGGGCAGGGCCTCAGGGAATCAGCAGGGTGGGGCAAACTGTGTGAGCCAGGTTGCTGGAGTCCCAGATATGGTGACCATCTGCTGCCCCAGGGAAGGGCTAATCAAAGGAACAGCAACCTCCCACAGCAAGTCTGTCCGGGAGAAAGCTGCCCCTCCAGTCCTCACCCCGATGCCGATGCTGATGCCAATGCCAATGCTGAATAATTCAGTTCTTCCTCGTATGTCTCTGGTGCCTTTCAAGCTGCCTCCCCAACAACGCTGGAGCTCAGAAGGAGTGAGTCTGAGTAAGTCCATGCATGAGTCCTTTGAGAGGAATTGCCTGAGGCTCCAGTAGCCTCAGCCTCCCTCTGCCTCAGTTCCTGCTGGTTTTTACAGCCAGAAGTTAAGGGGCTTCTTTCTCTTCCTGGCATTGGAACCCTGAGCTGGGCGCCTGGTGTGGGACGGGGACCCCTCATTTCTCAGGGAGGACCTTCCCAGCCGAGGTCTCCTCCTGATTTTTATCCGCCACACGTGAGTGTGAGACCAGCCTGTCCGCGCTTCCGCCCTCCTACCAGTCTCCATGTGGCTTCGTCTTTAATTTCGTAGTTGTAGGACTTCCGTTCAGCTCGATGTCAGGTGGTTCTGAAGGATGGTTGTTCTGTAGTTTAGTTGTAACTTTGATGTGGTTGTGGGAGGAGGGGAAGACAGCATTTACCTACACCGCCATCTTGACTGGAAGTCCTGCTATTCTTTTCTTTTTTTTTCTTTTTTATCCTCACCCAAGGATATTTTTCCATTTATCTTCAGATGGAGTGGGAGTGAGGGAGAGAGAGAAACATCGATGTAAGAGAGACACATTGATTGGTTGCCTCCCGCCTGACCCTGACCAGGGTTGGGGACCAAACCAAAACCGAGGTACGTGCCCTTGGCTGGAATCGAACCTGAGACTCTTTGGTCTGCGAGCTGATGCTCTAACTGCTGATCCAAAACAGCCAGGTCTGTGTGCTATTATTTTAAGATGACACTTGGGTTTTCACCAGCCGTCTGTCCCACCCGAGTGGACAGAATCCCTCCTGATTTTCACAGTAAGATGTTATGTGGGCTCCTCTTCCCGGTAGTGGTGTTCTGGGCTTAATTAGACCTGTTTTGGCCTGAGACCCTTTTCAGGGGGGACCTCTGCAGCTGAGATATCCCCCTGGATTCTCAACTACCACATGTGGGTGCGGGATTCAGTTTGTTTTGTGTATCCGCTCCTCCTGTCAGTATCAGCGTGGCTTCTTCTGTAAATACTTGGTTATAAGACTTCTGTTCAGCTAGTCTTCAGATGATTTTCCAGGTTGACTGTTGTATAATTTAGTTGTAATTTTTATGTCATGGAGGAGGCGAGGGTAACCTTCTCCTATTCTGCCATCTTGACCAAAACCCAAACATACAATTCTTGGATGACAGATTTTTTTTTCTGACAGCACTTTAAAAATGCCAAATCACTGCTTCTAGGCCTCATGGTTTCTGATGTAAAAATCAGCTGTTAATCTTATTAAGGACCCACTGTACTCCCTTACTGCTTTCAAGATTTCTCTTTGTTTTTGGCTTTCAAAAGTTTGATTATAGTTTCTCTCAGTATGGATCCCTTTGAGTTTGTCCTTCTTGGAATTCATTGAGCTTCTTGGAGTTTTCCTTTTAGTATGTGGACTCAAATTAGTATCTGGTGACCCTTCATTTCAGCCTGATGAATTTCCCATAGTATTGCCTCTATGGTAGGTCTGCAGGCAACAGATGTTCTTAGTTTTTATCTAATAATATCTTCATTTCTTAAATTTTATGTATAATATTTTAACTAGTAGACTATACTTTGAGTAATTTTATGTTTACAGAAAAAAAAAGTGAGAAAAAAAGCACAGAGTTCCCATTACACCCTCCTCTCCTAACCCCACAATTTCCTCTCTTATTAACATATTGCACCATTGAAGTACAGTTGTTAAAACTGATGAGTCATTTTCCTAGATTTATTTTGAACTAGATGTTCTTATATTTTATAAACAATAATATGTGTCAGAGTCACACTGGATAAGTGTACAGTTCATAACCTAAGTCCTGATCACTGTAGAAATTAAGAACTGATCTATAAAATTCAGAGATTTTATAGAGTAAGAGAAGTATCTATTTTTTTTTAATTAAGCGTTTCCTTGTCTATTTCCCCTAGTTTTATCATTGTGGTGGACATTTTCAAACAATATATTGTTTAGTTTTGTGTGTTTATGTAAATTGTGTTCATGTAAATTGATTCATACTGCATGCATTCTTCTGTGACCTGCTTCTTTTTCTAAAATTTGTTTTTGCTATTCATTTATCTTGACATGTAAAGCTGTAATCCATTTATTTTCTGCTCTGTACACTGCTGTATAATAGTCTTTTGTAGAGAATAGAAACACAGTTTATTCTGTTTTTTAAAAAACTGATGAGCCACCCTGGCCGATTTGGCTCAGTGGTTAGAGCGTCAGCCCACGGACATGAGAGTCCCGGGTTCGGTTCCCGCTAAGGGCACGTACCTCAGTTGCAGTTCATCCCTGGCCCTGGTGGGGTCGTGTGGGTGGCAACCACTCGATGTGTCTCTCTCACATCAATGTTTCTTTCTCTCTCTCTTCCTCCCTCTCTCCCTCCTGCTCTATCTGAAGATAAATGCAAAAATGTCCTCGGGTGACGATTAAAAAAAACAACAACAAACTGATGAGCCAATATCGACATATTATTATTAACTAATGTCCAGGTTTACATTAGTGTTTACTCTTTGTGTTGTACATTCTATTGTATGTGTTTGGACAAATATATAATTTCATGTATCTAACATTACAGTAGTATATAGAATAATAGCTTCATTCCCTGAAAAATCCATTGTGCTACACCTGTTCATCCCACCCTCCCACCCCAAAATCCCAATCAATCACTGAGCTTTTTTTAACTGTCTGCATAATTTTGCCTTTTCCAGAATGTCATATAGTTTGAGTCATACAGGATATAGTGTTTTCAGATTGACTTCTTTCACTTAGCCTATGTTTTTAAGGTTTATCCATGTCTTTTTGTGACTTAATAGCCCTTTTTATTACTGAATCATATTCCATTGTTGGGATGTACCACAGTTTGTTTATCTATTCACCTATTGAAGTACATCTTGATTGCTTTCAAGGTTTGGCATTTATAAATAAGATTGCTACAAATATCCCATGACTAGGTTTTGTGTCAGTATAAGTTTTCAAGTCATTTGAGTGATAACCTAGGAGTGTAATTGCTAGGCCATATGGTAAAATTTTGTTTAGTTTTCTAAGAAACTGCCAAATTGTCTTCCAAAGTGGCTGTACGATTTTACATTACCATGAGCAATGAATAAGACTTCCTGATGCTTCACATCCTCATCAGCATTTGGTGTTTTTAGCATTTATTTTGGCTGTTCTAAGAAGTGTGCAGCAATACCTTGTTTTAATTTGTAGTTCTCTAAAGTCATATGACATTGAGCATCTTTCTATATGCCTATCTGCCATCTGTATATCTTCTCTGCAGGTGTTTCTGTTCCAGCCTATGCCCATTTCTTAATTGTGTTTTTGTTTTGGTATTGTGGAGTTTGAAGAGTTATTTATATATTTTGCATATTAGTCCTTTATGAGATATGTGTTTTTAAAATATTTTCTTCCAGTCTGTGTCTTGTCTTTTCATTTTCTTAACAATGTCTTCTATAGAGTTGAACTTTTTAATTTTTTTGTGTTCTCTTTTATTTATTATTTATTCATTTATTATTGTTGTTGAAAGTATTACAGATGTCCCCCCTTTCTCCCCCATTGACCCCCTCCTCCCTGCTCCCACCCTGTCCTGCTTTCCCCAAACTAATGTCTGTGTCCATTGGTTGTGCATATGCGCATATAAGTTCTTTGGTTTATCTCTTCCTGCCCTCCCACCCCCCATCCCTCTGAGGTTTGTCAGTGTGTTCCCTACTTCCTTGTCTCTGGATCTATTTTAATCAACAGCTTATTTTGTTCATGATATTCCATATATAAATGAGATCACGTGGTACTTGTCTTTCTCTGATTGGCTTATTTCGCTGAGCATAATACTCTCCAGGACCCTCCATGTCGTCTCTAAGGATAAGAGATCTTTCTTCCTTGCAGCTGCATAGTATTCCATTCTGTATATGTACCACCGCTTTTTTATCCACTCATCTACTGATGGACACTTGGGTTGTTTCCAGATCTTAGCAATTATAAATAGTGCTGCTATGAACATAGGGGTGCATATATTATTTCTGATTGGTGTTTCAGGCTTCTTAGGATATATTCTAAGAAGTGGGATCACTAGGTCAAATGGCAGTTCCATTTTTAATTTTTTGAGGAAACACCATAGTGTTTTCATAGTGGCTGCACCAGTCTGCATTCCCACCAGCAGTGTGCTAGAGTCCCCTTTTCTCCACACCCTCGCCAGCACTTGTTGTTTGATGATGTGTTGATGGCAGCCATTCTGGCAGGTGTGAAGTGATACCTCATAGTTGTTTTAATTTGCAGCTCTCTGATGATTAGTGATGGTGAGCATTTTTTCATATGTCTCCTAGCCATTTGTATGTCCTGTTCAGAGAAGTGTCTATTCAGGTCCTCTGCCCGTTTTTTAATTGGATTGTTTGTCTTCCTTTTGTTGAGTTGTATGAGCACTCTGTATATTTTGGATATGAACCCCTTATCCAATGTATCATTGGCAAATATGTTCTCCCAGAGAGTGGGTTCCCTTTTCATTTTGATGCTGGTTTCTTTTGCCGTGCCGACGTTTTTTAGTTTGGTGTAGTCCTATTTATTAATTTTTTCCTTTGTTTCTCTTGCCCTAGGCGTTGTATCAGTGAAAATTCTGCTACATATGATGTCTGAGATTTTTATGCCTACATTTTCTTCTAGGATTTTTATGGTTTCATGGGTTACATTTAAGTCTTTTATCCATTTTGAGTTTATTTTTTTTTTATTAATTTATTTTTGTTACAGATGTTTCTCCTTTTTTCCCCATTGACACCCTCCTCCCCATCCCCCCACCCTGTCCCCAGCTTTGTTGTCCATGTCCATCACTTATGCATACATGCGCATAAGTTCTGTGGTTTATCTCTTCCCTCCCCCCCACCCCCTCTTCTGAGGGGTGTCAGTTTATACCCTACTTCCACATCTCTGGGTCTACCCTGTTCCTCAGACTGTTATGTTCATTATATTCCACAAATAAGTGAGATCATGTGATATTTGTCTTTCTCTGCTTGGCTTGTTTCGCTTAGGATAATACTCTCGAGGTCCCTCCATGTCATCTCAAAGGATAAGAGATCTTTCTTTCTTACAGCGAGTTTATTCTTATGTATGGTGTAAGTTGGTGGTTTAGTTTCATTTTTTTGCATGTACCTGTCCAATTTTCCCAACACCATTTATTGAAGAGGCTGTCTTTACTCCATTGTATACTCTTGCCTGCTTTGTCAAATATTAATTGACCATAATGGCGTGGGGTCTCTGTTCTGTTCCATTGGTCTATGTGCCTGTTCTTGTGCCAGTACCAGGCTGTTTCGATTACAATAGCTTTGTAGTATAAATTGGTATCCAGTATTGTGATCCCTCCCACTTTGTTCTTCTTTCTCAAGATTGCTGCAGCTATTTGTAGTCTTTTTTGATTCCCTATAAATTTTGTTTTGTTTTCCCCTTTAGGTGGGGCAGGAAAGCTTAGAGGGTGTTGGAGTTGTATATTTTACTTTTCCAAGATTGGTTAGGCACTGGTAAAACCCCAGTAGGTTAGGCTCTGGTACAATAGTTTGAGAGCCGTCTTTGCTAAGAACAGAATATTCTGGGCATATTTAAAAGTTGCTGCTATTCCTCTTCCCCTGTGGAAAGACAAAGGTCTTTTTCTCCAGTCACTGTGAGAACCTGATAGGGCTCCAGGTAATAAAACTCATAAAAATATAGGTGTCTCCTCCAAGATTGGGCCCCCTTTGGAATTTGGAACTCTCTAACTTTTCCCCTCCACCGAACTTCCAGCAGTTCAATTAAAGTTCAGGTTCTGCTACCCTAGTCCTAGCTCTCAGAGTTTTCCTTTCTTGCATTTCTACTCTGGTAAATTTTGTTTCTTTGTATCCATCTGTCTAGCTCTTCAATTTAGAAGGTCATTGGTATGTCCTATGCCCTCACTCCGCTAACAAATCTGAGAGAAGTTGATTTTCAGGTTCAGGTTTCTTTTTCTTGGTATGTGGGCAGGAGAGACAACTTCCAAGCTCCTTACATGCCTAAATGGATTACCTTCTTTTTTTAAGTTAATTTATTTTCTTTGAAGGGAGAGGGAGAGAGAAATAGGAACATCGATGAGAGAGAAACATCCGTCAGCTGCCTCCTGCATGTCCTCTGCTGGGGATCGAGCCTGCAACCTGGGCATGTGCCTTGACCGGGAATCAAACCAGGACCCCTTGGTCCATGGGTTGATGCTCAACCACGAGCCACACCAGCTGGGCTTTTTTTTAAGTTACTTTGATGCATATAGAATCTAACTTTTAGATTGACAGACTTTTTTCTTTCATCACTTTCAATTTGTTATTCCACTGTCTTTGCCCTACATTATTTCTACTGAGAAGTCACTTATAAGTGATGACTCTTACATCTTTCTGTTTTCAAGATTTTCTAATTTTTCATAGGTATCAACATTTTACTGTGAGGTGTCTGCTATGAATCATCTTGTGTTTGTCCTACTTGGAGTTTTTTTCGTTTCCTGGATGTGTAGATAAATATATTTCATTAAATTTGGGAAGTGTTCAGCCATTATTTCTTTAAATGTTTATTCTATTTTATTCTTTTTCTTGTCTTTGTCCTGTACTCTCAATATATGCCTGTTGGTACAATTAATGATATCTAACATTTATGATTTATTTGTGCTCTTGATATAGCATAATATCTTTGGTCTGTCTTCAAGTCATTGATTATTCTTCCAATTCAGATGTACTCTGGTGCCCTTATACTGAATTGCTTGTTTTTACTTCAACTCCAAAATTTCATTTGATTCTTTTTAATAATTTTCATTTCCTTGTAGATATTCTCTACCTAATGATACATTGACGTCATGATTTCCTTTCATTCTTTTTTATTTCTGGTCGGGGCATGACATGTTATACTCCTTGCTTGGGAGAATCTGAATTCTTTTTTTGATGAATATGCCCTCCTTTGCTATGCACATTTAAAGTTACTTCTAATTCATCTTTGCTTCTTTTCCAGGCTCCTACACCTCCATAACAGATTCTAAAGTCAGCCTTTAATTTTTTATTTTTAAAAATATGTTTGTATTGATTTTTTAGAGAGAGAGGAAGGGAGAGAGAGATAGAGACATTGATGTGAGAGAGAAACGTCGATCAGCTGCCTCCTGCACTCCCCCCCACCAGGGATCAAGCCCACAACCTGGGCATGTGCCCTGACTGGGAATCCAACCAGGACCTCTCAGTCCATGGGACAATGCTCAATCCTCTGAGCCACACTGGCCGGGCAGCTTTTAATTTTTTAGAGTTCATTTCTTTCATTTGAGGGTGAAGTCATCTATCTATCATACAGAAATTCCATATTTTTGGGTCAGCTGATGACATCCTTTCTTGGTTTCTGCTGTGGACACTGGATTTTTTAAAAAAATTTTATTGTTGTAAAATACATATAACATAAAATGTACCATTTTAACCATCTTTAAGTATACTATTCAGTGACATTAATTATACTCACAATGTTGTGTAACCATTACCACTACCTGTTTTCGAATAGTTTCCATCTTCCCAACAGCAGTGCTGTAGCCATTATAAGTAATAATCCCTCATTTCCTCTCCTCTCAAACTCTGGTAACCTGTAATCTACTTTCTGTCTTATAGATTTGCCTATCCTAGATGCCTCATACAAGTAGAATAATTCCATATTTGTCTTGGCATTATTTCACTTAGCTTATTTCTCTCATCACAATGTCTTCCAGGTTCATCCATGTCATAGTATGTTTCAGAACTTCATTCCTTTATATGTCTGAATAGCAGTCCATTTTATATGTATACACACACACACACACACACACACACACACACACACACAATATTTTGTTTATCTATTCATCTGTTGATGGGCACCTGAATTCTTTCCAACTTTTGGTTATTGTAAATAATACTGCAGCCCGGCTGATGTGGCTCAGGGGTTGAGCGTCGACCCATGCACCAAGAGGTCCCGGTTTCGTTGGCGTTGGTGGTATAGTGGTGAGCATAGCTGCCTTCCAAGAGGTCCCGGTTTGATTCCCGGTCAGGGCACATGCCCAGGTTGTGGGCCCAGTCCCCAGCAGGGGGCATACAGAGGCAGCCAGTCTATATTCTCTCTCATCAATGTTTCTTTCTCTCTTCCTCTCCCTTCTTCTCTCTCTAAAATCAATAAAAAAAAACAATTTTTGAAAAAAAAATACTGCATTTACCATTGCTGTACAGGTATCTGTTCAAGTTCCTGCTTTCAATTCCATTGGGTATATACCTAAGAGTAGAATTTCTAGGTCATATGGTAATGGTTTAGCTTTTTGAGGAGCCAATAAATCATTTTTCATTGGAGCAGCACCATTTTACATTCCCATCAGCAATGCACAAGGATTTCAATTTCTCCAAATCCTCACCAACATTCATTATTTTCCATTTTATTGATAATAGCCACCCTAATGGGTGTGAAATGGTATCACATTGTGGTTTTTATTTGCATTTCCTTAATGACTAGTGTTGTTACGCATTTTTACATTTGCTCATTTGCCATTTGTATATCAGGTACTTTGTCCATTTTGTAACTAGGTTGTTTATTTATTGTTGAGTTGTGGGAGTTTTTATAAATTCTTGTTATTAATCCATTATCAGATATATACTTTGCAAATGTCTGTTCTGATTCCATGGATTGTCTTTTTACTCTCTTAATAGTGTCATTTGATGCATAAAAGTTGTTAATTTTGATGAGGTCTAATTAAACTATTTTCCCCTTTTTTGCCTGTGCTTTATAGTGTCATATGCAAGAACTTATTGCAAAATCCAATGTTGTGACATTGTTTCCTCTGTTGTCTTCTAAGACTTTTATCGTTTTTGCACTTATGTTTAGTACTTTTAACTGTTTTTGAATCAATTTTTCTATATGGTATAAGTTAAAATCCAATGTAGTTGTTTTGCAGATGGACAGCTGGTTTTCTTTGCAACATTTATTGAAAAGATTGTCCTTTTTTCCCCATTGAATGGTTGGCATTCTTGTTGAAAATCAGTTGACCATATATTTGAAGGTTTGTGTCTGGACCCTCTATTCTGTTCCATTGGTCTGTATGTCTGTATTTATGCTAGTTCATATTTTTTTTGGTTACTGCTGCTTTGTTGTAATCTTTGAAATCAGGAAATGTGAACAAATAAGAAAATGTGTTCTTCATTTTCAAGATTGTTTTGGCTAATAGGAGTCTTTTGAGGTTCCATATGAATTTTAGGATGAGTTTTTGCTGTTCCTACAAAAAAGTCACTGAAATTTTGATAAGGATTGCATTGAACCTACAGAACATTTTGCATAATATTGTCATCTAACAATATTAAGTCTTCCAATCCATGAATACAAGATGTCTTTGCATTTATTTAGGTCTTTAATTTCTTCATTGGTATTTTATAGTTTTCTGTGTACAAGTCTTTTACCTGCTTACTTAAGTTTATTATTATTTTAGTCTTTTTTTTTTTTTTTTGGTACGTGCCCTTAGCGGGAACCGAACCCAGGACTCTCTGGTCCGCAGGCCGATGCTCCAACCGCTGAGCCAAACCAGCCAGGGCTTATTTTATTCTTTTGATGCTATTGTAAATGTAACTGTTTTCTTAATTTCTTTTTTGAATTGTTTACTGTTGTATAGAAATACAACTGGATTTTGCCTGTTGATTTTGTATCCTGAAACATTGCTGAATTTGTTTGTTAGCTCCAACAGATTTTTTTGTGGATTCTTTAGGGTTTTCCACACATAAGATAATATCACCTGTAAACAGAGATGATTTTACTTCTTTCTTTCTGATTTGGATGCATTTTATTTCTTTTCTTACCTAATTACTCTGTCTAAAATTTCCAGTAATATGTCTTAAAGGAAAAGCTTTCAGTCTTTCACAATTTAGTGTGATGTTAGCTGTGGATTTGTTTTTAGCCGACACAGGGAAAGGTGGGATCTGCTAATATTCACCATCTGTCAAATCTACGAAGAATGTCTGCGCTGGGAAGCTGGGAAGCTGGGAAATGACACTTAGTTTTCAAGCCAAGTGTATGAGCTCTCCCACAACACAGATGTGTGCCAGAAAGGAGACTATAGTCTTCATCAACTTTCCTGCCTATTTTGCAGAAGTTGGGGGTAGGGAAATGGATGCCAACCTGATGCTACCACTCACTTAATGTAAGCCTTCTGCAAACACAGAGCTGTGAAAAATGGTATCCGCCTATTTTCACTATCTGACAAAACTACCCAGAAGAACTGTTTGACTTCAGGAAGCTGGGAGATATGGGAACTACCTGCCACTCAGCTCCCAAATTTGCTAAAACAGTTCTTCCACAAGGCAGAGTGGTAGAGATATAAGTATAGTGCCTAGCTCTAATAGCAAGGCCTTCTAGTGTTCTTACTTATTTTCCATAGATTTTGTTGAATAAATACTAATCAATCTGCTGTAAGTCCTTTGATCAGTCTCAGGAATATTTGAATGATTGTCCTTGCTAATACTGATCAGCTTAATAGTTTGTCGCTTCAAGAGAGAGATTTCCTTAAGGTCTTTGCATGGCCATTTGGGAAGGGCTCTCACTTTCTTGATGGTATCTTTGAAACACAAAAGTTTTTTATTTTAATTAAGTTAAATTTATTACTTTTAAATTTTTCTAGCTTGTATTTTTTATTTTTTATATCATATCTAAGAGGGCTTTGCCTAACTTAACACAAAGATTTACTCCTATGTTTACTCCTAGTTGTTTTAAAGTTTCACCTCTTACAATCAGGTCTTTGATCCATTTTGAGTTCATTTTTGTGCGTGGTATGAGATAGGGTTTCAAGTTATTTTCTTTTGGATAGCCAATTGTGCCAACACCATTTGTTGTAAATGCTATTATATGAGTCTTTTAATTCATGAACTCAAGATAGCTTTTCATTTATTTACATATTCTTTTGTTTATTAAGGATTGTTTATTTTTATTTTTTGTTAATTCCCACCAGAGGATATTTTGCCATTGATTTTTAGATAGAGTGGAAGGGAGGAAGGGAAAGAGAGAGAGAGAAACATCAATTTGAGAGAGGCACATCAATTGATTGCCTCCTGCATGACCCTAACCGGGGCTGGGAATCAAACCTGCAACCCAGGTATGTGCCCTTGACCGGGAATCGAACCTGCAACCCTTCATTCCTCAGGCGAATGCCCTAACAACCCCTGAGCCAAACCAGGCAGGGCAATTTACATATTCTTTAATTTATCTTAGCAATCTTTTTAGTTTTCAGTTTACAAATTTTTCACTTCTTTAGTTAAATTTATTCCTAAATATTTTATTCTTAATCTTATTGTGAATAGAATTGGTTTTTTTAAAATATATTTTTATTGATTTCAGAGAGAGGAAAGGAGAGGGGGAGAAAGAAGCATTGATGGGCTGCCTCCTCGGGTGGGGATTAACAAAATAAAAATGTTTAATGAAATTTGCTTACCAATTCTGGTGTTTAAAAAAAAAAGTTCTTCTTGTGCTCTGACTATCCTTCCATCAGCCAGAAAAAATTATCTGCTTCTAAGGGCTGATATAATTGCATTGGTTCCAACAAAATAATCCAGGATAATCTCCCTCTTTTATTTTTTTTTTTACTTTTTGTTTTTCCTATATTGATTTTAGAGAGGAAGGGAGAGGGAGAGAGAGATAGAAACATTGATGAGAGAGAACATCGATTGGCCACCTCCAGCACGCCCCCACTGGGGATCGGGCCTACGACCTGGGCATGTGCCCTGACCGGGAATCGAACCGGCGACCTCTTGGTGCATGGGTCGATGCTCAACCACTGAGCCACACCGGCTGGACGATAATCTCCCTCTTTTAAAGCCAAATGATTATTAATTTTAATTATATCTATAATGTTTCTTTTGCAGTGTGATATAAAATATTCACAGGTGTTAACTTCAGGGTGTAAAGATCATGGGAACCGTATTTCTACCTTCATCAGTCTTGTTTCTTGCAAACTTGGTGAGCTTATTAGTTCTAGTAGTGTTTTAGTGCATTCCTTAAAGTTTTCTCTGTATAAGATCATCATGTCTGCATATGAAGGTGGTTTCACCTTTTCTTTTCCAATCTAGATTCTTTTTCTTTCTTATTTTTGTCTAATTTTTTTCCTACCTTTTAGGATTTTTATTACGGATGGGTATCGTATTTTTGTCCATTGCTTTTTCTAAATCTTTTTTTCCCTTTATTTTAGAGAGGGGGGAGGGAGAAGGAGAGAGAAACATTGATTTGTTGTTCCACTTATTTTGTGTTTTGTTTGTTTGTTTTAGTTAATCTTCACCCAAGAATATTTTTCAGTTGATTTTTAGAGAAACTGGAAGGGAGAGAGGGAGAGAGAGACAGAGAAGCAGAGAGAGAGAGAGACACATCGACTGGCTGCCTCCCACGCAACCCCAACCGGGGCCAGGGATTGAACCTACAACCCAGGTACGTGCCCCTGACCAGAATCAAACCCGTGAGCCGACACACTCTAACCTCTGAACCAAATTGACTGGGGTTTTGTTCCACTTATTTATGCATTCATTGGTTGATTCTTGTATATGCCCTAACCAGGGATTGAACCTACAACCTTGGTATATTGGAACAATGCTCTAGCCAACTGAGCTACTCGGCCAGGGCTCTAAATCTTGATGAGCTATCTAAATCTTAATGAATATGATCATGTGGTTTTTGTAATTTATCCTGTTTGTTTGTTTTTTAAGAATGGTTTATTGATTTTAGAAAAAGAGGAAGGGAGGGGGACAGAGAGATAGAAACATCGATGCAAGAACAAAATATCGATTAACTGCCTCCTGCACACTCCTTACTGGGTATCAAGCCCACAACGTGGGCATGTGCCCTGACCAGGAATCGAACCAACAACTATTTGGTGCATGGGCTAACGCTCAACCAACTGAGCCACTCTGGCCAGGGCCCTTTATCCTATTAATATAATGTACTACATCAATTTATTTTTGTGTTTCTGGGGTAAATTCCACTTGGTCCTGATATATAGTTTTTTTCACATGTTGATAGATTCAGCTTGCTAGCATTTTAATGAGAACTTGGTGTTATATTTATGGTATTGTTTCTTCTTTAACTGTTTGATAGAATTCATCATTGAAGCTATCTGGGCCTAAATTTTTCTTTGTGGAAAGATTTATAATTACTAATTCAATCTCTTTCTTAGTTAACTATCTGATTTTTTTTTAAATCCTCACCCAAGGATATTTTTCCATTTATTTTCAGACAGAGTGGGAGGGAGAGGTAGAGAGAGAGAGAGAGAGAAACATCGATTGGTTGCCTCCTGCATGACTCCCGACCAGGGCTGGGGACCGAACCGCAATTGAGGTGAGCCCTTGACCCGAATTGAACCCGCAACTCTTTGGTCTGCCGGCCGACGCTCTAACTACTGAGCCAAACCGGCCAGGACAACTATCTGATTTTGTTTAGAGAGATTCTGTCAAGTACAAAGTCTCCTCGGTAAATTCTAGCTGGTATTGTTGCTGATCTGGCCCACTGTAAATGAACTGAATACAATTGCTATTGGTTGTTAACTTACGTAGTCAAACAGGTAGAATAGCTTCTTGTGTTAGTGCTCTGGAAATCATTTCAAACATAGTCTGATTTGTAAATCATTTAATTTTAAAGACTAG
This sequence comes from Tadarida brasiliensis, assembly GCA_030848825.1. Classification (NCBI taxonomy): domain Eukaryota; kingdom Metazoa; phylum Chordata; class Mammalia; order Chiroptera; family Molossidae; genus Tadarida; species Tadarida brasiliensis. The sequence goes on along the minus strand of CM061280.1, from coordinate 857,403 downwards.
TTTTAAAATGTAACAATGCCTACTAGCCTTTTTATCAGAAATCTTATACAACTCTTCAAATAAGAAGTTAAATGCCTAGTAGTAATATTTTATTTTATTGTTTTGAAAGGTTTGTAAACTTTTCTTACTCCCTACAAAATATATGCATTCCAAGTGGAGAAACTTGACCTCTGTCCTTCTGTTTACTACAGTGCTGCTTCTCTTATTTATAATTTTACCTCTAAATACAAGTTTTCTCACTGGCTGTTTTTAACATGTTCTTTTCAGTGGAGATTTTGATATATGTTGCTTGCTTTATTGAACCTGTAGACCTTGACTAACTACTACATGTTAGGCTTGTGCTAGGAACTCTGATAATCTTTCTATGAGAAATCAGATTAGCTTGGCAATATACATATTGTATGTATATTGTAAAAGTAACTCTGTATATGAAACAAAGTATATGAAAATGTAGATTAGATTTATAAATAGACTTCTAGCAGTATTAGTAATATTTTCACAGTAATTCAGTGAATGGACTCACAACACAGAGCAATTTGTACATATTTCATTTTGAAATGCATATATTAAAATCTCACATATGAAGGAGGGAGGGAAGGCGATCTTATTATCGTAGTAGAATAACCACCCAAAATATTGCTCCTCTTCTGACAGTTTCTGTCAGTTACATTGTTTTTTTCTGATTTCTAATAGAAAAACAAGAGGAGAGAATAATGGGATCTTACAAGTAAGCAGAAAAATATAGATGCACATAGTTTATAAAGCTCTTCGAGTCATCTTGTAACAAAGTCTTGATTCTTCCTCTTAGACCAGAAGATCAATTCAGAAGTTATTAGAATGGGAAAATAACAGATTATATCACAAGGTAAGTAGTTTAAGCAAATAAGTGCCCCATTTATATATTTTTGTTATTAAATTGAAAAAAGTGGGAATTTCTCAGGCCACAAAAGAATGGATTAGAGAATTAATACTCAGTTTTCAATATATATTCATTATCCAGTATTTTAAAATGCTGTTTTGGATCTTGTACTTATTCCTGGATTGTTTTCAGTGATTTATTCAAATGTGTAGGTAATAATTACTACAAATTGATATCAAAATTCTTAACAAACTGTACTTTCTTAGCTTGCTTTACACTGGAAGTTGACTAAAAGGAAATGTGAAACTAGCAATATGATGGAGTATGTAAGTATGCAGTTGTTTTTTAATTAAACTTTTTTGGATCCTACCCTAAGTGTTATATTTTACTATATTTATCATTTGTCAAATCATCTTTCTACCTTTTTTCTCCTTAGCCTGAACTTTTATCGGTTGAAACATAGAGATTTTCTTCCTTCCACCTTCTTTAAATTTGTAGCCAACATAAAATATCTTGAAAGCTAGCAATTATTTAGGTCTTAGAAAAATCTCAGCTAGTGTGGTCAGATGAAAATATTGCACAACTTTTAACATAGGTGCCAACCATTGAATATGGTGATGGGCACAGCTATAATCTTGTCAAAACTTGCTTAATATAGGAAGTGACTCTGACTTCTGGATTCATTTGTTTGACTTTTTTTTCTTAGCTGACATTTAACTTTAAAAATATGTTTTCAATGATTTTTTCTAGAGAGAGAGGAAGGAAGAGAGAGATAGAAACATCCATGTGAGAGAGAAACAGCAATTGGCTGTCTCCTGCACGCCCCCTACTGGGGATCGAGCCCATAACCTGGGCATGACATTTAACTTTTAATGAAGACACCATAGTTTCTATATTTTTTTTACTGAAAGCTATGCAATCTTAATCATAAAATAAATTCACATATAGCTAATGTGATAAAATCAGCATCATTAACATTGAAAAAATATGAAATTTATCCAAGTTTAAAGTTGCTGACATGCAGTATATATTTAATAGTAAACATTCCATCTCCATTTCAAAAATAAGGATTATTATGGTATTCATCTCCACTTTGAATAGTTTTGGGGGGGAAATGTACAAATGACCACAAATCTAAGATCTATAATAAATGTATGTATTAAATGTATATAAGTTTATAAATACCTTAGGGGTTTTTTTTGGTACGTGCCCCTAGCGGGAACCGAACCCAGGACTTTCTGGTCCGCAGGCCAATGCTCCAACTGCTGAGCCAATCTGGCCAGGGCGATATCTTACGTTTTCATTATTATATTTTCAAACCTTTATTTTTTTTTTGTTCAGATAGAGTGGGAGGGAGAGAGAGGAAGAGAGAGAGAGAGAGAGAGAGACACCAACGTGAAAGGGACACATCGAGTGGCTGCCTCCCGCACGACCAACCAGGGCCGGGGACAAACCGCAACCGAGGTACATGCCTTTAGCGGGAACCGAACCCGGGTCCCTGTGGACCGCAGGCCGACGCTCTAACCGCTGAGCCAAACCGGCCAGGGCTATTTTCAAACCTTTAATTAAAATGTTTTAATCAATCCATTTAGACACTTTGTTTTTTATTTTATTTTATTATTTTTTTAATCCTCACCTAAGGACATTTTTCCATTTATCTTCAGATAGTGTGAGAGGGTAGGAGGGAAAGAGAGAGAGAGAGAGAAACATCGATGCAAAAGAGACACATCCATTGGCTGCCTCCTGCACGACCCTGACCAGGGCTGGGGACCAAACCGCAACCAAGGTACGTGCCCTTAATCGGAATCGAACCTGCAACTCTTTCGTCCACAGGCCGACGCTCTAACTGCTAAACCAAACCAGCCAGGGCATGGATACTTTATTTTTTACAAACAACTTGTAAAAGATAGTAATACTCAACCAAATAGCATCTTTAATTGAAAAATATATAGATTTAATATTTTTTTAATATTTTTTCTTTATTGATTTTAGAGAGAGAGGAAGGGAGAGGAAGAGAGAGATAGAAACATCGATGAGACAGAACATTGATTGGCCGCCTCCTGCATGCCCCCTACTGGGAGTTGGGCCCATAACCTGGGCATGTGCCTTGACTGGGAATCGAACCAGTGACCTCTTGGTACATAGGTTCATGCTCAACCACTGAGCCACACCGGCTGGGCTAGATTTAATATTGATAAAGGTATTTTTCTAATCTGTATAGCATAATTTTAATCCCTTCCACTTTGCTAACAAAAGAAAAAGGAAAAAAGGTAGGGGTGTGGAAAAATATAATAATATAATAGGATTTACTTTTCTGCACCTAAACAAATAGTTTTGTTTTGGTTTTTTTTGGTACGTGCCCCTAGCGGGAACCGAACCCAGTACTCTCTGGTCCGCAGGTTGACGCTCCAACTGCTGAGGCAAACCGCCAGGGCAACCAATAGTTATTTTAAATCAAGTAATAAAAACTGTTAGTGCCCTGGCCGGTTTGGCTCAGCGGTTAGAGCGTCGGCCTGCGGACCAGAGAGTCCTGGGTTCAGTTCCGCTAATGGCACGTACCTCGGTTGCAGTTTGTCCCCGACCCGGTTGGGGTTGTGTGGATGGCAACCACTCGATGTGTCTCTCTCACATCGATGTTTCTCTCTCTCTTCCTCCCTCTCTCCCTCCTGCTCTATCTGAAGATAAATGCAAAAATGTCCTCAGGTGAGGATTAAAAAAAAAAAAATTTTTTTTTAACTGTTAGCTATAGTAAGTACTTATATTTGCCAATTTGATTTAATTTCCAATCTAGCAAAAATGTGTGGTAAATTCTTTTTATAACTGCTTTATAGATTTCACTTACTTTATAGTACAGGAAAAAATATAATCCTGTGAAAAATGAGCATAGACTTTCTGGGATATATGTAAGTTACAGTAAATGAAAATTATTATGTCAATATATTCTTGTTTGTTTTTATTTTGCAGGTAATACTAATAGAATTCTTACCAAAATATCCCATATTCCGACCTGACTGAGGAATTTTATTCAGTCACTTCTGTGTTACCTGTCATTTCCTACCCTTAGTGCCTTGTAGATGATTTTGGAATGAAGATGGTCTCCTTTGCTGTGTTCAATTTATTCTTTATAATGGTAGAATATTCTCCTCATTCTTTCATTTGTGTTGGTTTAGGAAGAAAATTTGCACATCTTTTTTTGTTGTTGTTGTTAAATGAGGCTTGTGTTTTGCACTCCCAATTTTTAAATAAATACACACACTCATGTGTATATGTATAGTTGCCATTAAAGATAAAACATTAGTGCTGGCATTTAAAAAATCTTGTTCTGAGCATGCTGCCTTATCATTTTCATACTCGCTGTTTCTAAATATGCATCATTTTTCTAGGCTACTTTAATGCTCTGTAATCCCTTATTGAACATACATAAATAAGCTTTTGGTAGCTCTTAGAAATGGTTTTACTCTTTCCTGCTTTTAAAAGACATGCAATTAATAACACTGGTTTTGTCCTGCACTTAGCTAAATTATCACTTATGTTAGTGGATAAAATATTTAAACTCCTAAAGACTTGTAAATATTGTCTCTTTGCATAATGTAAAATGTGGTATGCCATGGTTTACAGAATTTAATATTACTCTTACTGTATTGCCAACAATTCTGCATAGATTTTAATATCAATGAAGTTTGTAAGCATCCTTTTGAATGTACAGACTGCTAACATGCTGCTGTATGGCAAAGCCATAATAAGTATGTTAAAAATTTCAGCTGTAGGACAGGGTTGCCCTTTGTAATGAGTTGATTAAAATTGAAATCATTGTGTGAGATATTCTGCATTGCACCTGAAACTAAGAACCTGATTTTTTTCCATTTAATTCAGTAATTCTCATTTTGTCCTCCATTTCCATCCCCAAAAGAATTAATTTGACATCTGACACATTTCACAGCCTCACTATTCTAATTTATTTCCCTTAATATTTCCTTTTCCTTCTCATTTGAAAATGCAATTATGACTTATAAGGAGTGTTTCAAGATTTCAAATGGCTTAGATGATGTCTAGACCCCCATAAATACCACTGCTAATCCCCTTCTGGAGTTCTGATATTCTACTTCGGGAAAGAGAGAGTTAATTGAAAAGCTGTAAAGAATATGTGGTGGCTGAATCATAACTGATAAAATATTCTTAATCTTATTTTTGAGGATCTTTTTTCAATATTTGGATATTCTTAATAAGGAAAGACAAGTATTTAGACAAAAATATTTTAGTTTATAAATTCACCCCATATGTAGCCTTTTCATTGGTTATGTGCATATACTCAATTTCTCTTCACAATTAAGATACATGAGAGCACCACAGTCTAATTCTTCTAGAATTTGAATCTTTAATATAACAGAAAGCTCTGTATTGTGTTAATTCATCCACAAATGTATGCCTATACAAAGGCATTGTTTGTAATTCCTAGTGCTAAAAATAAAATTATCTGGGACTGAATAATATTTTATCTATCACCTTACTTTTACTGCTATTAGTAAAGTTTTTTAGGCAAACATTTATCCCAGTGAAGAGAACAATTATTTCTTCAAAGAAGGTCAAACCTTTTAAAGCCACTTTTAAAATGTATGCTTACTTTGACATCTGCAGTCTTCTACCAGTATTAGAAGAGGGAAAAAAGAAATCCTATTTGATATGTGACTGTAATTTTTGCACAGACACTTTTTCACCTCCCTCTGTAGAGCCCCATTACCGTGCCACCCAGAATCTAACTTTCCATATGTTGTGTGTGCCTAAAAATATTATTTGTCTGTCTGTTGCACAACTGAAGGTGTATTTTTATAGGCAAGGTGGAAACCTCTGAAAATGCATACCAAATGTCTTGTTTTATAGCTAAGGTCAGGGAAAAATTGTATCTGTGGTTTATGTTCCAGCTAATATCATCAGGTTTATGCTCAAACTGTGATAGTTTAATACCCAAATTGATTTGCAGAATAATCCAAAATTTGTAATTATCACTGATAGAATAATTACTTATAAATGTCAACACATAAAATCTCATTTTTTTCTACAAACTTAGAATTTAGCCATGTGATGGTCATAGCAACTTTTTCTACCATGTATAAATCACACTTGGTTTTACTCAAAGAACAGCAGAAAGTAGTGAATTGTTTTCATGATATAAATATTGAACAGGAATAGAATGCATCTGGATGTGACAGAGTATAATTCAAGTTACAGTAGTATTTGTTATAAAAAAAACCATTTGCCAATATGTATAAACTTAATTTTAAAACCTACTCTAATCGCTCTTAAATGTATTATTTTATTGATCATTATGCCGGTTGACTCATTTTCTTGAACTATTCAGAAAATACCCAGTGTTCTTTTTTACTTTCTTTTATGACTGCTTTTCCTATTTGCCTTTGGATGGGGCTGATTTGCATTTGGGGATTTCAGAATGCTTTGGGGGAAGGGTTGTTTTCTTTTCAGTGAAATTGGCAACAGTGAATGCTGAAATGACAGAGCACACTGTGGTTATCAATTCCTCCCCGAGCTACCTTTCTTTCTTTTATCCTCGGGATAGAATGTACTTGGATATTTTCATCAAGTTAGTAAAATATTTTTGTGAAAGTTGTTTTTGAATTGAAGAGAGCTTTAAGGTTACAAGTTAAAACTGGTTCTTCTCTAACTTCCCCTTATGCAGCTCCACTCCCATTACCCCTTTAAACACCCAAATTGTATATAAAATGAAATAAGCTTTAACCTTTTTAAGCTATTCTTTGTTCTCTTTTAACCCCTCATGTTAATTTAGGAAAGAGACCATTGTAGTCAAATGTTAAAAGTAGGTGGAGAAGTGCCTTGTCTTTTTTGATAAAAAAAATAACATTTTATGTGGAAGGAAGCAGAATGGATGAATTGGTAAAAATTAGATTTAAAACCATCTTTTCAACTAAGTATATTTCACTAGTACATTATATTTCTTCTACTCATTATTTAAAGCCTGTTTTTTCTTTTCCCCAATCATGTGATCCATTAGTGACAAAATATTACAGAACAAGACTATCAGTCACTTACAAAACTAGTTTAATTCTAATGCTAATGAAGATGTAATTTAACATGGTTCAGGAAAAACTGGTCTTGGATTGAAGCCCCCCCCTGCCAAAACCTGCTTAAGTATTTAATAGACATAGTATTCATATTATTATGACCTGTAAACACTAATGTCTGATCAGTTAATCAAACTGTATTAATACTTAGTACTCTACCATTTTTAATGAAATTTGTTCTTGTTTTTTAAATAATTGGAGTGAAGTTCCATAACATTTGTAAGCCTTTGAAAAAATAGGATTTTTTAAATGTATGAGAGCTTTGAAAATTATTAGCATTTTAATTTTGTTTACAAATACACCACCACTTACAAAATCAAACCTCACTACTTGTGCCCTGGCCAGGTAGTTCAGTTGGTTAGAGCATCGAACTGATATGCCAAGGTTGTGAGTTCTATGCCCGGTCAGGGCACATACAAGAATCAACCAATGAATGCATAGATGGGTAGAACAAGGTATCAATGTTTCTCTCTCTCTAAAATCAATACATAAAAAAATATTTTTTAAAAAACCTCACTACTGGAACAATATTTCATTAGAATTTACTTTGATCTAGGAGGATTTAGAAATTATATACATCCATTTAATGGGAGCAATTTCATGTAGAGGAAATATTTTTTGCTAATTTGATGGTAAGATGCTGAAATTATGTCCTCTTATGCCTATAAAATTCGACTTTAAAAATCCATTTTGCAGCAATTGTTAAATTGTTCAGGTTCTTTTTTTTTTAAATCCTCACCTGAGGATGTTTTTCCATTGCTTTTTCAGATAGAGTAGAAGGGAGAGAGAGAGAGAGAGAGAAAGAGAAACACTGATGTGACAGAGACACATCAATTGGTTGCCTCCCACAAGACCCCGACCAGGGCTGGGGATCAAACCTGCAATCCAGGTACGTTCCCTTGAGTGGGAATTGAACCCGAGACGCTTCAGTCCACAGGCTCCAACTGCTGAGCCAAACCAGCCAGGGCGTTCAGATTCTTTTTTTTTTTTTTTTCCTTTATTGATTTTAGAGAGAGAGGAAGGGAGAGGGAGAGAGAGATAGAAACATCGATGAGAGAGAACATCGACTGGCCACCTCCTGCATGCCCCCCACTGGGGATTGGGCCCACAACCTGGGCATGTGCCCTGACCGGGAATTGAACCTGCCGCCTCTTGGTGCATGGGTTGATGCTCAACCAGTGAGCCAAACCAGCCGGGCCAGGTTCTTTTAAATGGTGAACTATAGGAAAATTTTCTATGGAAAAGAGATAGATTCATTAACACTACCTGTCCATGTAATATGTGGACTAAAAATAAGGATAGAAATAAATGATTGATAGATAGATAGACAGATAGAGGGATATTCTTATCTTGCCCCAAATTTCTCTGTCCTTATTCAGAGCCTGGTATTTCATTTTGATGATGGCAACCTGAGAATATGTTTCATTTTCTGTGGACTCTCTCAGATTCATATTATATGAAGAAATGATCTAATCTTATGGGCTCCAGCAAAGTCACTTAAATTACATGTCAATCTCTTTATCTGTAAAATCCTGGGGTTGAACCTAGAGCTGGACAGAGAATTAGATATCACCTAATCACATTCTGCGATATTAGGAACCCTTAGGAAATTTTAACCCTACAGAATCTCGGAACTATTTTTCTTTGCTCTACTACGCTTGGTGGGAACTCTCACAGTGCCTTGCACACAGTAAATGTTTGATTCACCAACTGGCTCCTAGCTGATATGTATTCATATCACACAGACATAAAGAACCTAATGCCTGCTAGACCTCAGCCCTATATGGTAATAAGAATGAATGTAATTTCCCTAGGAACTGAGGACTGAGGTCTGTGGTCTTTGCCTATGTAGAATCTGACTATGTAGTTGGTATCCTGACAAGAATTATGGCTGTGACAACAGTGGAGATATTGGAGGACCTACTTTGACATTAATGCAAAAAGTTTAATATCCTATCCGGTATCTGTTTCAGTGACTTATTAAGCTCCATATCCTCAAAAAGATCTCTTGGAACAAATTGATAATATTAGATGGAAAGGAAAGTGGTATGGAATTCAAACCCAAGTCACTTCTGGTTGGTTCAATTCTTAGCTCTGCTGCTTAATTCCTCTGTACCTCGTGTCCTCATTGTGTAAGTGGGGACAATAATCTGGACCTACCTCACAGGGGAATTGAAGATTTTTTCATATATTAATGTGCTTTTTGAAGTTGACTAGAAGATATATTGGACACCATACTTTTGTAATTTTTAAATAAATTACTTTAAATCTGTTAGGTTTTCTTTCTCAGTTAAACACTGCAGAATGAGTGTTACGGTTAATCTGTTTTCAGTAGTACATTTTGTCATCAATCCCCCATGTGTTAACATGGGTAATTGTGTTATGTTCTGTTCTATTATGTTAATACTTGATTTAGGGAGGAAAAGAAGGTAGATATAAACCAGTGGTTCCCAACTTGGGGCAGATGAAGATAGCAGTAAAGGCATCCTTGAACCTTTTTCAATATTTTCAAAAGTATAATAGAAATCATACATTTACTCATAATATTTCTGCTGCACAAGTCAACTAAGACATTGAATTTCCATGCATTTTGCTTATATGTTTTCAATTCTGTCTAACACTAGTTATGACACACTGATCAGAAGCTGTGAATGGCATTTATGCTTTTGATTAATAAAAAAAATCAGAAAACCTATTACATGCAATTTAGTAAACAAAATACTTGAAAACCTGGGGAAGGAATAATAAAAGGATTCTTATGCTGAAATGTTGGGATCCACTTTTATGAAAGGAACTAAGATTACTTGACCCTCTGCAAAGGTTGCTCACCCAATCCCTAAGTAACGAAATGCTAGATTATGTGTGTTGGTATGTTTTGGCTAGATTGTACTATATAACTTTGGGGTTAGAATTTCTATTCAAGTTTTTTTGTTTTGTTTCAGGATTATATAACTGAGGTAATTATTTGGGTGTGTATGTATAAAGCATACATATACACACACAGGATTGCAATTGTGAAAAGTGTTATGTCATGTTCTAGCATTAGAGTAAATATCAGTTTCTGAGTCTCAAAGTAGTTCTGTGTATAAACTCAACGTGATGAGTCAAGGCAATAATCTCTCAAAGTTCCTTTTATTCCTGCTTATTTTCTTTGCATTTATCTTGGCTTAATTTTTTTAATTTTCTACTTTTCTAGTAAGCTAATAGTATAAAATTGTTTTAATGCCTGGACTTTGAAACAAGTTATAAATGTTTGAAATTATATAATCTACAAGCTAGTTTGCCATCATTGGACTAACCACATATAAATATGAGTCTCCCCTGCAAAAACAGGAAATCCTGGTAGCCAAAGCAGGCATTGATCAAAACATCTGTTTAAAAAACCTAGGATTTCTATTTTTTGGCAGAGGATTCCTGTTGGGACAACTTTACTAGAAAAGAATAGAAGTGGCTATGTCCATTCAGACCAAGAACTTCCATGCATCTTGTATTGTTACATAGCCTGTGGAATGAATTCATTTTTCTCCTTTGAGTTCTGGAGTAACCCCCTGCAAGAACTCAACTATATACAGCTGTGCCAAAATGAAGAATACCTGCCTCTCTGAAACTTTCACTGCTGCTTCTGTCATCGTTCACTTGTCAGATATAAAATTTTATTATCTCAGGATGCAAAATTATAATAAAGTGCAAATCTATGTTAATGAATTGAATTGTGTGTTCTTTGGTGCATCTTCCTTTCCTCCTTCCCGAGGATATTTTGCCATTGATTTTTAGATAGAGTGGAAGGGTGGGAAATCGATGTGAGAGAGACACATTGATTGGTTGCCTCCCACAGGACCCCAACCAGGGCCCAGGATTGAACCTGAAACCCAGGTACTGGTCTTTGACCAGGAATCGAACTCTCGACGCTTCAGTCCTCAGGCCGATGCTCTAACCACTGAGCAAAACCAGCCAGGGCTAAATGTTCCTTTTACAAATTGTATTTTGAATATTGCCCCTTTGCATATTTGCTAGTGTTATGTCTCACCTTGTAAGTAATTCATGCTGTATATTGATTTGGGGAGCCTTTGTTGTGCCTGATATTTGGCATTTGGCTTAGTAGGAATTTCTTTCTAAATGACTTTGCATTCACCCTGCATGTCTACCTATGAACTATAAAATTACAGTACAAGTGGAATTTCACCTTAATAAGCATAATTCTTTAATACAAGAAATATTGAAATATGAAGCTATTTGGCAAAACTTTGGACTTATCAGATTGTATAAGAATTGAGTGCATTAACATCTACATGAGTTCCTACTCAAGCTGAATAACAACTAATACTACTAGATTATTTAAAATTTATGACAAACTTATGCAAATTCAACAAAACAGCAAAATGTAACATAAGAACATCTGTTTAATGTTCCCTAGTATCTTTGGTAATTGTATTGAATATTTCAAAAAGACTTTAAATTCAAAATATTAAAGCAGAGATGACACACTTAAACCTACAGAGAAGTTGCATAATGTTTTAAAATTCTTTTTTTGAAACTACACTATAAGGGTGGAGCAAAAAATTTATACTTTTCATTGATAACTTCTTGGGTATGGAGTAGCATGTGTTGTGTGGGAAATACTTTTTAATGATATATTATTGAGGGCAAAAGCCACATGGCTTTAAATCTGCCATTAAATAATGCTTAATGTTTCATGGGATATTTTATTTACCTAAATGTAGGAAATTCTCTGAGGGAAACTAGAATTCTCCCATTGTGGTTAAGTATAAATCTGAGTTGTAATCCCTGTTCTGTCAAATGAGTGACCTCTAGGAAATATCGGAACACTCAGTTAGCCTGATTTTATCCATCATACCCAAGGTAGGAAGTTGAGTTCTATCAAGATTACAAGCTAAGCTATAGCCAGTCCTCAGACAGACATGTCTTTTTGACCTGCAATTTTTTTTCACACATTTTTAATTAGTTGCCTGCACTTAAAATTAAGAGTCTCCACATAGAAATCCAGAATTCTGGCTTCTCTTGAGAAGTTCCATGTGAATAGTCAGCTAGAGCTGAGTAGCACCCTGCACCTTTTATATGGAGCTTTTATTTTCTGTTTTGGCATGGTCATTACTTATCTCCCGAAACTCAGGTTATATTGTTTTGCTTGTATAGTTAAAAGAAAATCAAAATATTTCTTGAACCCGTCTCTTTCAAATTTGAGAAAAATTACCGACCATGACACCTACATATATTCTGTTTTTAAAATATGTTTTTATTGATTTTTAGATATAGAGGAATGGAGAGGGAGAGAGAGAAATGATGATGAGAGAGAAACATCCATCGATTGGCTGCCTCCTGTACGCCCCCTACTGGGGATCGAGCCCACAACCTGGGCATGTGCCCTGACCAGGAATCAAACCCGTGACCTCTTGGTGCATGGGTCAACGCTCAACCACTGAGCCACACCGGCCAGTCTACATCTATTCTTTTTAAAATTTGGTGGGGTGGAGTAATGGAGACAGTAGGCTTTTTTTTTTTTTTTTTTTTTTTTTTTTGGTGGAAGGGAAGTGTTCTCTTATAAATGACCTGCTTTATTCATTGATGGTATCTGGTGGTTATGGGCAATTGATATCATGTCATGGCCCCTGATCTAGATGATCTTTAAAGACACATTTGAGCCCGGCTGGTGTGGCTCAGTGGTTGAGCGTGGACCCATGCACCAAGAGGTTGCTGGTTTGATTCCCAGTCAGGGCACATGCCCAGGTTGTGGGCCCGATCCCCTGTGGGGGGCGTGCAGGAGGCAGGCAATCGATGTTCTCACTCATCAATATTTCTCTCTCCCTCTCCCTTCCTCTCTCTCTAAAATCAATAAAAAAATAAATAAAGCCACATTTCATTATCATATTGTGAGTTTCTATGAGATGATTCTGCAACATAGGTATATTTCAAATTGTTCTTCCTTTGAAGGTCTGTATATGATGATGAATGGATGATGTTTATGTAATTGGTCAAGCTTCCAAATAGAATATTGGCATCAGAATCTCCACCTAGTGAAACACAGCCATGAGCCAGGAGGATCAATATATTATTTTGGAACTGAGCTTTACTTAATAACTTTTTAAAGAAAGTTTCATCAGCAACCCAAAACAGGGCTTGCCTTGTTATGTCCCAAGGGTAATTAATATTGCCCAAGGTGACACCACCATGATAAGAAAGCTAGGTAGGAATCTATAAAATCTGTCCTATGTTTTGTTATTTAGACAGGACTACTGATAGTTCCTTTTGCCTCTCAGTATATTGAAGCAAAATTATATTAATCTGAAAGAAAATTTACAATTATTTCAAAAATAGGTTAGATAATATGTTTAGATACTAAGTTTGATCTGTAGGAAGTTCTCAGATGAAAAGTATGGCCATTAAGATAATTTTTCTTTATTATAAAAATATTCCCTTCCATCAGAATATATAAGAAATAGTCCTGGCCGGTGTGGCTTAGTTGGTTGTGTATCGTCCCATGTACCGAAGGGTTGCCGGTTCAATTCCCAGTCGGGGCACATGGCCAGGTTGCAGGCTCCATTCCCACTCTGATGTGTGCAGGAGGCAGCTGATTGATGTTTCCACCTCTTCAATGTTTCTCTCTTTCTCTCTCCCTCTCCCTTCCTCTCTCTCTAAATAATCTATTTTTACAAATCTTTTTTTTTTAAAAAAAACTAGAGCAACTGGAAGGATGTGTGTTGTGGGATCTGAATAAGTCAGTGTGAGTATCACTCAAAGACTATTCTCTATTTACTCCTCAGATCAGTAATGGCATATTATCTTAGCTGTTTAATAGAAAAGATTGGCCATAAGACATTGGTAATAGTTTTTATTACTTGGGCAATATTCTCTCTTAGAAAAATTATTTATAAATTGTAAAAATAAATAGTTCCTTAAGAAGTGCCATCAATTAAGCCTATAAAACATTCACAATCTACTTTAACATTTCTGATTTCTAGGTATGTTGAGCTACAACAGAATGGACAGCAGAACTAAAAATGATTGAAGGAGATCATGGACCCATAAGTAGAAAAAGAAAGAATAGGTGGCCCTTGGAGGCGCTGTGAGACTTTGCACCTAAGATGGAGAAAAAGGGGTTTTGTGGAAAGAGCACTAAACTTGGAATCAGCTTATATGGATTTCAATTCCAACTCTGCTTTTACTAGCTTTGAGATCACTTAAAGTCATTGATATACTTATGAAATGGGGAGAATATAATAATCCTTGCCTCATAGAACTATTGTATCAAATGAGGTCATGAATGTGGAATAACTTTCAAAACTGTAAGTAAAGAAGAGTATTGCTGTTGTCAGGACATCACACATACTGGCTACCAGGACACAACTAGAAAAGAAAGGATTCTCCTCCTTAGGGGAGCTGTAGCCAGTGAACTACACCTATTAGCCTCTTATTCATCCCCTTGGGATATTCAAAGTTTGTGTGAAACCTTACTGGTGTATAGTACTAAAGATTACTAATTAATTTTCAATTTTCCCCCTTCAAACATAGGCTATTAAAGGGACCTTACTTGCTTTCTTCCTTTGAATATTTTCCACTAACTTCCAACAAACTGACATAATAGTCTGAAGCAGATCATGCATTGTTTTCTTCATATTCAGGTAACATTACCTTGGTATTTTTCACACTGGTTTTGAGAATGTAGCCCAAACACTCTCTTGTTCAGATCACTCCATGACCAGTAGCACATATTTGTGAGACTGCTGACTAGAGTTGAGGGGACATGTAGGATCTAAACTAATTGTCTCAGCACAATATTCTAAACAACTCAAACTCGCATTTAAAATTTAAGCTTTCGGAAACACAGAACGACAAACTGTTATGCAAAAATTATCTTCAAGAGCATTACAAATGAGAAAGCAGAATCCCAAAGCAGGGAAACCTCTCGGATTGGATAAAAGTAAAATGACAGACACATGCATCTTTTACATAGGTGGGTACAGGATGGTTAACAGTCAACAATTAACTCAATAACAATGACAAGGACAGGATTTGTAGTTTCTGCTCTGGTGCATTGGTTGTGCCCTGGGGGGGTCCAGAAAAAGGCCTTCCCTGAGCTTGTCGGGTTAAATATCATCTTCAACGGTAGACAAAAGAAGTTGTTGGGGGTGAAGCAGTCAGTTATGAGAAGTTACCAGGAAAAGCACAGTAAACAAAGGTAAGGTTGTTATGCAGATTTAAGTCACTTGTCTTCTGCTTTGATCAGAGTTTCTGGAGATTAGGTCATCATCCTCTTCTTGGTATAAAGAGGGAGACACCCTTACAAATGGATATTTTTTACAAATGTAAAACATCTCTTACAAAGAGTAACTTTTACTTGATTTTTAGAGCATCTCCTAAATCTGGTGTTTCTTAAAATTAACAAGCCTAAAATAATCCTTATTTGAAATAGACATATTTTGTGGTGACAAAATCTATTCCTTTACAGCTCCTATGCTAAACCTGTACAACATGTTATTGTACTGAATACTGTAGGTAACACAATCGTAAGTATTTGGGTAATGTGTTGTACTACAATGTAAACTAGGTGATAGGACTTTTTCAGTTCCATTACAATGAGGGGAGAGGGGGTGGGGGACCTCTGGGATTGGATAAAAGTAAAATGATAGACATACATCTTTTACATAAGTGGGTACAGGATAATTAATAGTCAACAATTAACATGATAAAAATAACAATGAGAGGATTTGTAGTGTCTGCTCTTGAGCACTGGTTGTGTCCTGAGGGGTCTGGAAAAAGGAAGTTACCCTGACATTCTAAAGAAAGGTATGTTAGATGCAAAAGAGAACAGACAGGCTCAATTAAGGTAAAGATTGATTTTTGTCAGGAAAGATTCTAGCCTAGGACATGACTACCTGCCATAAACTGCTTTTAGTTAAAAAGTTTTCATTTCAGACCATTCTTTGTGGTTACTGTAGGTCTCTGAGTTTGCAAGGCCACCATGCAGGCCTCCCCTGAGTTTGTCAGGTTTAGTATGTGGCCCCTTTTCATCCACCACAGCAATGATTTTTCCTTTTCTTTATTTTAATCCAGAAGATATATAGTCTATGAAAGCAGAGTAGGTCGTGGAAATCACAGTGCTGATTCTAATCTTAGGGCATTCCCTATGACAGTGTCCCATGTGTATGAAGAACCCAATGTGTAATGAATGCTATCTCTTTGCTTTACTGCTTTTTTTTTTTTTTTTTTTTTCAGACTTACAGAAGCAATCTGGAGGAGACCGAGAACATTTTTGGGAAAGAGCTTAATACAGCCAGGTAACCACCTCAGGGTGAGCTATACATGTGTTTGCTATCACTTACCTCCATTTTTCTTCCTATCTTCCCCAAAGAAATTTTCAGTTTCCTGTGTATCTTTGTTTTGTTTTGTTTTTTTGTTTATTTTCAAGGTTCATTTCCTATACCATTTTAATCCATAGCTTTGACAGACTAATGAATTTTTTTATAGACCTCAATCCTCCTTTTAAAATACTTACAATTATAATCATTTATGACTCCAGAACTGAAAACTCGGAGTGTGGATTGTCCAGGCTACTTATTTTACTTATAGGAATTTTATATACAGAATTCAGAGGGAAGGTAAAAGAAAGATGACAACATGGTGAGTAGGCAGGTATTTAATAGGTCTGAGTCCAACTTCTTGCTCTGTATAAATTCTGTGACTTTGATTACTGTTTTTAGTATTAAATACTACCAATAGTGAAATGATTTGTGGGCATAAAGTATGAAATTTACATTCCTCTGCATCCACATTTCCCATTATCTTGTTTCCATGAGTTTGCCTGACAGGTTTTATGTAGAGCTGGTACTAGAGTGTGTGAACTAGTGCCAATTCTTATTTTTCGAAGTTGTTAAAATATCAACAAGGCAAACTTTTAGAACTGACCTTTTTGTAAGACCAATCTATCCTTTCTTCCTGAGCAGATGCTACATACTTTTGTTTTTGACATTTTCTTCTCCCTCTGGCCACTTGCCTGGAACAAAAGGCACTATTTTTCTGAGCACATCTTTCCCACTTTTACTGTGGACCATAGAGCAGACCTAATGGAAGGTTATAAAGGTTAGGTTGATCTGTATTGTCCCAGTCTCTTTTAATACGTTTTTCCTTTCTTCTCAGAGACTGAAGGCCTTCTGTTCTCCAGCTTCTTCACAATCTTTCAAAATAGGATCTACTCTTAGTAATTTATCCCTTAGTACTAGGATGGTAAATAAATTTTAACTTGCATAGCAACTCTAAATTATTAGTGGTTGCTAACTGAAATGCTGTGTAAAAGATTATAGGGCTGCATACAGTTGTTTTTAGTTATGGGAAGAACATTGGTCTACTATAAGAATGAGAATCAACAATTCAGTGGATTAAAGGAATTTTTTTTTTTTAGAGAGAGAGGAAGGGAGAGGGAGAGATAGAAACATCAATGAGAGAGAACATCAATTGGCCACCTCCTGCATGCCCCCCACTGGGGATTGGGCCCACAACCTGGGCATGTGCCCTGACTGGGAATCAAACTGGCAACCTCTTGGTGCATGGGTCAATGCTCAACCACTGAGCCACACCAGCCAGGCTTAAAGGAATATTACTTCTTGCTTATATGACAGTCTCAATGTAAAAAATTTAGGACAGAGGGGCAACTCTGTTTCAGAGTTATTCAAGGACTTGGTTTCTTTTCAAGTCATTGTACTTCCATCTCATAGTGAATGAGGGTCATCTGTAGAGTTGAAGGTGGATAGCCATTGTGTCTAGGTTGTAACTGATGGGAATGAGTAAGAGAGTGAAGAGGCAGTCATATCCAAAGTCTTAAGAGCCAGTCCCAGAAATGGCACACATCACTTCCATTCATCTTTCATTGGGTATAATAATCATCTGGCTACATAACTGCAAAAGAGACTGGGAAATATAGTCTAGCTGGGCAGCCACGTATTTGATGGGCAACTAGCAATCTCTAAGGACTAGGCTTAGCAAATATAAACCAGGATTGTTTGATACCATCTGCCATGGGTTGGGAAAAAGAAACTGTGGTGTATGAGCTGATCTAGACTTACGTGTGGAACAAAAGTCATGTTTTCTCTCATGAGGGTTTTGAAGTTTTAGTTCAACAGATATTTGTTGAGCATCTCCTATGGGCAAGGCACTGTTGTTAGGTCTTGTGCAGGAACAAATATAAAATAAATGTAATCCCTGTTTTATCACATATTAAAGAATCAGACATCTGTAGATAATGGAATTTCAGACATCAACTACTAACAAGCAGAAATACAGCCTTGAGAATTAAGGTTTCTTGGACTTTTGCACCTGGGAAATCACACCACACATGCACTATACAGCTGTCTTGTCTGTCTCTCTCTCTCTCTCTCTTTCTCTCTCTCTCTCTCTCTCTCTCTGTCTCTATACACACACACACACACACACACACACACACACACACACAGAATGGAGCAAAAGTAGGTTTAGAGTTGTTCATATGGAAAATACAATAATAATTAATAATACAAGAATAAACTGTTTCACATACTCACAACTGTAAACCTACTTTTGTCCCACCCTATATATATATATATGAAATTGTGGTGTTTCAGAGATATTAGGCAATGGACAGAAACAGCACTTGACAAGGTAAAATCTGAAAACACTAAGATCAGAAAAGATCAGAATATAAGCAAGGATTATAAAGGTGACTAAATGGCACTGTTACGTGATTAATCAGCCTACCAAGTAAATGTGCAGACTCTCCTCCCATTCAAATTAACATTTTTGAGGCCTCTAAGAAATGGGAGGCCTTGCTTGATAGCAGGTCCTTCTGTGCCTTGCTATGCTAAAGCTTGCTGCCTCTTCTGCGCCTTCCCTTAGAGGCTTATTTCCTCTAACACTGCCACACATCCAGCATATCTTATTCCAAAGATGGACAGGTAAAAAACTTTGATGGAGGAAAAAGTGCACAGGGATTGGCATTGGAAAGAGGGAGTTGAGCACCGTCTCTGGCTCAATGTAAGAGACCCCAGTGAAATTCCTCTCCCCTTCCTCCATGTGAGGATACAACTAAAGTTGGCAGCCTGCAACCCAGAAAAGGGTTCTCACCACAACTCCAACATGCTGACATCCTGATCTCACAATTCCAGACTCTAAAAATGTGAGAAATAAATTGCTGTTGTTTATAAGCAATGAAGAAAAGAAAGAAAAAACAAAAGGCATAAAATGGCACAAGTCCCTGGCTTAGCATCATCCTAGTATTAACTAGAAGGGGCTAGTCTAGTTCTTTTTTTCCACATGGCATATTTGTTCACTACTTAATCTAGGGCTGTTTGCAGATCACCCAGACTTTATTCTGGCCAATGCACTCTCCTAGCAATGTAGGGAAAGGGTAAGAGATAGAATATAAGAAACAAAGGGACTGAATCCAGACTAGATTTGGAAGGGAAGTCATAGTTGGTTGGGGTGTTTCTTTAGCTTTTGCTTAGTTTTTCCAGACTAGCTAATGGTATGATTATTGTACCTTTGAGAACTAGTAACTAGTAACCAATCTAGTGGCTGTTGCCACTACAACTATTTTCCATGAACCTTGTAGAATTCCAGCAGATTCTCTTTTGCTGAAAACTGTGGGGTTTATTATTTATTCTGGGTTCTAGCCAAAGCCAACTTGCCATCTTCAGTAACCAGTGGTCATTCCCGTTTGGCTACAGTTCAGGTAAGTCCCATATATCAGGTTCTGCTTCTCAACCCCTTAGCTAACCCTTGTCTTAGAACCCCCAAATGGATGTTTAGTTACTGTATAAAAAAACAGGTAGTAGCTTTTACAGAAAATCTCTTCCATCAGAGTATAGTTGAGCCAATATTAGTCAGTGATTATTTACTCAAGAAAGGGGTGACAGTGAGATGAATTTGAAGTAATAAAATGTTATCACCCAAAGTAACCCTGACAACTGCCTCTCATGGTCTTACTACCTCCCTGCAGATTCAGGTTTCAACTATCCTATGTCCATATGCTAAATACCATGGGTTACTGTGCCAGACAAGGCATACAGAATTTACTAAACAGTCTCCTGTATTTGCTTTGAGTTGAGATAAAATGTCATTCGCATATGAAGAAGTATTAAAAACTCCATGCTTCATATCCTGCCCTTGATAAGAGGACTCACTTATTTTTCATAACTCTCTCACTTGAATACAATTTGTCTACTTGGAACCATGTAGTTACAAACAGTAAAAATGGCAAGTTCTTCCCTACAGGTCCAAGATGACCACCTGCATAAAAATAGCCTTAGCATCATGAGCAAACTGTCACTTCCTCAAGGCTTTCTGGCCAGTTTTTTAGGAAAATGCTCACCACATGTCTTCTAACTCCAAATCCAAAAAGAAACCCATTTATTTTATTTATTTATTTATTTATTTATTTATTTATTTATTTATTTATTTATTATTCTTCCCCCGAGGATACTTTTCTATTTATCTTCAGGTAGAGAGAGAAACATCGATGTGAAGGAGCCACATTGACTGGCTGCCTCCTGCACGACCCGACCACCGGCCACGGCAGGGGACGAACCGCAACCAAGGTACGTGCCCTTGACCAGAATCGAACCTGCGACTCAGTGGTCCTCCGGCTGGTGCTCTAACCGCTGAGCCAAACCAGCCAGGGCAAAAGAAACCCATTTATAATGAGCCAGAGTGAATCACCAAAAGGTAGTCTTAGCCACTTCAACTATATAGCTAGGAATTTTTTTAATTAGTGTTAATTTGCATACTATTAATATTTGATACACACTGTTGTGCTTACTTGTATATTCTAATTTAAAACTCACTACAACTTTGTGAGATAGTCAACATCCCTATTTTACCAATGAGAAACAAAAGCAGAGATTCAGAGATTTTATATTCATTAGGTGGCAGTAGCAAAATATAAACTCAGTCAATGATTCCCAAGGCTGCTACTGCAATTATAATCCATGCCTTTGCACATTCCTTAAGAATGTATTTCCTGGTAAGCATAACGATATGAAGTAGTCTACTGAAGGTTATGATTAGGGAGAGGTATTCCCAACTAAAAGCTACTTATAACCACTCCTTCCTGATTAAAATGTACCCCTTCTCATAAAAGAAGCTATATAGAGAATATATAAAAAGCAGTTTAGAAAATAAGTGATCTTAGATCTTGGTTCACCTCAGCAATGTTTGCACTGTGACACTTGAGCAAGTCATGTTCTACAGACTTCAGGTGCTTCATCTATATTATATGCATTTAAATACACAATTCTAATTACCATAATGAGAATTACATGGCTCACAGCTATATGCATCTAAACAAAATAAAGTCCAATGGAATTAACTGGAGTAAAACCACATTATGTATATGAGACTATCTGCATAGTAATTGAAGAGCAATTTCTTAACCTCCAGCACTACCATCCAATGTTCTCTGGGAGTGGGGGAAGGGCACAACAGCTCATTGCCATAGACACATCCCACACCTCTCTATTCTTATTATAATGCAGTTGCAGGGATATTGTCAGAATCCTTAATTTAAAAAATTCCAGCCCAGCCAGCCAGTGTGGTTCAGTGGTTGAGCATCAACGCATGCACCAAAAGGTCGCTGGTTTGATTCCAGGTCAGGGCACACACGCAGATTGTGGGCCAAATCCCCAGTGGGGGGCGTGTACGAGGTGGCCAATTGATGTTCTCTCTCATTGATGTTTCTCTCTCTCCCTCTCCCTTCCTCTCTAAAATCAATAAAGAAAAATATTTAAAAAATAAAAAATTCCAAATGTAAAAGGGGAGATTTTAGGCCTGGAGGATATATCTAGTTGGTTCTTGTAGATTATAAAGTGAGGTCCTCACAATCCATCCTACATTCCTCTTCCACATATTTTTCTTCCAAAGTTTTTCATCCCACCTGAAAAATCTGTTTCCTTGCTGAGTTTCCCAAAGTGATAGGCTGTGCCTAAGTAGTAAGCTATGTGCAAGTCCCCTCAAATCCCAACTTCTTTCCCACCTTACTTTACATCACCCTATTCCTTTGATCTTTCCTTATGCATTCAAGTGATGAGAGCTTTCACTCCAGTCATGATTTTGATTCAGAGCACACACAGAAAAGAAACCAGATTGCGTAAATGAAAGATTAGGAATGCTGGTAACTGGGTGAAAGTCTATGGAAAATCCAGGAACTACTGGCAATAAGAACCCTGAGGGGTATCAGACAGGAGGTACAAATTAATCTGTGGGAGTGGCCTTGGCATGGAAAAAACAGCGCCCAAAGTAACAGAAGCTGCCAAGAGTCAGAGGCATGGAGGACAACCAATAACTTAAGAGCTCTTTCCTAACCTCTCCACCCACTTTCCCCATTGGCTTTATAAGTCCCACACCTACCCTTGCAAGGAAATGCAAATAAGTACAATGAGAACTTAGGACCATTCCCTTTCAGAAGGGACACACCAGGACATGGGCCAATTTAATTACCTCACATCCTACTCATTTGTAATAACAAGATGTAATTGTAACATGTAAGGCAAGAGTTCTTTGGGCTTCAGTACTAAAAGCACATGTACTGAATAGTCACTTGGCCCCCAACAGCTTAAGGATTTCTTCAAAAGGCAATACTTGCCAGTATAATTGCCAACAAAGGAATAGAAGCTCTTGCCTATGAAGACTGTACTAAGTCATATGCCTATTAAGTCACCAATCTAACATTTGGGTATTTGATCACTCAGAATTTTAGGAACATCAATGATCCCTTTACCTAGGGATTGGGGCTGTTCACTTCTTTAATTATAGTAATTAACTTCCTGAATGACCCTACTTGCCATAAACTTACAAATAATTTTTCATGCCCTAGTGCCATCCTGCCTTTTCCTCAAAATGTTTTTGCTTTTCACATTTTATTGAGTTGTGCTTCTCAGTATTTTTGACCAAAGCAAATGAAGTTAGAAATGAGACCGCAAATCATTCATCAACACTGGGTGATTAAGGGAGTAAAAAAAAAGAAAGATGAAATAACTAGTGTAGTTAAGAATACACAATGAGACAGAACTTGTCACATCAAAATACAAAGTTTTCAAAAGAGTACATTTTATTTGACATTAGAAAACACTCCCCCAATTTGTCTGTTGTGATCTGATGGCTTTTTGATTTCACTCAAGGTTCAAAGATTCTACATTTTACATCAGTTCACAAGTCAAAGTATTTCTTCCATATAATGGAACATTTTGGCATATGTTCCCTTTGAGGCAGAAGGTAGAGATGCAGTCATTTCTTATAAAAACAGATTTGTTCACTACTTCATTTATGTCACAGAAACTAGATGATGGTAGCATGGTCTTATTCTTGTTTTATCAGTAGTGGTAGTCTTAGGATGCCAGAAACTTCGAAAGGAAGGCTTGTAATTACTTTCTTCTTTGCACTTTCCAATAATGCAGACCCAGCCCTACTTAAATAAAGGAGTTAGAGTCCAGCTGACACCACATATTAAAAGCCAAACATTACAGATGTGTCTGATGTCAAAAATGTACAAAGCAAAAACCAGAAAAATTGCCCCAAATCCTCTTTTCATATTTGCTCCCTCCAACTATCCTTTGACATTTATCTATTTCTTTCTCCACTTATGCATGTTATTGTTGGCCTGCCATGTAAATTAAAGTATTAGTTAATTAGTGAACAATGAAGTCCTGTTCCCTTACAGTGAATTTTGTCTTTAGCTTTAAGACTACCTTATGATGGAGGCCAAATTGATTTAATCAATAAATCCCACAATTATCTAATCCAAGGCTTAGTTGATAATATCATTCAGCCAAAGAGTTTCTCAAAACATTATAGAAATGAGTGAGGACAAAGAACTTTATCCTCATCTCAACAATGAACCAGTTATTGGAATTAAATTAAATTTAAAAATGCAACCCCTACATTAGACTTTAAGACCAATCCAAAACAAAGGCAGGCTGCCCTTAGAAATGGGTTTGACCTTTTCTTTCACTCTTCCTCCTATCCCACCCTCTGTGAGTGATTTAAAAATAGAAAAGGTCAAAGCCCAATTGGGCCTAGATTTAGAGGTTTGGGTTTTTTATTTATTTATTTATTTATTTTGGTTTGATTGGTATTTTTCCCTCCAATTTTTGCCAATTATTTCCAGTTTTCATTATTCTTAAAATTTAAGCATGGTAAAAATTGTTAAGTCGTTTTCATTCACTGACAGTATTCTGCCATAATAAATCCTCTCATGAGAGGTTTTGATACTGAGAAGGTAACTTCTAAGGTTTACATAGAAAATCTGTCAAAGAGAAATCATGTCTCTGCCCTGGCCGGTTTGGCTCAGCGGTTGGAGCATTGGCCTGCGGACCAGAGTCCCGGGTTCGGTTCCCGCTAAGGGCACATACCAAAAAAAAGAGTAAAGAGAAATCATGTCTCCATCTACAATCTTGCTATGTACTATCTGGGGATTGTTCTTCAGAGATCTATTTAGGCCATGTATATTTGTCTGAATGTAAAAGATAAAAAACTGAAAATAGACAAATCTGGTAAATATTTCAAAACCAATTGTGGCTTGAGTATGAATAGTTCCCGAAGGTTGGTACCACTGAGACTGGGGTTTGGGAATTAGTTGTCTGCCACAGCCATTTTTCATGAGGGATGAGCTAGGAAAAATGACGTGTCTATTATAAGTAGGGTTCCTTCACCTTAAGGAGTAAGCTTAGTGGAAAACCCTGCTTATTGTAGTGGCCAGAGTGATACAAGAAATATGTGCTAGGAATTAAACCACACAATGTTATTCAGGGGCTAAGGCAACTCCTAACAAGAAAACAACCCAAAAGGAAAGTTTTTCCATTTCTCTTGGAAAACATTAATTTTTCATCTCTCATGGGCCAATTGAGTGCCTAGCAAAGGACCTTACTTATATTCAATAGGCACTCAAATATACTTGTAGAATGAATGAATGAAAAAAAAAGTGAATGAACATTACGTAACCTCTTTTATATTCTAGTCTCCAAGTCAGTTAAAAAACGGCTTTCAGTTAAGATCTTTCTTAGTTTTCTGTTTCGGATTTAGCATTGCCTTGAAATAGACACATCTGTTTAATGATGTTTCATTCCATTCCTTCTTTTTTTTATTGCACTTCCAAGACAAAATGCCTTTTGTACCAGATCTATTTTTTTTAGCATCACCTTCTCCAATGTTTGTATGAATGAATAAAAGGCTCTCTCATTCTTACTCGATAAAACGTGACAGAGAAGGTAATCTATTTAATCATTCCTTCTCGGTCTTATTATCACAGCTGCTCAATGAATTTTTTTTAACTAATGAAAGACCTGCACTCATAAAATCTGTTCATGTTTCAACCATAAGTTAGTGAGATTAAAGTGCACTTTGGTCTTTTGAATCTCTTAATTGTCCTCAGCACTTAAAGACAGTATTTTATTCAGAGTGAATAAATGTTTACAAAATATGGAAAAACTAGAAAACAACTTTTTTATTGCTCAAGTGGCTTCCTGACTTTAAGCCAAGCCAATGAGCAAATACTTTTAAAACCAGTTGTTTCATCTTAATTCGCATTTTCAACTGTGTAACTATAATAAAAGCAGCATCTTAAATTAATGAACTAAAAGACAAACTCTGAGCCCTTTTATCAGTCTCTGGCTTCAATTTAGATCAATGAGAAAGTGACATCGGGACTATCTAGAACTATGGAAAATGTCATTTTATATTAAAAGAACCATGACTTGTTTTTCGATGTTTTTAATCTCCAAGGCAAGTCAGTGGGTTTTCTGGACCATCCTACTTGACTAATTAAATGAGCATAGTACTTTTCCCAGAAAACAGGCATTGAAATATTTACTCAAAAATCAAAGATGTTTTCGTATCTTCAGCTATGATTTGTGATGGATCTAAAGACCTTTAGACTAGGCCCATTTCACTGCTCTTATGCTCAGGACCTAGAATGATTCCACATAAAATATGCTGTTTATCAAATGAATATAAAAACAATGCTGAGCCAATATTGCTTAAATATATATGACAGTTGAAGACTTACAAATTGACTTCATACATTGTGTTCTGCTACCCAGGACACAATAAAGATGGTTTATCTTCAGATCCTCGATGCTCAGCAAAAAGACTGGCAGATAGTAGACAATTATTATCCAGTCTTGCATTCGTCATAAATTTAATCTTTTACATATTATATTCAGACTATTTAATAGTTAACATTACTTCCTCAAATTTTTCCAACTTTTTTTTATAGTATTTGGCACCAAATGAAAAAAATCAATAGTTACATTTATATGGTGCTTCAGAGTTCACAAAATGCTAACATATGTATTGCCTTATTCTCAGCTGTAGGCATGATAAAATTATAAATATGTGTATCTCTTTAGTGCCTATAACAGTGAGTTTACATAGTAGGCAACTGATATTCGTTCATTTAACAAGCATTCAAACCCTCAGTTTGTATAATTATTTACACTACCGCTCTCATGGTAGGTCGAGCACACAATGAGAATTTTATAGACAATGCTTATCTCACAGAAAGTTTTATTCATGCAGAAAACATCTAATTTCTTATATTTATACAGCACTTTATAGTTTAGAAAGCTCAATCTCGTTCATTATATTTTCCTGTTACCTGGGAAAATATACGAGTAGTAACCTGACATCACTAGTAAAGTCTTGATTGATTAAAATAAGCAATAACTAATTCCTTACATCTAAATAATGTAGAACATAAACCTCCCCTTTTTTTACTTGGGAGCATTATCTTAGATTTCATAGAACCCAAAACAATAGCTGGCACATAAAAGGCAATTAATATTTACTTATTCATTCATTCATAAACATTTAGCCCATTGGTATTTAATGCTTTAGTTACAAACCACTTTAAAATGCACTTCTTATGTAAAATTTTTAATTCTATATTGAGAATATGTTTTTCCTCTTTGTTAATCATAGTGCCTCGCATATCATCTGGCACATTATAAGTCATCACAATAGCTTAATCGCTTGTGTTTGCTGTATATTTTATAGTTTAAAAGCAGTTTCCATGTGTTTTCTGCTACCTGAAATACTATGTTTTTACTCAAATCACCAAAGCAGCAGAAACATGATGGATATAAATATAAATTTTTCATTTACCAGTCACTTAATTACTAATATCTGCATAGTATTACATAATTTTGACAAAGCACTTTATTCATGCTTCTTGTAATGTTTGCAGCCACAGTACCTAGACAGTAGAATGTATATTCTATGTAATCAATATTCATTCATTTATTTACCATAAAGACTGGTAAGTCTTTAAGCACTTGCATAGTTTAAAAGCATATTCACACATTTTTATTCAGGTCACCTGGATGTGATGACAAATAATCATTGAGTCTTTAGTGCATTAGCACAGGCTGTGGTGATTCCTGATACACATAATACTTCACAGCTGACAGCGTATTTTCAAATATTAGCTATGTATAGCTGCCAATACACTATTAATGAGAATACCTTGCTTTCATATATGTACTCTCAATCATTTAAATTATCTTTCCTCATGGAAAGGGGGTAAAAAAAAATCAAGGAAAGATTTACACCTGCTAAATACTTCCAAATTTGTCATCTTTAAGCTTAGAGGTTGGTATTATACCCAAGGGCAAGGTTGATGCAGTCTACTGAATTATTAGGCCACTACTATGAGCAGGGAGTTCAGGCTGTCTCCTTGGGGCCTCACCTCTGTACCAGGCCCACTCATTCCTTTTTGTAACCATCACTAGGAATCCCAAACCCCAGGAATCCTGCTCACCGAAGCTCAAAGAAGTCAGGTGTTGCAGGCTGGTGCTTCTCAGCATGCTGGCACATCAGTGTATTTCTTGTCTAATGGTTCTCATTGGCCTGGAACATCTCTTCACATTTTCTCTAGATAACCTGGCACTGTTTACCCAATAGCCTAATGTTTTCCTCTTTAGAGCTTCTGAGGAAAAGGGAAGACTGAAATACAATTTCACCTATATGTAACTCTCAAATGGAGTGGAGGTGAAAAGAAATGGAATCTTAAAAAAAAAACACCTAAAACAACAAATGACTCAAAACTATGATAAAAACTGCCTTAGATTGGCCCAGGCATAATATGACCAATCTCAAGATATCTCTTCTTTAAGGTAACAACAGCATCAAAAAGGACATTTCAAAATAAGTGGGCTTAAATGGAGATATGAAAACTGGAAATGGAGAACTGAAAATGTCTAAGAATAGGGAGGAGGATAGCAATAGAAAAGAGCTTTAGGCTTCTCATATTGGGATTTCCTCTGGTTTTGGGGTTTCGAGCCTTCCTAGATTCTGAGTCTTGGGACTCCAGCTTGACCACCTAATTTAGTCTTAAAATGTCTGTCTCTCTTGGGACTTCAAGTCCACATACAGACTCTTGACTCCTGGGTCTTTACGTGTGTGTGAGGACTCCTATCCTTGGGTCTTACGTCTCAGGCTTTACATGTGTCCCCGCTCTTAGGCCTTTGTCCTCTCATCCTGGGTCTTCAGCCTTCTGTCTAACTCAAGACATGAAACTTCTATCCAATTCAGTCCAGTCTTCTGTCCAACAAGGGCCACCTTCTGTATATACATCATGGCTCGAGGCTTCTGATGGGGACACAGGTTTTCTATTTTAGTCCATAGGTTTCAAGTCTCAGACCATCTTTCTTCTACATTGGAACTTCTATCCATTATAGGCTTTCCACCATCTATCCATCTTAGGTCTTTGGATCCTTGGGCCTTCTATTAGTTTTGGATGATCTCATAGGACGTCCTGGCATAAGGAACAGCTCTGCAATGCTTATTTTGATAGCAGACACTCTGCACCTATTGAGAAGGGGTTAAGAAGCCCCTTCTCACAAACACACACACACATGCACACATTGGTGTACACACACAGATGCACAAAAAATGCGCAAGGAGAGAAGAGAGGATTGCAGGAGATCAGAGGAGGAGACAAGACTCATGAAGAGGCTGAAATACCCAAAGGTGGGTAGAAGGGGAAAAGCAAACAAACAATAGAACAGAGAGAGGAAAGGTGAAATGGAAAGTCACATAGAACAAAGAGACACTGAGGCACACAGCAGTAAAAAGAAGAGAAAAGGGCCCAAGAGAGGCAGAAAGGACATATAGAAAAGAGAAATCCAAGATGAAGAGTAGAAAAAGCAGAAGGGAGGCCAGAATCAGAAAAAGGTAAAATGTCAAACTAACAAAAGGGGAGAGAGTGACAAACAATCAGAGTTCACAAAGAGAAAAAAAGAGAGGTAGACAAGACAAGGAATGAGCAAAAAGCACACAGCATGTGACTCAGAGACACAATGGAAAGAACAGTGAAAGAAGAGCCAGATCTAGGAGAACAAGGACAATTAGTAACAAAATGAAAAAATGAGACAGACATCTAAGACAAGGCACAAATGACTCTTATGAACAAAAAAGGAAACATGACGAAGAAACAAGTAAGCGGATCATGAAATTGGTTAAGAAACACATTAGAGAACAAAGACCAAAGACATTCAAGGAAGAAATAGACAAGCAAAGAAATACACACTTATGAGTGAAAGATATAAGCCAAGGCAGACATTTAGAAGAGGGTAAGAAGTAGAAGAGACAAGGTACATTGAGGGGGCACAGTAGTCATGAGAAGCATCACAAAGAGAACAAAAGAAAACCAAAAAGAACAATTAATAACTACAATAAGCTACTATTAGTACCAATACTACTTATATATCAATAATAATTATTATAATAACAACAACCACCACCAACACAGATGCTCATCTGCTTCGATATTTTTTACTTTAGAAATTTCTTACATGAAACCAAAACATGACAACTCTACCCGCCACTAGATGGTAGTAGTGGTCACTCATACCGGTCAAATAAACTTAAGCTTTACATACATTATTTCACAGATGACTGAATATTATTATAAAGGGCCCTTAGAGAGCTCCTAGTCAATGCTCTCACTTTTTATCTTCACCTTCCCCCGTCCCTTTAGAAAACTAACTTGATTTTCATACCCTTCACAATTATAACACTGGCTTTTCCTTTAACACTAAATCTTAACTGCAGATAGATTCTCTCACAAGAGGAGATAAGAAAAAGGGCCACCCTTTCAGCAAAAAAACAAAAACTTTTTGTATTAAGTTTCTGTATGCTTAGGCCTCTAAGAGTGGCAAAGAATTTATGCCATGATAAAGAACAGGTAAGGTGAGACTAACCTTGACACAACTGGTATAGACTAATTCATCTTTGAGTTGGTTCAGTGAACCCAGGTGGTAATATAGGCATAAGTTACCTCATTTTATTGTGCTTCAAAGATGTTACTTTTTTTTTTTTTTTAAATAAATTGAAAGCAACATCCTCTACCAGCAAAGAGCTTACAACTCACTTTATTATGGTGGTCTGAAACCAAACTGCGGTATCTCTGAGGTATGCCTTTACAGGTTACTGGTTATCCTCCCATCTCACATTCAGGCCCCTCCTTTATATTAGATCACCACATCCCATCTCACAAAAACCTCCAACAAACAGCTATTAGTAGCTCTAAACCGGTCCTCACATGATTACAATACCAACAACTTACTTCATTCTGCTGTTCTAAAATGACAGAGTGCCAGGCACGTTGATCTTCCTTTTGTGTTCAAATTTCTTGCTCTCTTCATTGCTTTTGAGAAAGAACGATTTGGTAGATACAAACGGAACAATCAGGAGCTACAGAAAAAGAAAAAAACGAGAGGGAAAGTATATAAATGCCATAAAGAAGTCTTAACTGAGTACTAGCTAGAGTTATGGAAAGATTCAAATTAATGAGTTACAGAAACTACATCTACAGAGCTTACAAATGTATAAAGTTTAGGTCCTTAGATATAAAACTAATACAACTTCCTCATTCAACAGAATGGGAAACCGGCATAAATAGCAAAATATCTTCCCTAATAATATTCGCTGAGCCAGTAGAAACATACTATAATCCTACCCTAACTCAGGAAGCTGGCTACTTTCTTCACATCACCTTTTTCACCCATCTCACACACAACTGCTTCCCAGGTGAGTTAGGAAGCTGTTTTTACCAAAGCAGACACAGTTGATAATGATCAAAACAATTTCAGTGGAAAGCTAAAAGCAATGTATACTGAAAAATTAAAAACATTATCCTTTATTGTGCTTTTTGGGACAGCTTACTCACTTCTGATGTGTGGAGAATGTCTTGAGACTTCACCTTCCTATCTGGACCCAGGAAAGATCGTGGTAGAACCTCCTAGCCTAGGGTTGTTGCCCAGCGGTAGTGAGCTTTTCCCCTGGAGGATCCTCATGCCCCATCTCCACCTAGGGATCGTCAAAGGGAATAGGTCACTAACACTGTAAAGCAACAAGCCTATTCTTCTGAGGACGACCTGGAGAAGAGAGAAAAGAAAAATAAATTACTGAAATGCAGTATACTGGGCAAGTCTGTCTCTAAGAGCAACTAGAGATTAGATTAAGTGATATCCACCACCTTTTTCCGTATGGATTGAGGGGTGGAAATTGAGAACTGTGGAGAGCTTTATACTCTAGCTACCAGCCTAGAGAAAAGCAAATTCTTCTACTCATTCCTTGAATTTCCCCTCATGTCAAAGAGAAGTTCGTTTTTGTATTATGTTTTTATTGATTGTTTAGAGAGAGAGGAAGGGAAAGAGAGATTGAGAAACATCAATTGGCTGCCTCCTACACACTCCCTACTAGGGATCGAGCCCACAACCCAGGCATGTGCCATGACCAGGAATCGAACTGGGACCTCTCAGTCCATGGGACGACGCTCAATCCACTGAGCAACGCTGGCTGGGCATTTTAGAGATGAATTATTACCAAAATTCCCATATTGTGCTTTATTCTCCAGTGTCTACTAATAAGCAATCTTCTAAAGTATGGATTATTAAGGTTCTGGTGTTCTCACCAGAAAATAAAGTGAGAGGTCAAGAAATCAAGGGGTTGCCCTGCATGGTTTGGCTCAGTGATTAGTGTTGGCCCGCGGACCAAAGAGTCGCAGTTTCGATTCTGGTCAAGGGCATGTATCTCGCTTGCTTTTCGTCCCCTGCCCTGGTCGGGGTCATATGGGAGGCAACCAGTTGATGTGTCTCTCTCATGTCGATAGAAATCAAGCGGTTGAAAACAATAGAAGGGAAACATAAAGCTTTCTCAACCAAAAGAGCTATCCAGCTACTTAGAAAAGTTCCAATATTGTCTGATCCTATGCGTTCTATAAGAACTCTTCTTCACATTGCCTCAGGCTTTTTATAAAACACTGTTTTAATAACTGAGCAATTTACCTCAAAGTGCCTCTCTCTCTCACCTAGTTATGTAGTATTCCTCTTTTAATGCATATGTTAGTCAGATTTGTTTTCTACTCAATCCACATGGTACATTTCTTGAACAGCTTACATAGACGGGACACTACCCCAGTCCCAGGATATTCAGAGAAATCAAGAATGGTTACAGTGATATAAAACCTCAGTTATTATAACAGCTAAGCAAATCTATGCAAAAGGAAAAACAAGGTACAGAAGGCTAGGGTCTCTTATTCTACCTTTTAGCAATTTCATGGCTTTTCAAACTAACAAACCTTCAATTTCTTAAAATAATAAGGGAATGACAGGGACAATGAAATTAGGCCTGCCAAAACAAGCTATGACAGATCACATTAGTACTACTCATCAATAAATCCTCAGTACTTACTACCAGTCTGCCCAAGGAAAGGAGAAATAAATTTCTAGGCCTATTAATCAGAAGGCATAGATTTGTTCTCTCTCTCCTAAGTAGCTACGAGATTTGAAAGGAAGTAATTTATTGTTTTGCATCTCCAATTCTTCATTTATAAAATGGGACCAAGTATGCTTGCCCTTATAGACCCGACGGAGCCTAGCTCTGGAGGATAAATAAAATAGGCCAAATTCATTCTGGAAAGTTAAAAATGTATGTATATAAGATCTGATGAAAACTGGCTCCTGTTCTGTTTTTAAAAGGAGATCTGCAGGAAGTTAAAGTCCTTAAAGCCAAAGAAAGAATTCTCACAACAAACTCCTCAAACTACCTTTTTCTCCAGGTGTTCTGCAAGCCATCCTTAGATTAGTTGGAGCTTATCCAGATTCTCAAAAGGAAAGATCTGCTGAGTATGGAGCTTCTTAGAGTTGCTTGTAGTCTTCAGGTCTCACATGCTCAGAATATCCTTGAGAAAAAGAAAGGACTCAGTAGGATAGGTACCAAAACCATTGATAAAACCTTAACATCATCAAAATAGGAAGCATTAACCTGAATCATTAGATATAGGTGTGTCCTGTCTCTCCTCTCTAGCCTATATGGTCTCCCTAAGGTCCTGTAATGGCAAGCACTGGCAGTATCACTAAAGGTTAGGCAAGTGTAAAAAAAGAACTAAATGAAAATATGGGTCAAACCAATATTTAGTCACCTTAGAGGTTGACTAAATTTGTGGTCTAAACGTCATGCTCTTGCTGAAAATACTTCAAGATGCAAAGTAGCAGAGAAATTACTACTGCCTGGAGGTACAATTGCCTTGACCATTTTTAATATTTAGTTAGCTGCCTTTACTATAGGATAGGAGCTCACTGAGGCAGGTCTAAGCCAGGTTTGCAATCTTGAAAGCACTTTGCATAGTATAGTATGGTGTGGAAAGAACCAGATACAGCTTCCAGATTTGTGATCAGGAACTGCCATATTATTTATAAGGGTCTTTATGTCAACATCAAACAAATTCTGATAGTGAAAGATCACTTACTCAACTTTATATTGCCTAGATAAAATGTCCAGTGAAGCCAAACTGGTACTCTATGATGTTCTGAATATGAGCAGAACAAACTTCAAAATCTCTTAGCAAATCCTTCCTCATCTTTACTTAACCTAAAATTAGATACTTCATCTCCAAATATATGCTACCAATTAAACATGGCAGTCCATACATTATACATATTTACTGTGCTCCTTCTTGAAACTCCATTAATGATGATAAATGGACATTCCATGTGAAAGCAAATTTTGCCAAAGAACCTTTAAATAGATTCAAGCTCAAACTCATTTATACACTGTCTAGTTAAGGTACCTAAAAAGAAACAACTTTTGCAGTCTCCCTAGATCTTCTGAGCTACTCTAGACCGTATTTACTGAGTATGGCTGCTTTAGCATCAAAGCCTTATAGTGTTCTATGTTATTATAGTGATGACATATACAAGGATCATTCCCTCTCGCTTAAAGATAATATAAGGCCAGAGAAAGTAGTTACATATTGGATCAGAAGAATATATTTCATTAGGGTTCAATATTCATTGACAAGAATTTTTAGACTCTTGATCCATCATTCCTTAGCCCAACAAAATGTCAAGGTACTTTAGACATAAAAACCAAGTGGCAGACAGCCAGCTGGTTCAAATACTCCAACACTGGATAAATCACAGAACTATCACAGTTAGAAAGAAAGAATATTAATAATCATGTAATCCAGTATTTTCATTCTCTACATAAAGAAACTGGGAGGCCAGGAGATGAGATCCAGTATTTTCATTCTCTACATAAAGAAACTGGGAGGCCAGAAGATGAGACTCCCTTGATGTTATACTGCTAGTGGCTGGTGGAGTGATATTTAAACCCAGGTCTTTTCTCAATTCAAAGGTCTTTTCACTCTGGGGTCTGGGCAAGGATTCTCAGGCTACAAGAGCCTTCTACAAAATTTTTTTACCATATTTATATTTAATCATAAGAGTAGTCTAGATCAGCTAGATGACTATTTCATAATGGAGGATTGCATTGCCAGATTGGTGGCAAATAGAAGTAGTTTTGTTGCCTGGAATGTAAAATAAGACAGTAGAAACATGCTATGCTGCAAAGAAGCAACACCACCAAAATAGTAGTAGCATTTTTACATTTTAATAGCCATTTATTCACTACTATTCTATACACTTGCTGTGTTTTATAATTTTATTATAGATCTAAGCAAAAATATTTTATTCCTATTTTGTTCGTACCCTTTAGCTTAAAAATTATTTCCATGAACTTAAAGTGTGCATGCGAGTTTTTTTAAGAATTTAATCAATAACAAAATACTTATTGCAGAATCTAAGTGATCACAATCAACATCAACAGTGATATGTCATGTCTCATGTTGACAGAACTTGAGACTGGTAATTCTACTTTCCAATTTTGCTACAGTAGGTACTTTCACTGTTTGCAAACCTGGCCAAAAGACTCACTGTCTTTCTGTTTATAGAGATTTACTTGTTTAAACGTTGAAATACATAAGGCCCCAATGTTCAATTATCCATAATATCAAAAGAGTTATTTAAAATATAGTATGACAAAAGATTTCAAAGCTGTGGATAAAGTAACCTAGACATTTTATGAAACTCAGTAATATACGCTGATCTCCCAGCCACATCCCTATTTTGAAATTATTACTTGCATAAGCATTTGATTACACAGTCTATGCAATAAGAAGGTATTACTTGAGTCTGCTGCATAGCCTCTAATATTTCCAGACAAACTAGAAGAACAGCATTCTAGTTGGTCAAACAAAATACTTTAATCCCACACATCTTCTAAGAAATCTAGCACTGGTCAAATTTAAATTTTGCTTCAATTTCTCATCCTAATGTAAACAAATAAAAAGCTCATTTCCAATGTAGGCATGAAAACAGTAAAGGAAAGAGTTCTTCATTGAAATTTGTACAAGATGCACAAGGAAGTTAACATTCCATGTCTCAGTGCTCTATTTTGGACGAGTCAAAGAAGAGCAATCAAGTAAAACCTAAACCACCAACAAAAATATGGCTAACTCAATGGCACCAGTACAATGATATATAACTGTGCATGGCCATTTAAGTTTAATTTGCTAATTCAGCAGGTCAGCTAAGTCTCAAACAAATTTGGATTGGATTTTGAAGGAAACCAGTGTTGTGCCACTCGCCTGTAGTAAAAAATACGGTAGTGGGAAAATCTCCCATCCAGATGCACATTTGCTAACCAGGGCCCAGATACCCTGAAAAGAAATTATATTTAATCATGACAGCTCTGAGTTGGTTACAGAACAATAGATGGAAAAGCTAAAGGGGAATATAGAAAAAGATTCATAAAACCAGGGTCAGGAAACTTCCTCCAATCCTATACATTAAGGTTCTATAAGGAGGAAAGTCAGAAATCACAATAACCAATTAGATAAATGCCAAAAATGTTTAAGTCCTCTTTTTTTACCCTTTGAAAATTTTTCAAATGACAAAATGTTATTTCCAGGGGCTGAGATATTGAACTCAAGTCCCTGTCTTAATTCATCAGTAGTCCCTAGACACTAGGGTTGACATGGATGTCGATTTGATCCAAGGTTAGAGCCAGAACCAAAGGCTAGCTGTTCTTATTCCCAGTTCACAACTTTTTCATAATTTTGCCAGCATCTCACTTCTTCTGACCCCAAACTCATGAAAAACAGTGATCCACTCCATCTAAGAGAACATGTGCTTCATTAAAATGCACTTGCAAGAAGTAGTAAGATGCACACATTTCCAGAGCACCTCTTTTTACACCTGCTAGAGATTTTATTTCAAGCAAGGAATTGACATACAACTCCAAAATTCACCTTTGGATGCTTTCTAGTGCAGACTTCAATTCACCTACAATTGACCCATCATTCCTGAGTAGGGGTTCAGAATTGGCTCAGAATTCATCCCTTTAAAACAAATTCCAATAAATAGAGTTGTATGTTAACATTCAATGATAATTTGATTAGTAGCAATAAAAGATTTCATAAGCATAGACCAGTGTTTCTCAAATTGGGTGATAAGAACCCTGGAGGTTTGTGGATATATTTTCCAAGAAGGAATCTCCAAGTCCTACGTAAATTATATAAAATGTTATATATATGTATGTCTTCCACAAAGATATATTTAAATTGGAAAACATGTTTACATTTCAAATAACTTTACATCAGTGTTCCTCAAAACACATGTTCTGTAGGATCTCAAAGAATTTTGTTCCTGTAGAAGGTGTTTCATTCTGACAAATTACTTCAGTTTGAGAAACAATAGCAAAGACCATGCTTCCAAGAAGGCTCTGGACCATTTATATATTACTCCCAGTCAGTCAGACAAATGTTGTCTTTAAGTATTTAATCAGGGGGAGGGGGACAACAAGCTGTGAGGAAATATGGATATGAACTAACATGGGCAGTAAGAAGCCCAGCACACTGATCCTTCCTGCTCCTGCTAAGACATATTGATGTGCACAAAAAATGCTTCAAAATATGATGTTAGTATTTTTCAGCTCTACTTTTGTGTTTGTTTTATATCAGGGAGACTAAGCTTTTTTCGCTTACCAAGGTACCTGTTGAAAAAAAGCTAAGGGGAAGAGGGCATATTATTACCTTCATCATAAAGTAGGCAGGGCCATGGTTTTCTCATAAAACTTATACTTCTCCATTGCCCTCTTGCCAAACAGGTTCCACAAACATGTCAAACAAAAAGCATCATCGCTACTCTCATGTGTTCTTAGCCAGAGATAAAAAGGTACAAAGACCCAATATATCAGATTTATATCCCCAATCCCTAAACCTTGAAAAACTCAAGCTTATGAGATTTAACAATCAACAATTTGCCAGCCACGGTATGAAGCAGTGACTAGGCACAGTGACGAGGCCTTATCTCTTTAACTGATTTCCATGCCTCCAACAGAAGTAAAAACCAAATGGCATTAATTAAACCAACAGGACTACCCAGATGGCTGCAATACTAATCATATCCTGAACCAAAGAGAAAAAGTAAACCCAACTCCTTCTTCTTTAAGTTTATCTTGTCAACTTCAAACCCTGCTGGGCTCCCTTTATAAAAGTTTAACATAATTCATATAAGGCAGCACTTGATTATCATTTCCTAAAATTATTTCAAGTGTGCTTATATTAGCTCAACAATACAACCATCTAGGGGATAACATTATATATAGGACCCTCATTTAAGTGTAACCTAGCATAGGGCCAAGTACACATATCAATTCTATAACTCATATGGTGATATATTGCAGATGAGGTGGGAACTGGGTCAACAGGAAACCTCTGACTTTTCTATGGGTAGCATCTAAGAGAAAGAAAGCAGAACACGAAAAAGATTGCTTAGTAACTATAAAGTAGTACTTACAGTATTCTAAAGAGCCAGAGACTCTTCTTACAGCTGTCCAAGGAGCTAGAAGTACAAACTGCACCCTGACCTGGGCTGACCTTTTGGCATCCTTCTCAGAGGAATAGTATCCTTTTTCAGTAATTACAAAGAACTGCTGTTGTGACAACTAGTTATTTGCTTCAGTAGTTCCTTATTAAATAATTCTCTGCAACCACACCCTGTATACTATAGGCCACGCTACTCGTTTTTACCACACAGCACGCTGTCAAATTTATGTCCAGAAGAATGATTAGATCTTGGCTTATTCTTTTGATATAAAATAGGGAAACAAGTCCCATAATTTTTAAGTCCTCATTTCAGTGGGGTGCTTAAGCCTCCTTTAAATGAGTACAATTAAACAGTGTGTTTTATGTAATAGATTTTTCAAATAAGGTGATCTATGATTTTCAAAAGTACCTCAGTATATGTTGTCTCATTTCATCCTTTTACAGTAATCTCCTTGAAACAAGTAGGGGCTGGTTGGTGTTCCAGATGAAGAAATTTAAGGATTAGAAAATTTAGGTAGTTTTTCTAAAAGTGAATGGTGGTAAAGCCCAAATAAGGCATGGTTTTAAAATGGTGGTAGAGCCCAAAGATACTGGTCTTACGAGTTCCATTCTAGAACTACTTTGGTATAGCAAGAGCCACAGTGGTCTATCCACAGACCCACCACCCTTAGTAAAATGAGAGACACTGGTCACCGGGTACATGGTATAAATGTGTTTTTCAGTTAATGACCAGGTTATCAATTCCACCTTGCAATCCAGATGTCTTTCTTAATAAAAACTTAACAGTAACTTTTTGGTTGTATCCTGCCAAATGACTCTGTAGAATAGCAATATACAAGAGGAGAGATTCTTAGCCAGGCAACCTGCTTAGAAGGAAGAACACAGAGACAGTGCTAATCTTCCTTCTTGGAGAGACAACTCTCAAATGATACATATATATTGGAAATCCAGCATGTAAAGGGTGGCAATCCAGCTCCTTGGGCTTCACTTGCCTTGAACCTTTTGCCTAGTAAAGTAGCAACAGAGGTGGGCAGATAGCTCCTGTCCCAAGAATGGGACAATAATTTAATTCAATAATTTTAATAGCTCCTGCCCAAGAATGGGACAAGAAAAGGAGCGAAGGCCCATCCACCTAGTTCAGGCCTGCTTTTGGTAATCAACACTGCACAAACACAACATCAAAGTAGTAGGGAGGTCTTGGGCTGATGGGCAGAAAAATGGGACAATCAGTACTGTGTTAACACAGAAGGGCCTTTGGGTAGTCAGCATTCCTTAGAAGCAATGCAAAAAAGGAAGTAGAGGGGTCCATGTCAGATGGGCGGGACAAGGAACGTGCAACTGAAGCACCACAACAATATAAACTGGGTAAACCAGTAACATCTGGGATTGTTAAGATTTAAGTCCAAGTTAAAGGGCCTTGCCCAGTCAACATTCCCCACCAACAATGCAAAAGGGGCAGGGTAGGGAAGGGGCAGGAAAGATGATGGACCACAATATTATCTAATGGCTGGATGCATGGACACCTGAAATTGTGATTATTAATGGTCCAAAAGAAGGGTCCAATTACAGGCAAGAGGTGGGGACAGGGAAGATAAGGGTAAGACCATGACTACTTGGGAGTATGTCCCGGGAGTAATGCAAAAGGAGCGGGAGCATGGGTTGCTGTTTGAAGAACAAGTTAAGGGTATAGTGCAACGTTTATACTTTATGATGCCATGAGAAATTGAAGCCAGGGAGGAAAAACCCATTGTTAATTGCCATTGTGCCCATTAACATTTGCAGAGTCCCTGTGGTACTTCAAAGGGAGTGAGAAGAGGAAGGATCCTAATGTAATTATTATACACATTAAAAGTTTGAGAAAGGGGCCTTACATGGACAGTATGCCACACAGTATACCAAACAGGGTATGAGGAGTCAGGAACCCAAGTTAATTCAAAGGATCATGGACAACTAATTAAACATATCCACAGCCCCAAGAGAGGGCTTTAAAGTCAGCAACCTCTGCTACAAAGAAGTCAGGATATTATCTTATCAGGAGAGAATATGCACATTAAGAGTCCCAAGAGAAGAACTTTGGGTCTCCAGCATCCCGTGCTATAATATAGATACAATGGGGTATTCGTTTAAAGGAAGGGGCCATAAATACGGAAATTCTGCACATAAATAGTCCCGGGAAAAAAGTAACAGGTAATTAATACACCTTCTTGTAAAACGAAGAGGGTACAGGGACCTTAAATAAAAGACATAGTCGTGGTCAATTATCATGACTCACTTTATACTAGTACAAAGGTCCTTAGTAAAGGGCATCCACTGCTGAATATAAGGAAAAGGAGTGAGGTCCATATCTACAAGTGTACATTAGCAGTGCAAAAGAAAGGGCCTTGGAGTTCAGGTCCTCTTCTGTTACCAGATGTGACTGTAAGGGATACACCTTCACAGTCCCAAGTACCCTGTGTTGTAATGCAAACTAGGTAGGGAGAAAATGAAATGTTAGATTAACAAAAGAGACCACAGCTACAAATAAACTTTTAAGTCTCAAATGATTTCCAGGTGATAAAGAAAGTAAACTCTCATATGTTCCTAAACAAAAGTGACCACACCTGTATTTAACCACATTCACAGTCCTAAGGACGCTGTATGGTAATACAAAACATGCTTGAGGACATGGATCCCAGACTAACTGAAGGGACCATAGCTGCCTCTAAGCATATTAACAGTCCAACGTTATATGGACTATTGTGATGCAAAGTGCAATGGAGGTCATGGGATCCCAGACTGACAAAAGGGACAGTTGCTGCAACTAATTGCTTTTAACAGTTCCAAACACCCTCCTAGGTGATGTAAAGGTAAAAGGGCAGGATGTGATCCAGGAATTACAGAAGGGAAATTGTCAATTAAGCACACTGACAGTGTCAAATGCCCTACCAGCAACTGCAATAGGACTGGGGAGTACATGGGAATCTAGACAAAGAAAAGGGTCCACTGCTGCAATTATGCAACTTCGCATAACCAAATACACTCCTAGTAAATGTAAACACACTTGGAGTGCATGGGATGCTAGACTAACAGAAGGGACAGCAGCTTTAATTAACCCTATTAACAGGCCTAAGTACCACCTCCTATATGGCAAAAGGACCCAGAGGACATGGAAAACAGATAAACAAAAGGTATCACATCTGCACTTATCACAGCTGCAGTTAAGTACATTTCAGTACCAAATCAGCTGCCAGGAAATGCACAGGAATGGGAGCATACAGGATCCAGAGTAACAGTAGAGACAGTAGCCAATATAAGCACATTACCTGTCCCAAGTAACCTGTTTTTATGCACAGTGTGGGTGGGTGAGTTCTATACTGACATAAGGACTGGGTTAGCATTTAAGCACATTAACTGCCCAAGGACCCACACTTTTCATGCAGAGTGAGGAAGGTTGGGTTCTAAAGTGACATAAGGATGGTGGTGATATTAAGCACATTAACTGTCCCAAGGACCCTCTGTTGTTATGCACAGTGAGGAAGGGTGCCTTTATGGTGCCATCAGGACAGTGGTGGCAATTAAGCACATTAACAGCCCCAAGGACCTGTTTTCATGCAAAGTGAGGAGG
This sequence comes from Tadarida brasiliensis, assembly GCA_030848825.1. NCBI lineage: Eukaryota > Metazoa > Chordata > Mammalia > Chiroptera > Molossidae > Tadarida > Tadarida brasiliensis. The sequence goes on along the minus strand of CM061280.1, from coordinate 815,641 downwards.
GGTGGGTTCTGTGGTGACATCAGGACAGTGGTGGCATTTAAGCACATTAACTGCCCAAGGACCCTCTTTGTATGCAAAGTGAGAAACGGTGGGTTCCATAGTAACATCAGGACAGTGGTGGCATTTAAGCACATTAACTGCCCATGGACCCTCTTTTTAAGCACAGTGAGGAAGGGTAGATTCTATAGTGACATAAGGACAGTGGTGGTATTTTAGCACATTAGCTGCCCAAGGACCCACACTTTTCATGCAGAGTGAGGAAGGCTGGGTTCTAAAGTGACATAAGGATAGTGGTGATATTAAGCACATTAACTGTCCCAAGGACCCTCTGTTGTTATGCAAAGTGAGGAAGGGTACGTTTATGGTGCCATCGGACAGTGGTGGCATTTAAGCACATTAACTGCCCAAGGACCCTGTTTTTATACAAAGTGAGGAGGGATGGGTTCCATAGTGACATAAGGGCAGTGGTGGCATTTAGGCACATTAACTGCCCAAGGACCCTCTTTGTATGCAAAGTAGAGAAGGGTGGGTTCCATAGTGACATAAGGACAGTGGTGGCATTTAAGCACATTAACTGCCCAAGGACCCTCTTTTTATGCAAAGTGAGGAGGGGTGGGTTCCATAGTGACATAAGGGCAGTGGTGGCATGTAGGCACATTAACTGCCCAAGGACCCTCTTTTTATGCAAAGTGAGGAGGGGTGGGTTCCATAGTGACATAAGGGCAGTGGTGGCATTTAGGCACATTAACTGCCCAAGGACCCTCTTTGTATGCAAAGTGAGGAGGGGTGGGTTCCATAGTGACATAAGGGCAGTGGTGGCATGTAGGCACATTAACTGCCCAAGGACCCTCTTTGTATGCAAAGTAGAGAAGGGTGGGTTCCATAGAGACATAAGGACAGTAGTGGCATTTAAGCACATTAACTGCCCAAGGACCCTCTTTTTATGCAAAGTGAGGAGGGGTGGGTTCCATAGTGACATAAGGGCAGTGGTGGCATGTAGGCACATTAACTGCCCAAGGACCCTCTTTGTATGCAAAGTAGAGAAGGGTGGGTTCCATAGTGACATCAGGACAGTGGTGGCATTTAAATACAGTAACTGCCCCAAGGACCCGGTATTCATGCAAAGTGAGGAAGGTGGGTTCCATAGTGACATAAGGACAGTGGTGGCATTTAAGCACATTAACTGCCCATGGACCCTCTTTTTAAGCACAGTGAGGAAGGGTAGATTCTATAGTGACATAAGGACAGTGGTGGTATTTTAGCACATTAACTGCCCAAGGACCCACGCTTTTCATGCAGAGTGAGGAAGGCTGGGTTCTAAAGTGACATAAGGATAGTGGTGATATTAAGCACATTAACTGTCCCAAGGACCCACTGTTGTTATGCAAAGTGAGGAAGGGTACGTTTATGGTGCCATCGGACAGTGGTGGCATTTAAGCACATTAACTGCCCAAGGACCCTGTTTTTATACAAAGTGAGGAGGGATGGGTTCCATAGTGACATAAGGGCAGTGGTGGCATTTAGGCACATTAACTGCCCAAGGACCCTCTTTGTATGCAAAGTAGAGAAGGGTGGGTTCCATAGTGACATAAGGACAGTGGTGGCATTTAAGCACATTAACTGCCCAAGGACCCTCTTTTTATGCAAAGTGAGGAGGGGTGGGTTCCATAGTGACATAAGGGCAGTGGTGGCATGTAGGCACATTAACTGCCCAAGGACCCTCTTTTTATGCAAAGTGAGGAGGGGTGGGTTCCATAGTGATATAAGGGCAGTGGTGGCATGTAGGCACATTAACTGCCCAAGGACCCTCTTTGTATGCAAAGTAGAGAAGGGTGGGTTCCATAGTGACATAAGGACAGTGGTGGCATTTAAGCACATTAACTGCCCAAGGACCCTCTTTTTATGCAAAGTGAGGAGGGGTGGGTTCCATAGTGACATAAGGGCAGTGGTGGCATGTAGGCACATTAACTGCCCAAGGACCCTCTTTGTATGCAAAGTAGAGAAGGGTGGGTTCCATAGAGACATAAGGACAGTAGTGGCATTTAAGCACATTAACTGCCCAAGGACCCTCTTTTTATGCAAAGTGAGGAGGGGTGGGTTCCATAGTGACATAAAGACAGTGGTGGCATTTAAGCACATTAACAGCCCCAAGGACCTGTTTTTATGCAAAGTGAGGAGGGGTGGGTTCTGTGGTAACATAAGGACAGTGGTGGCATTTAAGTACAGTAACTGCCCCAAGGACCCGGTATTCATGCAAAGTGAGGAAGGTGGGTTCCATAGTGACATAAGGACAGTGGTGGCATTTAAGCACATTAACTGCCCATGGACCCTCTTTTTAAGCACAGTGAGGAAGGGTAGATTCTATAGTGACATAAGGACAGTGGTGGTATTTTAGCACATTAACTGCCCAAGGACCCACACTTTTCATGCAGAGTGAGGAAGGTTGGGTTCTAAAGTGACATAAGGATAGTGGTGATATTAAGCACATTAACTGTCCCAAGGACCCTCTGTTGTTATGCAAAGTGAGGAAGGGTACCTTTATGGTGTCATCGGACAGTGGTGGCATTTAAGCACAATAACTGCCCAAGGACCTGTTTTTATACAAAGTGAGGAAGGGAGGTTCTATAGAGACATCAGGACAGTGGTGGCATTTAAGCACATTAACTGCCCAAGGACCCTCTTTGTATGCAAAGTAGAGAAGGGTGGGTTCCATAGTGACATAAGGGCAGTGGTGGCATTTAAGCACATTAACTGCCCAAGGACCCTGTTTTTATACAAAGTGAGGAGGGATGGGTTCCACAGTGACATAAGGGCAGTGGTGGCATTTAAGCACATTAACTGCCCAAGGACCCTCTTTGTATGCAAAGTGAGGAGGGGTGGGTTCCATAGTGACATAAGGGCAGTGGTGGCATTTAAGCACATTAACAGCCCCAAGGACCTGTTTTTATGCAAAGTGAGGAGGGGTGGGTTCTGTGGTGACATTAGGACAGTGGTGGCATTTAAGCACATTAACTGCCCAGGACCCTCTATTTATGCAAAGTAGAGAAGGGTAGATTCTATAGTGAAATTAGCACCGTGGTGGCATTTTAGCACATTAACTGCCCCAAGGACCCTGTTTGTCTGCAAAGTGAGGAGGGGTGGGTTCCATAGTGACATCAGGACAGTGGTGGCATTTAAGCACATTAACTGCCCCAAGGATCTGTTTTTATGCAAAGTGAGGAAGGGAGGTTCTATAGAGACATCAGGACAGTGGTGGCATTTAAGCACATTAACTGCCTAAGGACCCTGTTTGTATGCAAAGTGAGGAAGGGTGGGTTCCACAGTGACATCAGGACAGTGATGGCATTAAAGCACATTAACTTCCCAGGACCCTCTTTCTATGCAAAGTGAGGAGGGGTGGTTTCTCTGGTGACATCAGGACAGTGGTGGCATTTAAGCACATTAACTGCCCAGGACCCTCTTTTCATGCAAAGTGAGGAAGGCTGGGTTCCATAGTGACATAAGGGCAGTGGTGGCATTTAAGCACATTAACTGCCCAAGGACCCTCTTTGTATGCAAAGTGAGGAAGGGTGGGTTCCATAGTGACATAAAGACAGTGGTGGCATTTAAGCACATTAACAGCCCCAAGGACCTGTTTTTATGCAAAGTGAGGAGGGGTGGGTTCTGTGGTAACATAAGGACAGTGGTGGCATTTAAGCACATTAACTGCCCAAGGACCCTCTTTTTATGCGAAGTAGAGAAGGGTAGATTCTATAGTGACATCAGGACAGTGGTGGCATTTAAGCACATTAACTGCCCAGGACCCTCTATTTATGCAAAGTAGAGAAGGGTAGATTCTATAGTGCAATCAGCACAGTGGTGGCATTTTTGCACATTAACTGCCCCAAGGATCTGATTCTATGCAAAGTGAGGAGGGGTGGGTTCCATAGTGACATCAGGACAGTGGTGGCATTTTAGCACATGAACTGCCCAAGGACCCTCTTTGTATGCAAAGTAGAGAAGGGTGGGTTCCATAATGACATAAGGACAGTGGTGGTATTAAGTACATTAACTGCCCAGGACCCTTTATTTATGCAAAGTAGTGAAGGGTAGATTCTATAGTGAAATCAGCACAGTGGTGGCCTTTTAGCATATTAACTGCCCCAAGGACCCTGTTTGTCTACAAAGTGAGGAAGGGAGGTTCTATAGAGACATCAGGACAGTGGTGGCATTTAAGCACATTAACTGCCCCAAGGATATGATTTTATGCAAAGTGAGGAAGGGAGGTTCTATAGAGACATCAGGACAGTGGTGGCATTTTAGCACATCAGCTGCCCAAGGACCCTTTATTTATGCAAAGTAGTGAAGGGTGGGTTCCATAGTGACATCAGGACAGTGGTGGCATTTAAGCACATTAACTGCCCAGGACCCTTTATTTATGCAAAGTAGTGAAGGGTAGATTCTATAGTGACATCAGGACAGTGGTGGCATTTAAGCACATTAACTGCCCAAGGACCCTGTTTGTATGCAAAGTGAGGAAGGGTGGGTTCCACAGTGACATCAGGACAGTGGTGGCATTTAAGCACATTTACTGCCCAAGGACCCTGTTTGTATGCAAAGTGAGGAAGGGTGGGTTCCACAGTGACATTAGGCCAGTGGTGGCATTTAAGCACATTAACTGCCCAAGGACCCTCTTTTTATGTGAAGTAGAGAAGGGTAGATTCTATAGTGACATCAGGACAGTGGTGGCATTTAAGCACATTAACTGCCCCAAGGATGTTTTTATGCAAAGTGAGGAAGGGAGGTTTTATAGAGACATAAGGACAGTGGTGGCATTTAAGCACATTAACAGCCCCAAGGACCTGTTTTTGTGCAAAGTGAGGAGGGGTGGGTTCTGTGGTGACATAAGGATAGTGATGTCATTTAAGTACATTAACTGTCCCAAGGAACTTCTTTGTATGCAAAGTGAGGGGTGGGTTCCATATAGAGTGAAGGACAGTGGTGGCATTTAAGCACTTTAACTGCCCAAGGACCCTCTTTTTATGCGAAGTCGAGAATGCTGGGTTTCATAGTGACATAAAGACAGTGGTGGCATTTAACCACATTAACTGCCCAAGGACCTGTTTTTATGCAAAGTAGGGAAGGGTGGGTTCCATAGTGACATAAGGACAGTGGTGGCATTTAAGTACATTAACGGCCCAAGGAACTTCTTTGTATGCAAAGTGAGGGGTGGGTTCCATAGAGAGTGAAGGACAGTGGTGGCATTTAAGAACTTTAACTGCCCAAGGACCCTCTTTTTATGCGAAGTAGAGAAGGCTGGGTTTCATAGTGACATAAAGACAGTGGTGGCATTTAACCACATTAACTGCCCAAGGACCTGTTTTTATGCAAAGTGAGGAAGGGTGGGTTCTATAGTGACATCAGGACAGTGGTGGCATTTAAGCACATTAACTGCCCAGGACCCTCTATTTATGCAAAGTAGAGAAGGGTAGATTCTATAGTGCAATCAGCACAGTGGTGGCATTTTTGCACATTAACTGCCCCAAGGATCTGATTCTATGCAAAGTGAGGAGGGGTGGGTTCCATAGTGACATCAGGACAGTGGTGGCATTTTAGCACATGAACTGCCCAAGGACCCTCTTTGTATGCAAAGTAGAGAAGGGTGGGTTCCATAATGACATAAGGACAGTGGTGGTATTAAGTACATTAACTGCCCAGGACCCTTTATTTATGCAAAGTAGTGAAGGGTAGATTCTATAGTGAAATCAGCACAGTGGTGGCCTTTTAGCATATTAACTGCCCCAAGGACCCTGTTTGTCTACAAAGTGAGGAAGGGAGGTTCTATAGAGACATCAGGACAGTGGTGGCATTTAAGCACATTAACTGCCCCAAGGATATGATTTTATGCAAAGTGAGGAAGGGAGGTTCTATAGAGACATCAGGACAGTGGTGGCATTTTAGCACATCAGCTGCCCAAGGACCCTTTATTTATGCAAAGTAGTGAAGGGTGGGTTCCATAGTGACATCAGGACAGTGGTGGCATTTAAGCACATTAACTGCCCAGGACCCTTTATTTATGCAAAGTAGTGAAGGGTAGATTCTATAGTGACATCAGGACAGTGGTGGCATTTAAGCACATTAACTGCCCAAGGACCCTGTTTGTATGCAAAGTGAGGAAGGGTGGGTTCCACAGTGACATCAGGACAGTGGTGGCATTTAAGCACATTTACTGCCCAAGGACCCTGTTTGTATGCAAAGTGAGGAAGGGTGGGTTCCACAGTGACATTAGGCCAGTGGTGGCATTTAAGCACATTAACTGCCCAAGGACCCTCTTTTTATGTGAAGTAGAGAAGGGTAGATTCTATAGTGACATCAGGACAGTGGTGGCATTTAAGCACATTAACTGCCCCAAGGATGTTTTTATGCAAAGTGAGGAAGGGAGGTTTTATAGAGACATAAGGACAGTGGTGGCATTTAAGCACATTAACAGCCCCAAGGACCTGTTTTTGTGCAAAGTGAGGAGGGGTGGGTTCTGTGGTGACATAAGGATAGTGATGTCATTTAAGTACATTAACTGTCCCAAGGAACTTCTTTGTATGCAAAGTGAGGGGTGGGTTCCATATAGAGTGAAGGACAGTGGTGGCATTTAAGCACTTTAACTGCCCAAGGACCCTCTTTTTATGCGAAGTCGAGAATGCTGGGTTTCATAGTGACATAAAGACAGTGGTGGCATTTAACCACATTAACTGCCCAAGGACCTGTTTTTATGCAAAGTAGGGAAGGGTGGGTTCCATAGTGACATAAGGACAGTGGTGGCATTTAAGTACATTAACGGCCCAAGGAACTTCTTTGTATGCAAAGTGAGGGGTGGGTTCCATAGAGAGTGAAGGACAGTGGTGGCATTTAAGAACTTTAACTGCCCAAGGACCCTCTTTTTATGCGAAGTAGAGAAGGCTGGGTTTCATAGTGACATAAAGACAGTGGTGGCATTTAACCACATTAACTGCCCAAGGACCTGTTTTTATGCAAAGTGAGGAAGGGTGGGTTCTATAGTGACATAAGGACAGTGGTGGCATTTAAGCACATTAACTGCCCAGGACCCTCTATTTATGCAAAGTAGAGAAGGGTAGATTCTATAGTGATATCAGGACAGTGGTGGCATTTAAGCACATTAACTGTCCCAAGGACCCTGTTTTTATGCAAAGCGAGGAAGGGTGGGTTCCATAGAGAGTGAAGGACAGTGGTGGCATTTAAGCACTTTAACTGCCCAAGATCCCTCTTTTTATGCAAAGTAGAGAAGGGTGTGTTCTATAGTGACATTTAGTGGTGGCATTTAAGCACATTAATTGCCCAAGGACCCTCTTTGTATGCAAAGTAGAGAAGGGTGGGTTTCATAGTGACATTAGGACAGTGGTGGCATTTAAGCACATTAACTGCCCAAGGACCCTCTTTGTATGCAAAGTAGAGAAGGGTGGGTTCCATAGTGACATAAGGACAGTGGTGGCATTTAAGTACATTAACTGCCCAAGGAACTTCTTTGTATGCAAAGTGAGGAAGGGTGGGTTCCATAGAGAGTGAAGGACAGTGGTGGCATTTAAGCACTTTAACTGCCCCAAGGACCCTTTTTTTATGCAAAGGGAGAAAGGGTGGGTTCTACAGAGACATAAGGACAGTGGTGGCATTTAAGCACTTTAACTGCCCAAGGACCCTCTTTTTATGCGAAGTAGAGAAGGCTGGGTTTCATAGTGACATAAAGGCAGTGGTGGCATTTAACCACATTAACTGCCCCAAGAACCCCAAAGTAGAGAAGGGTTGGGTTCTATGGTGAAATAAATATAGTGGTGGCATTTAAGCACATTAAGTGCCCAAGGACCCTCTGTTTTTATGCAAAGTAAGGAAGGGTGGGTTCCACAGTGACATCAGGACAGTGGTGGCATTTAAGTTCATGAACTGCCCCAAGGAACCTGTCTTTATGCAAATTGAGGAAGGGTGGGTTCTATAGTGACATTAGGACAGTAATGGCTTTTAAATACATTAACTGCCCCAAGATTCTACTATTTTTATGCAAAGGGAGGATGGGTTCCATAGTGACATAAGGACAGTAGTGGCAATTAAGCACATTAACTGCCCAAGGACCCTCTTTTTATGCAAAGTAGAGAAGGGTAGATTCTATAGGGACATAAGGACAGTGGTGGCATTTAGCCACATTAACTGCCCCAAGGACCCTCTGTTTTTATACAAAGTGAGGAAGGGTGGGTTCCATAGTGACATAAGGACAGTGGTGGCATTTAAGCACATTAACTGCCCAAGGATCCTCTTTGTATGCAAAGTGAGGGTGGGTGGGTTCCATAGTGCCATAAGGACAGTTGTGGCATTTAAGTACATGAACTGCCCCAAGGAGCCTGTTTATATGCAAAGTGAGGAATGGAGGGTTCTGTAGTGACATTAGGACAGTAGTGGCTTTTAAGTACATGAACTGCCCCAAGGTTCCGCTGTTTTTATGCAAAGTGAGGGTGTGTTCCATAGTGACATAAGGACAGTGGTGGCATTTAAGCGCTTTAACTGCCCTAGGACCCTCTTTGTATGCAAAGCGAGGAAGGGTGGTTTCATAGAGAGTGAAGGACAGTGGTGGCATTTAAGCACTTTAACTGCTCCAAGGACTCTCTTTTATGCAAAGTGAGGGTGTGTGCCATAGTGACATAAGATCAGTGGTGGCATTTAAGCACATTAACTGCCCAAGGACCCTCTTTTTATGCAAAGTAGAGAAGGGTGGGTTCTATAGTGACATTAGGACAGTAATGGCTTTTAAGTACATTAACTGCCCCAAGGTTCCACTGTATTTCTGCAAAGTGAGGGTGGGTTCCATAGTGACATAAGGTAGCATTTAAGCACTTTAACTGCATCAAGGACCCTCTTTTTATGCAAAGTGAGGGTGTGTTCTATAGTGACATAAGGGCAGTGGTGGCATTTAAGCACTTTAACTGCCCCAAGGACCCTGTTTTTATGCAAAGGGAGGAAGGGTGTGTTCTATAGAGACTTAAGGACAGTGGTGGCATTTAAGCACTGTAACTGCCCCAAGGTTCCATTGTTTTTATGCAGGGAGGGTGGGTGTATTCTATAGTGACAAAAGGGCAGTGGTGGCATTTAAGCACTTTAACTGCCCTAGGACCCTCTTTTATGCAAAGTGAGGGTGGGTGCCATAGTGACATCAGGACAGTGGTGGCATTTAAGCACATAACTGCCTAAGGACCCTCTTTGTATGCAAAGGAAGGGTGGGTTCCATACAGAGTGAAGGACAGTGGTGGCATTTAAGCACTTTAACTGCCCCAAGGACCCTGTTTTTATGCAAAGGGAGGAAGGGTGTGTTCTATAGAGACTTAAGGACAGTGGTGGCATTTAAGCACTGTAACTGCCCCAAGGTTCCATTGTTTTTATGCAGTGAGGGTGGGTGTATTCTATAGTGACAAAAGGGCAGTGGTGGCATTTAAGCACATTAACTGCCCTGAGGACCCTGTTGTTATGCACAGTGAGGAAGGGTGGGTTCTATAATGACATAAGGGCATTAATGGCTTTTAAGTACATTAACTGCCCCAAGGACCCTGTTTTTATGCAAAGTGATGAAAGGTGGGTTCTATAGTGACATAAAGAAAGTGATGACATTTAAGCAGAATTACTGCCACAAGGCCCCACTATTTTTATGCAAAGTGAGGGTGTGTGAGTTCTACAGACATAAGGTAGGTGGTGGCACTTAGTACATTAACTGCCCCAGGGCCCCTGTTTTTATGCATAGTTGGGATGGGTGTGTTGCATGTTCAGTGTCCAAGAGCTGAGTTGTTGAACAATATTTATCCTTAGCAATATCCTAGACACTGTGATTGGTTAGCACCCCATTTTTTCTTGTACAGGACTATGAATGTATTCTATTATGTACGTGAAGGTACAATGGCATAGATATAAGGGATTCCCTAGACCAATGGGTGGTATTATGGGCAATGAGGATTTTACATATTTCCACAACCTTGAGTGATGAAAAGGGCATGGGTAGGTCTTTCCAGTTAGGCTGGACTATTAACAATAATTGTGTTCATCAATATTCCAAAGTAAAGGGCGTTAAGCATTAGCATCTCTTCTACAGTCCAAAGTTGCAAAGGATTTGTGTAATCACCTGGAATGTGGAGATTCCTAATCCTACTTGTTAATTTTTCATGGAACATAGTGAGATCATCTGCACTGCCTAGTAGAAATGAAAAGGGAATGGATGATCATTGATTGCGGGCAAGACAAGGTAGAATTACAATTTTGGTGCTTTAATTATCCCAGAACAGCAGGACTCTGCAGAAGCAGGGCAAATACAGTAGGGTGCCTTTGGACAAGGCTATGGCAATCTGGACTGGGCAAATTGTTGAACAAAAGACTTGGGTTTTTCGCCATCCACTGGTGAATGCATAAGTGTTTTCCACTGTGATATAATCCAATGGGCAGGATTATGGATATTTAGAATTGGAGTGGACTTAGGGAGCAGGGCTGAAGGGGATGGCTGGGGCTGGGGCTAGGGCTGGGGCTGGGGCTGGGGCTGGGGCTGGGGCTGGGGCTGGGGCAGGGGCAGGGGCTGGGGCTGGGGCTGGGGCTGGGGCTGGGGCAGGGGCTGGGGCTGGGGCAGGGGCTGGGGCTTGATGTGGGGGGTTCTGGCGTCAGAGGTGGGGAGGAGCTGGGACCTTTGGAGGCAAGGTACCACAGAATATTGAAAATGTGGGCATGTAATACTCCAACATAAGTTTGAATAGAGGAAACAAGTCCACAGCAATTCAAGTTTCCTGCGTGATAGGTTGGACTGTCAATTAGTGCAGTATTAAAGATGAGAACAAAGCAAGGCCTGGGGTGGAATGGACCTTCAGTTGTCTTTTTGTACTCGGTCATAAAGTTTAAGTTTTTAATTAACTATTTATATCCTATAAGACTTCAAAAGTTTTAAGTGATGTCGTTTATTAAGTCAATTTCAAAGTAAAAAAATTAGTGAAAAATTTTAATGCCAAATTATTTGACTTTGGATATCTTAGACAAGAAAAGTTTAAGCCATTTATGAAAAGGAAATTGAAAAGTAAGAAATTTTTAGGAGCCCAAAAGTGAACTCATTAAATGTAATTGAAATGAATTGTACAAATAAAGAATGCCATAATAGTCACTTGAGGCTTAAATCTAACCCTAGCACACCACATAATGGAGCTATTTATGACTGACATCCAAGAAATAAGTAGAAATGAAAATCCAACCCCAGCATTAGCCACGGGGTAGGTGTTCCTCTGGAAGAAGGCAGGGATTCCTCTTCTGCCACCTGTTGGCCACCGATCATCTGCGATCCATTTTGGTCCTTGCCACGAGTTGGGAAAGGCAGATGTCCTTCAAAAGACCTTGGGCACCACCCACTGGGCGTAGACGTATGTATGTGGCCTCTCTGCTTCTACCTCCTGATTGGCTGAATAAAGACGGCAGGGAGGAGCCATGCTAACTTGGTCTAATTCCATCCTCCATTAATTGGCGGTACCCAATTGTACAGCCCTGTCTGATTGGGTGGATCATGCGGCAATCCAACACTGACCATCCCACCTTTCACTTTTTGCAGCAAATGCGGAAATGCACGCCATCTTTAACAATGCTGGAGGCCCACCTGGAGCAAAGCCCGCCAAGAATGTACCGCGCAAACCCTGCCCTCCCCCCAGGACATCCACGTGACAAACTGCCATGATATCCGCGTGACAAGGTCTTCCATATTGTCCCTGCGGCAAAACCTGTCCGGAAAAGCATGCTGCAAAGACAAAGGCTCGCCATGTTTTACAATGCGGCAAGTCCTTGCGCCGCCATCTTATAGCATGTAACAGAATATTTCCACCGCTATGCTGCGCTCTAGAACAAAGACGCCACCATGATGTGGCCTTCCCGCCACCTGAACACTGCGACAAAACTGGACGCGCCATTTTGGACACGCTAACAAAGCAGACAGCCATGCTGAGCAATACCGAAAGTCAAAACGCCATTTTGAACCCTGCTCCTAAGTCATCGCCCTCTCCTTTTCAACTAGTTCCTTGCAGTGACACAGGTCCATCCTATTCTTCTATCTCAGGACACCACAACGCATGCGGAGCTCCTCACAAGCCCGAAATAAGGTCGTTCAAAATATTTCGCTCATGCCATGCATGTACCTGCCTTTCTGCCTATCCCTCTATCCCTATTACCTCCCTAATTTATACCCAGCACAACCAACTAAGCAACCATCAGCTGAGCTGCGCAGCAAGCCTAAAGTGGGCCGACGCCATATTTCCTCCCCAGCCTAACAAAGCGCTTAGCCGAACTGCAAAGTCATCTCCACGCCAAAGCTGTAAGTCGACTCACAACACCAAACGATTAGCAGCAAAAATTTATCGATACTCCACACAGTACAACGAACCACAGAGAACAACCACTTTTTGAGATACTGGAAAAAAAATCTAAGCAGGTATCCGCGGCCCCGATGGGCAAGAAAAAAAAATTCAGCAGGTATCCGCGGCCCCGATGGGCAGGAACGAAATTTAAAAAAAAAATTAAAAAGCAGGTATCCGAGGCCCCGATGGGCCAGTGGTTTGGGGAAAAGGAGGACACAGCAGGTATCCGAGGCCCCGATGGGCTAAGGAGGGAAAAAGATAAAAAAGCAGGTATCCGCAGCCCCGATGGGCAAAATTTTTCAAGTAAATAAATAAAACCAGGTATCCGCAGCCCTGATGGGCAAAATATAGAAAAGTGGAGGCAATAGAAAGCAAAACCATAAAAAAAAAACCCAACCAAAAAACAGAGGCCTCAACCAAAAATTGCTGCAAGGAAAATTCCTTTAAAATTGAAAATGGCGTAAAAAATGCCTTAAAAATGGCGAGGTGTCAAGAAAATACTGGAACAAAGTTTAGCATTTTTAAAACATCTTATAGAATTTTGGTGAATTCTTTAAAGCAAATACGCCATAAAGAGTGATTGGGAGCTGGAAAATGTTCCAGAAAGAACCACACGGGTGAAGATATCTGCTATTAGCAAGATTCCACTCCACCTCAGGAGAAGAAGAAATATGGCGCTGGCAGCAAATTGCAGCGCTTTAAGAAGTGAGGGGGGTTGGGACTCGGGGCGGAGAGAGTGGAAGAGGCGTGGCCTAGAAGATTGAAAGCCAGAGATCTTTGTGGTTTAGCTAGCTTAAAATTTATTCAGTAATGAGAAAAAGAGAGATTTCAAAAAAATAGCAACATATCTGAAAGAACACTTGACTGGAAGTAGGCTTCATTTGTAGTCTAGGAGCTAGAACTTCAATGGGTTTTCAATGGGTTATCATCTATAAAATGGGGACATTGAGTAAATAAAATTAGATAACTGATGCTAAAGCTCTCCACAAACAATATAACAAAAGAAAAGATTTTAGTTTAGTTTGGTTTTGAAAAAGGAGAAAGAGGAGGTAGAGCTTTGATATGTTAACAAAGTATCCAAATGTATATAACTGCACCACCAAACTTTTGAACCAGAGAAGCTAGGAAGGATCTAGAAGGTTAGAACCTTCTTCAAGGGACTTTCTCTTCCATTATCTAATGTGATACTGAAGGTCTAATTCCTTAGTTTTATAAATTATGGAATAGACACCCATAAAGGTTACATGATGTACATGAGGTCACACACCATGATTCTGAGTCAGAATATTTTCTGATCCAGTACTCTGTCTTTGTATGGCCCCTGATCATAGGATACTGGAAGTGCTTATAAGTCAGATGGTGAGCAACAGAGAGGAAGGAAAGAGTAATTTCACAGAATGCCCATTTGGCCCCTAAGTAATCAAGGAGTACTATTTGTGACCTGTATCACACAACAACTCCTACAAAGTCAAAGGATACCTTGCCCTCCACTGTCTCAACTGGAAAGTAACAGTATCAGCCGAACATGCCCTCCAGTCTCCAGATAAATAATAAAGTATGCAAAATTTCATCCTTAAAGGGTACATTCCATTTTCTAATTGGTCTTGGTTCACACAAAAAAGTAATCTGATTTATTCCAAATGAGGGATATTTTATTACAAAAGTGGTACTCTTGAGAAGACAATGCTTAACACAAAGAGAATTTAATAATCGAATTTCATTCTGAAAGATAATTTTCCACAGGAGCCCTTCTGAACACCTCAAAATTAAACTACGGAGCAAAAACCTACAAACAAGGCCTGCTATAAAATTTCGCCCTAATTTAAGCTTCCACAACTTCCTAGTGAAACGAATAGGGAGAAAAAAATCATTCCTTGTGTAGATTGGTAAATTGAGATGGAAGGATGTCGATTTCTTCAATTTTGGTTTAAAAAACTAGTAACAGCATGAGGTCACAGACTAGAGGTCCTTAGACTCAGATAACTTTCATTGCACTAAAGTGAAAAAACTCTTGACAAGAGTACCTTGTGTGTCAGACCTCTCTAGTGAGAATTATGGGATTTGTATGGAGTTTAAAATCACTGGCCCTGACTGGTTTGGCTCAGCTGTTAGAGTGTCAGCCTGTGGACCGAAGGGTTTCGGGTTTGATTCCGAACAAGGGTGCATGCCTGGGTTGCATGTTCCATCCCCAGCTCCATTCCGAGTCGTGCGGGAGGAAATCAATCAATGGGTCTCCCTCACATCCATGTTTCTCTCTCTCTCCCCCTCCCTCCCTTCCACTCTATCTAAATATCCTCTTCTGAGGATTAACCAAAAAAAAGAAAGAAAAAACAAAAATCACTGTAATGATCATGGTATATTTGAAAAATAATGATACCTGTAAAAGGTAGTAGCTACAACCACTTTGATATCACTCAGTCATCGGGAAAAAAATGATTATAAACAAGTAGTATTCCCTTAGCACCTGAGATCTCAGCCTGGACTTACCAGGAGGACCTAAGAAACAAACCAACTACCACCAGCAGCAATACTATCAGGCCACCTGACTAGTCTTTTTTTCTTTCTTTCTTTCTTTCTTTTTTGTTAATCCTCACCTGAGGATATTTTTCCATTGATTTTTTTTTTTTTTTTTTTTTTTTTTTTTTTTTTTTAGATAGAGTGGAAGGGAGTGAGGGAGAGAGAGAGAGAAACACCAATGTGAGAGAGACACATTGGTTGTTTGCCTCCCATACAACCCCAACCGAGCCGGGGATTGAACCTGCAACCCAGGTACGTGACCTTGGCGGGGAATCAAACCCACAACCATTTGGTGCGCAGGTCAACGCTCTATTCACTGAGCCACACTGAGCCACATTGGCCAGGGCCCACCTGACCAGTCCTAAACTCCATCTCTATAGGCCATGAAATAATAGTATCACTAGGAATCTGACCCCACTATAGAATTTAACCTATTTCACCTTATTGTGTCTTTAATATGGGCTACCAATTGTTAAGGTAACTAGGTCTGTCAAATACAGCTCTGTCCAAAAGAATTTTTTACACTTGTGGAAATATTCGATATTTTTTAGACCTTAGGTTATGGAAATTTTTCTTCACACTCAAAGGGCACCAACTACAAAAAAATTGACTTTATGAAATTAAAACACTTTGTTTCACAAAAACACCTTAAAAGGTGAAAAGACGAGCTATAAACTAGTTGTCCCGGGGTTCAGCATCCAGGCCCTGGTTCCCAGAAGGTGGCCAGGCTACTAGATCACTAACATTGGTTGTGACAGTAATTTCTTTCATGAGATTGGGTGAGATTAAACTGCCAAAATGGTGATAACGTGATGATTTTGGGTGACTCTCACTCACATTGGACACAGGACATTTTCAGGCTCTAGGCTATCAAGGTCTACTGCAGATACCTAGGCTAAAAGAACTACAGAAGCAAGAAATCTCTAGTTTTTAGGTACAAACAGTTTCCAAAGAGTTGTTGCATTAGAAGTAGCAACAGTGTTGTTACCTTTTAAATTAGCCAGGTATGGTACATTTGACAGTTTAAAAATAATAATAATAATAATAATAATAATAATAATAATAATAATAATAAAATGTTTTCTGGACCTGAAAAGGAAGAAATGGTACATGGACATTATGAAAAATTTTCACATGAACTGTTATTTTTGGTTGTTGAAAGTATTACAAATGACCCAGCCGATGTGGCTCAGTGGTTGAGCGTCAACCCATGCACCAAGAGGTTGCTGGTTCAATTCCCAGTCAGGGCACATGCCCAGGTTGTGGGCCTGATCCCCAGTGCGGGGCATGCAGGAGGCGGCCAATTGATGTTCTCTCTCATCGATGTTTCTATTATATCTCTCTCTCCCTGTCCCTTCCTCTCTCTCTAAAAAAAAAATATATATTTTTTAGAAAAGTATTACAAATGTCCCCCTTTTTCCCCATTGACCCCCTCCTTCCCACTCCTGACTTCTTCACATGAACTGTTGAATAAACAAATATATAAGTACCTCTTCTCTGCTCCTTATTCTAGATCTTCATTGCTAAATTACTATACTTCACATGAGCCCATGAATTTTATAATATATTTTAATCAGATTAGTTATATAGAAAGGGACTCCATAAAAAGATTTGCCTAGAACCCTGCATCATACCTTGGAGCATCCCTGCTCTCTCCTGCCATTTATCACCTTCAGGCTTTACTTAACCCAAATCCATGGCATACAGCGGAATTATATGGGAGGAAGACATCAAGTTCTCTTTTTTAAAAATTCCAGTTATTTTACTTCTAGGCTTGCCATTTTGTTAACCTATGCTTCCTCTCCCTTGCTCAAGTTCAAAACAAAAAAGGCGGGAATTACCCAATTTATTTATTTTAATCTTCGCCTGAGGATATTTTCCATTTAGCTTCAGATAGAGTGGGAGAGAGAGAGAGAGAAACATCAGTGTGAGAGAGACACATCGACTGGTTGCCTCCTGCAAAACCCAGACCAAGGCCAGGGACGAACTGCAACCAAAGTACATGCCCTTGACTGGAATCGAACCCACGACTCTTTGGTCCCCAGGGCCGACGTTCTAACTGCTGAGTCAAACCGTCCAGGGCAAAAGGCGGGAATTACCTAATTTAGCCACCAGATGGCAGCATGAAATTAGCAAAGAAACACTGAGCCAGCCTGAGGAACCGGAGGCCAGGTCTTAGGAAGGAAGCCCAGTTAAGGTCTGAGCTGAAGGGGAAAATGCCTTATTTAACCAGTTCAGTATCAGAAGAAAGACAGAAGAAAAGTACTCAACTTCCTCTTATTTGAACAACCTCTCTCCCCCTCGGTTGAAGTTTGTCCTTGGCTTTGATGCAGTGCCATTTAAAGAGGGCTTTGATAAAGCATTCAATATCAAATTAGCAGGCTGATGGGGGCCATCATCAGTGAAAAGTAGTTAAAGGAACAAAGACATATTATGAAAAAGAGAATACTTGGGGGAGGTCTCTTTACAAACATAAGTACTGTCTGCAGTGGAAGAAAGAGATGATTAGCCTTGTTGTGTAGGTCTATATAAATATCTATATAAATAATGGTGTCTGAATACATTGTCCAAAGGTAGAACAGACTACCTCCAGAACTGGTGGGACGCCAATCCCTGCAGGTCCGTGGTGGATTTTGTGGGGATGCTATGGAGATAACCATCAGGTAGTAGTGTTGGGCCACATGCCCTGCAACAAGCCTCTATTTAGCTCAAGATCTTATGAACCTCAGCAGAGTATTTGGGGAATTCCTGCAATCCTGCCTCACCACACACACATTGATGGTGTCTTTCAAGGCTATATTAGGATGTTGGGGAAAGTTTTTATGTTTATAAAAAAAGAACATGGAGTTATACATGTCAAAGCTCAGTGAGTATATACTTAATTGTAAATTTAACTATGCATATACTTTACATCTAAGTTTAAAATCTTACAAAGGAATATTGAATTCTATTTCTGATATACATGTGGAAGTGTCAGAGCATATATGGAAGTCTGCAATTTACTTTGAAATGCATCAAAGTGTAAGATGAGTTAATGGATTGATAGATAAATGGTTATATGATTAAAAACAAGTATAATAGCATGTTAATGGTAGAACATTTGTGGTGGGTCTTCACTGTACTAGTCTTTCATCCTTGCTGCAAGATTGAAAATTTTCATAATCAAAATGAAATGTTGGGGCAGGTGAATGAAGGAAGACGGAGCTTCAAGGATTCATCATCCACTGAAGCAACCATTAAGCTGGTGAAAATAGTCAGAACCAAATTTTTCAAAACTCTAGAATCTAGTAATAAAAAAAACAACAACTGCCCGGCTGGTGTGGCTCAGTGGTTGAGCATCGACCCATGCACCAAGAGGTCCCCGGTTTGATTCCCAGTAAGGACACATGCCCAGGTTGTGGGCCTGATCCCTAGTGGGGGGCATGCAGGAGGCAGCCAGTCGATGTTCTCTCTCATCGATGTTTCTATCTCTCTCTCTCTTCTCCCTTCCTTTTTTTAAAATTAATAAAGAAAAAAAAAACTACAGCAAGCAGAGGAGTGCTTAATGAAGAAATACTGCTAAAATACAGTAAGAGAGCATTGTGGCATTTTTCTTACCAACCTACCACTCCCCATTTGTTGTTGAACCACTGCTGTTCGGATGGCAGCCTGCAGGCCTGTTGTGGTTTACTGGTGCCAGAAGGGATGATTATACACCTTGTTCTGTAATTTTTTTAAAAATTACAGACATTACTACAACAAAACAGACACAATACTATTATGATCAATTGAAGGCTAAATATCTAGATAACCTAGATGAATTGGACAAATTCCAAGAAACATACAAACTACCTAATCTGGCTCAAGAAGAAACAGAAAACCTGAACAAATAAGGAAATTAAATCACTAACATAAAACCTCCCAACAAAGAAAAATTCAGGGCCAGATGGCTTCACTAGTGAAATCTACCAAAAGTTTGAAAAATAATTAACAGCAATAATTTTCAAACTCTTCCAAAAAATAAGAGTAGGAAACATCTCCTAACTCATTCTATGACATCAGAGGCGAACAAAGATACTATAAATAAAAGAAGACTACAGATTAGTATTCCATATGTATATAGATGCAAAAATTCTCAACAAAATACTAGCAAACCAAATCCAACAGCATATTAAAAGGGTTATAAGCCATGCTCAATTGGAATTTATCCCAGGAATGCAACACTGTTTTAATATATGAATATAAATCAGTGTAATACACCACATTGAAAGAATGAAGGAAACAACATCTTAATTGATGCAGAAAAAGTATTTCATAAAATCCAACACTTTATCATTATAAAAACAGTCAACAAACTAGAAATAAAAGGGAACCTCCTAAGCATTATAAAGGGCATTTATTAATTTAAAAACACAGGTAATATAACACTCAATGATGAAATTCTGAAAGCTTTCCCACTAAGATCAAGAATAAGACAAGGATGTCCACTTTCACCACTGCAATTCAAAATTGTCCTGGAAGTTCTAACCCCAACAACTAGGCAAGAAAAGCTATAAAAAGTATCAAAAATTGGGCCCTGGATGGTTTGGTTCAGCAGTTAGAGCATTGGCCCCCAGAACCGAAGGATCGCAGGTTCGATTCTGGTCAAGGGCACATACCTAAGTTGCAGGTTTGATTCCCGACCCAGGTCAGGTTGTGCAGGAGGCAAACAATCGATGCGTGTCTTTCACATCAATGTTTCTCTCTCTCTCCCTCCCTTTCACTCTATCTAAAAAAAACTATGGAAAAGTATCCTCAGGTGAGGATTAACAAAAAAAGAAAAAAAGAAGAAGAAAAAGAAAAAAAGCATCAAAATTGGAAAAGTAGAAGTAAACTATTTCTATTCATAAATGACATACAGAAAATACTATTAGAGCTAATACATTAATTCAGCAATGGTGCAGGATTCAAAACCAGTTGTATTTCTGTACACTAGCAATGAACAACTTGAAAGGGAAATTAAGAATATTATTTACAAAAGCCCAAAAGTAGAAATAGCCCAAATGTCCATCAACAGTGACTGGATAAAAATATGGTATATCTATACAATGAAATATTATTCAACAATAAAAAATGAAGTACTGAGATATGCTACAAGGTAGATGAGTCTGAAAAGCATACTAACTAAACACACACACACACACACACAGCCACATATTGCATGATTCTACTTATGCAAAAGATTCAGACAAAGAAATTCCATTGAGTCAAAAAGGAAATTAGTGATTGCCAGGGTTGGCAGGAGGCGGTTAATGGCAAGTGGCTGCTTAGTGGGAGAGGTTTTCTTTTGGGGGTCATTAAAATGTTCTGGAACTGGATAGTGACTATAGTTGCACAACATTTGAATGACTAAATGTCACTGAATTATATATACTTTAAAATGGTTAAAATAGTAAATTTATGTTTTGTGTATTTTATCACAATTTTTTAAATGCTGGGGGGAAATTGGGGATGTCATGGAAATAGTGGAGCCTTGAACCACAATGCATAACGTCTGACTACCCTTATAGAAAGAGAGGTCTGGCAGCTTCCAGCCATTTCAGCTACCCCAGCTAAGGTGCCAAACCAGCAACCAAAGCTATCTTGGATTTTCCAGCCTTAATCAAGCTCCCAGTTGAAAGGAGCTGCGTGAGTGGCTTCAGACAATGCCACATAAATCACAGAAACATGAGAAATAATAAATTGTTGATATTTTAAGCCCAAAAAATCGGAATATAAGTGTAGCCCCAGCAGGAATCAAAGCTTACTCTCTTGAAAAGGATGAGAAAAGAAGAGGCTGCAGCTCACCTCTTAGAAATAATTCAACAAATAAACTTAACCTTGGATAAAATAATCCACAAGAAATTGATCTGGCCCCAATCCCGACTATCATAGGCCCACTCGGGTAAAAGAAGTGTAGCCAGATCCTGTTTCGGGCTGTGCTCAGTAGCCGACTGCCACCGTGAGCCACTGATCGGTGCGCAGAGGAAGGGCGCCGGCTCGGTGTGACACGTGCACGTGAAACACCGCCAGGGCGCAGGGCATCTGCGTGCCGTGAACTTCGCGGAGCCACACCGCTACATCAAGTACATCCTAAAAGACATAATCTAGGACCCACGCCAAGGCGCGCCCCAGGTCAAGGTGGTCTTCCAGGAAACCCAACGGAGTTGTCGTTCATCGCTGCCAAAGGCATCCACACAGGCCAGTTCCTGCGCTGTGGAAAGAAGGCTCAGCTGAACATTGGCAATGTGCTCCCAGTGGGCACCATGCCTGAGGGCACCATCCTGTGTTGTCTGGAAGAGAAGCCTGGTGACCAGGGTAAGCTGGCCCCAGCCTCCGGGAACTATGCCACCATCATCTCCCACAACCCCCAAACCCAAAGGACCAGACTGAAGCTGCACTCAGTTTCCAAGGTCATTTCCTCCGCCAACAGAGCTGTCATTGATGTGGTCTGCGGAGGTGGCCGCATTGATAAGCTCATCCTGAAGGCGAGTGGTGCCTACCACAAGTATAAGGCACAGAGGAATTGCTGGCCACGTATGATGGGTGTGGCCATGAACCCAGTGGAGCATCACTTCAGAGGTGGCAACCCCTAGCACATCGCCAAACCCTCCACCATTGGAGGCCCCTACTGGCTGCAAAGTGCATGTCATCACTGCCCATCGGACTGGGCATCTATGAGGAACCAAGACTGTGCAGGAGAAAGAGAATTAGGACTGGGGTCTCAATAAAGTTTGTCCTCCTGCCAAAAAGAGTTAGAAGAATAGCTATACTTGCCACTCAGAGCCACAAATAATTTCTTTCTCATCACTTCTTATATTAATCCTATTCAAATTAGGATATTAGACTATTTCACTGAGTTATTTTTCTGGTTGATATCTACTAATGTAATGGGTGTTCTTAGGTCAGTGGTTCTCAGAGAGTGGTAGGTCCAGCAAACCAGCAGCATCAGAATCACTTCAAGTTGTTTGTGTTGCCTTCCTTTTTTGGCAATGATAATAACCACCGCACATTCAGCACTTATTCCATGCCAATAGCTTTAAATACAGGATGTCCTCAAAAATGTATGCAAGGTATCTGTAGATTCTATTACATTTTTTAAATGAAATGTATTTTAATAAACACTGGCTTTAAAATTATTCGAAGTTGTGTATATATTTTTTGGGACATCCTATATATTATTTCATTTCATTCTTACAAAAGTCATTATAAGTCATCTTCATCATACAGATGCAAAAATCAATCTCAGAGATGTGAGGTAACTTGCCCAGGGTTCTACAAGCTAGGAATGGAATGGGCTGACACTTGAATTCTAAGGCACTGTCATCGTCCAATCAAGTTCAGTGTGAGAACAGCATAGTTTGATTTTATCTCAGTGAAGATTTTTCTTATGCAAAATGCAAAGGTTCCTAGGGAGTTCTTTTCCTTATTTTCATGCAAACATATTTTTTCAGATCCTGTTCCCCAAATTCCTGCAGCAAAAATAATGTAGTGTTATTTTATGTCGTCATCAGGGAACAGATAGCAAGATAGAAAGAGATGAGCAATAACACAGCATGTTGTCCAGAAATGAAAATCAACCATAACCACTGCAAATTACCAAGTAAGCCACATCAAACTTTGGTTCAAAGAGATACCTGCAGATTTTAAAACAGGCAATGTAGAGGTGAGATCAGCACAATGGTGAAGTAAGAAATACCTGTCTTCATCCCCCCATGAAAAACAACAGTTAGACAGTCATCCATGAAGGAAAATGACCCTGAAATTCAATTAAGAACCTACACAAACACAGAGGAGCAAAGAAAAAGAATGGAGAATTACCACACAGAGGATTGCTGAGGAGATCAGCTTAGCTGAGGTCTCTGGAGATAGCTAGGAGGAAAGAAGAAGGGGGAGGGCTATCAGAATTAGTCATGTGGCAAGCACCATCATGATCTTTAGTGGCCTACTCTGTGGAGGACCCCAGAAGCCTTAGTGTCTGAGGATCCCAACAGGTCACATGAGAGCCGTGGACTCCTCACAGTATTTCACAGTGGAGGACCCTATAATGTTTGTCAGTGCAGACCCTAGCAGTTTGCTCTACAGAGGACAGCAATAGCTTTCACCACCGAGTCAATCAAAACCATCACCACCACAGACCTCCACCCCCAGAAAGGAAGATACAGCTGCACCCACCCCCAAGAATGAGTTACTGTTGTGCTGCCCCAGGAAGAGGTCAGCCCCCCAAACCCCATGCATACTATAGACCCCAAAACTTGGCTGCTCTGTCTGTACCTGCAGTTTAGACCTCAGTTCCATGACTATTTCATATGCACCCATGCTCCAGACATCAGATATGCAGTTGCCATTTGTGTATCTGTGTTTTAGATCCCAGAGTACCATGAGTGTGGGCTAGTCATTACCCTGGACCCAGAGCTCCTGTCTCTGCAGGCATCTGCGCTCCAGACCCCAGATCCATGGCCACTGGGAATGTGCCCATGTCTCAGGCACTGAAGCCATCTCTGCTGCAGGCTAGCCAGTACTCTGGACCCCAGAGCCATTATCACATGAGTGCCTATATTCCAGACCCCTACTCCAAGGCTGCTCCATGAGTGCCTGAACATCAGACATCAGTACCATCACCACCACAAGGGCACTCATGCGCTCAACCCAGCACTAAGAGGAACACCCTAGGCCATGACATCCCCCATGGAAGAAAAAGAGATCAGGAAGTCCCCAGACGCCTTCACTACTGAAGACCCCAACAGACCTCAGCACGCCTGTGGGCACTTGAAACCTTGTCCATTGAGGACACTTGCAATCTTTGTTGAAACTGGCCTCAGCTGACAGAGCTGCATGGAGACTACAGCTATTGGCCTTTCCTGGAACCAGATCCATTATATTCTACCCAGCCAGGACCCTGATATCCACCACCTGGTGAAGGTCTTTCCCCAACAAAACCAGTCTAAAAGTCTGGAAGTGATGACTACTCCATAAAATGCACAGACATCAAAGCAAGGCTACAAGAAACACAAAAAAAATCAAGGAAACGTGACACCATCAAAGGAATATAATAATTTCCAGTAACCAACCCCAAAGACATAGAGTTCTATGAATTGCTGGACAAAGATTTAAAAATAAATGTTTTAAGGAAACTCAGTGAGCTACAAGAGAGCAAAGACAGATACTCAATGAAATCAAGAAAACAATACATGAACAAAACAAAATGTTCAACATAAAGACAGAAATAAAATAGAATCAAATAGAAATTCTAAAGTTAAAAAATACAGTGAGTGAAATGAAAAATGCAATAGAGAGCATAAACAGTAGACTTGATCAAGCAGAAGAAAGAATCTGTGAACTCAAAATAAGGTCATTTGAAATTAAACAGAGGAGCCCGGCTGGTGTGGCTCAGTGGTTGAGTGTCGACCGATGCACCAATAGGTTGCTGGTTGGATTCCCCGTCAGGGCACATGCCCAGGTTGTGGGCCCGATCCCCAGTGAGGGGCATGCAGGACGTGGCCAATCCATGTTCTCTCTCTCTCCTTTCCTCTCTCTCTCAAAACATATATTTTTTTTAATTTAAAAAAGAAATTGGTGATGTACTTTATTCTGAAGGCATTGGAAAAGCATTGAAGAGTTTTTATCACCAGATTTTAGTGCTTGGGGTGAACAATTTGGCAATTCTATTAAGATGACCTCATTAGAAGTAGAGAGACCAGGTAGGTCATTGCTAACCTCTCTATGGCCATCCTCTCCCTTCTAGTCTTACTCCTATTACCTTAATTCAGACCATAGATGAATGAGGAGGGCCCAGGAGGTTAAAATCTGAGAGTGGACAGGGTACTACTAAACGGCTCTAGAAAGGCAAGTAGCCAATTTCAAGCTTGCCTACAAGATCAAGTTCAAGCTCCTTAGTTCATGAAAGACATTCATTATTGGATCTTAGAAGTTTATTTTCTAACTCAGGAGCAGCAATTTGAGACAACAGATTAGACACTTGGTGGAAATTGCCATGAGGATACTAGAACCTGAAGTTACAGCTCAGCTGGGAAAACAGTCCACAAAATTAAATATAATGTTATGCTAAAAGAAATAAATGCCATGTAAGTAGGGAACAGACTGACAAACCTCAGAGGGAAGAAGGGTGGGGGGGGGGGTTGGGAAGAGGTATATCAAAGAGTTTATATGCATATATGCATAATCAATGGACATAGACAATAGTTCGGGGAAAGCAAGAGGAGGTGAGAGCTGGGAGGAGGGGGTCAATGGGGAAAATAGGGGGAAACATCTGTAATACTTTCAACAGTAAAGATAAAAAAATAAAATATTAAAATAAATAAATAAAATTTAATTTAATTTCAAAGAGAAAAAAAGAAATGCTTCCTCCTTTCCCTCATGCCACTTTCCATCCTGGCCTACTTTTCAATCCAGCCAGTGCCTCATATTCCAGGACCTTTCAGACATTTCTTCAACTCCACCTCCCCTATTAAGTTGTATATACCCTTTCTGCCCCATTTCCTCCAGCCAAGTCAGAGAATTTGAGTGGAAGTAAGATTTTGATGGCTAATCATGAGTTAATTAAGTTTGTCTACTATTCTCAGCCCAGCTGGTGTGGCTCAGTGGTTGAGCATCGACCCAAGCACCAAGAGGTTGCTGGTTCGATTCCCAGTCAGGGCACATGCCCAGGTTGTGGGCCAGGTCCCCAATGGGGGGCATGCAAGAGGCGGCCAATTGATGTTCTCTCTCATTGATGTTTCTATCTCTCTGTCTCCTTCTCCTTTCCTCTCTGTCGAAAAGCAATAAAGAAAAAAAAATTTTTTTAAAGAAAAGAAAGTTTGTCTACTATTCTCAGATAAAATGCTTGCATTTGAGAAAATCCTGATTGAGGTGAAATTCCAAATATAGGTTTTGTATATATGGCTGACTATTCTCATATGTAGGGCTGACTGTGTGGTATACCAGGTCCATATGGCTCTGGGAATCATGTTGAAGTCAGATAACTTTCCACTGACATGCTACAACCAGTAGAAAGATTGACTGTATCACAGAGAAGACCAGGGATAGATTGTTAATTTGATGTTTCTGGGCTGACATTGGCCATATATGATAATGGAATGGAAGACTTTGTCCTCTGGCAGTGCTGTGCTGAGCCATAATAGAGCCTGAGGCAAAAAGAAATATGTGTGTTCCCATTGTCACATAAGAAACATTCAAACCTGTGAAGAACTTTTGTGAGATTATTTTATTTATTTTCTAATCCTCACCTGAGGATATATATATTTTTTCCTTTATTGATTTTATTTTATTTTATTTTATTTTATTTATTTATTTATTTATCCTCACTTTTCCATTTCCTGTTCAGATAGAGTGGGAGGGAGAGAGAGGAAGAGAGAGAGAGAGAGAAACATCGATGCGAAAGGGACACATCGAGTGGCTGCCTCCTGCACGACCCAACCAGGGGCCGGGGACAAACTGCAACCGAGGTACGCGCCCTTAGCAGGAACCGAACCCAGGTCTCTCCGGACCGCAGGCCAACGCTCTAACTCCTGAGCCAAACCAGCCAGGGCTCCTTTATTGATTTTAGAGAGAGAGGAAGTGAGAGGGAGAGAGACAGAGAGAGAAACATTGATGAGAGAGAACATTGATTGGTTGCCTCCTGCATGTCCCCCACTGGGGACTGGGCCCACAACCTGGGCATGTGCCCTGACCAGGAAATGAACCAGTGACCTCTTGGTGCATGGATCAACGCTCAACCACTGAGCCACACCGGCTGGACCACCTGAGGATATTTTTCTGTTCATCTTCTGATAGAGTGGGAGGGAGGGAGGGAGGGGGAGAGAGAGAGAGAGAGAGAGAGAGAGAGAAACATCAATGTGTCATCGACTGGTTGCCTCCCGCACGATCCTGACCTGCAACCAAAGTACGTGCCCTGGAATCGAACCTGGGACTCAGTGGTCCGCGGGCCGACGCTCTAACCATGGAGCCAAAATGGCCAGGGCTCTTTTGTGAGTTTACTTTTTTTGAGCCAAACTGTCCACAATTTCTGGGAAGCAAAATCTCAAGGAACTGAGACAATGCTCCAGAGAATGGCAGTTTTGCACATTATTTTATACATTACAATCATCAAAAGAAAAGACATAAGTGGGTTACTTGAAAGCATTGGCGATAGATTAGGGAGGCTGGGAAAAGCAAAGCACAGGTGGAGGGAAGGAACCTCTGGGACTGGATAAAAGTAAAATGATAGACATACATCTTCTTCATAGGTGGGTACAGGATGGTTAACAGTCACCAATTAACTCGATAAAAATAACAATGAGAGGATTTCTGGTCTCTGCTCTGGAGCACTGGTTTTGCCCTGAGGGGTCCGGAAATTACCCTGACATTCTAAAGGTATGTTAGCGTTGATGCAAAAGGCAATAGATGGGCTCAGTTAAGGTAAAGATTGACCTTTGTCAGGGAAGATATGGGCCTAGGACATGAATACCTGCCATAAACTGCTTTTAGTTAAAAAGTTTTCATTTCAGACCATCCTTTGTGGTTATTTTAGGTCTCTGAATTTAAAAGGCCACCATGCAGGCCTCCCCTGAGCTTGTCAGATTAGCATGGGGCCCCTTTTTATCCACACCATATACATGTTTCTATGTATTTTTAATATTAATGAAAGATACCAACTTTGAAAGTAGGCTTTATAAATATAAAACTTTATTAAGAGATACAAATATTATTCCCAAATTTGAAAATAAGTAAAAAAGAAAAGTAAATAAATTGAAAACGTAGCAATCACTAGATGAGGGTATCACTTATTATGGAGAATATACATATCAAATAGAAATCAAGAAAATTATAGATGTGCCCTGGTCAGTTTGGCTCAGCGGTTAGAGTGTCGTCCCGCGGACCGGAGAGTCCCGGTTTTGGTTCCTGCTAAGGGCACGTACCTCAGTTGCAGTTTGTCCCTGGCCCCAGTTGGGGTCGTGTGGGTGGCGACCACTCGATGTGTCTCTCTCACGTCGATGTTTCTCTCTCTCTCTCTCTTCCTCCCTCTCTCCCTCCCGCTCTGTCTGAAGATGAATGCAAAAATGTCCTCAGGTGAGGATAAAAAAAGAAAGAAAGAAAGAAAGAAAGAAAGAAAGAAAGAAAGAAAGAAAGAAAGAAAGAAAGAAAGAAAGAAAATGATAGATGGCCTACATTCACGTTTGAACTGGAGATATGAAAATTTAAAGTGCCCTCTCAATTTTCATTTTTAACCAGACAAAAGTTATTTTTTATGAATGCTTCTTGAATACTTTTTTTTTTTTTTTTTTTTTTTTGAGAGAGAGAGAGGAAGGGAGAGGGAGGGAGGAAGGGAGGGAGGGAGAGAGAGAGAGAGAGAAACATGGATGGCCTGCATCCTGCATGCACCCTGACAGGGGATTGAACCTGCAACCTGGGCATGTGACCTGACCACAGATTGAACCTCTCGCAATCTTTTGGTGCACAGGATGATGCTCAACCAACTAAGCCACACCGGGCAGGGCTCCTATGTATACTTCTGATTTACAAAAAGCAGCCAATGACTTGGCTCATAAATATTTGATGACTTAAGTCCTGTAAAAATTTCATCTCAAATAGTTTTAGTAGCATGCAAAATTAGAACAACTCAAACTATTAGCAACTTACTGAAGAAGAAATAAAGACCTTTTAATAAAGACCTTTTAAAGTGATGAGATAGAATTGTTAATCCAAGAAAAGCCCATAAAGAGAAGCCCAGCTCTGGTCACTGTGGCTCAGTTGGTTTCCCGTTGTCCAATGTACAGAAATGTCGCCAGTTCAATTCCCTGTCAGGACACATGCCCAGGTTTTGGGTTCGGTCCCCAGTCTGGTGTGGGAGGCAACTGATTGATGTTTCTCTCGCTCTCTCTCCCTCTCTCTCTCAAATTAATAAAAACATGTTAAAAGAGAGAGAGAAGCCCAGTTCCAGGTGGTAATTCTACCAAATGTTTAAAGAATAATTAACAGTCCTTCACAAACTCTTCCAAAAAACAGAAGAGGAATGAATGTATTCTAGTCTAACTCTGCATGCATGTATTATTTTGACTGTAATTTATAGTTCCATTACTCATTTATTTAACTTAAATTATGAATGCAACGTTAACAGAAACTTTTGTCACAGAGGTTATTGGCTTATACAGTAATCTTTGTAAATTCTCCAACTGAGAGTCTTTTGTAAGTAAATGCCTGCTAAATACGGCTGGTTGATAGTGAAATTCCAACTATTATTTTGCCTATTTGGATTTTATATCCTTGCAGGAGACAGTTTTCTTACTTTTGGAACAATTACTTATGAAAGAGGAAAACAGGGCTGTCATAGAGAATGAAATAAGTACTGACTGGACCAGTAGTCCAGGAAGCCAAGAGGATCAGCCTTGAAGAGCAAATATTTTAGCCTGGCTACCAACCTCTATTTCTAGTGTTTTCTTGAGGCATTTTTCTTGTTTGGAATCAACGAAGGCAGACTGTGGAAAATGTGAGTGGGTGGAGGCAGGGATATAACATTTCCACCTTGGCTGTAAATTAATAGCGAGTGCTTTTCTACACTTAGGTTTCTGGATCTGGCATTTTAAAATTTGAAACACCACTAAATAAAACCAGTGCATCAGGCTCCCCAATCCCCAAACTGACTAGCAGCTTCACAAACCTGTTGTTCTACTGTTGTTTCCTGCTAATCATTTATTTATATGTATTTCCTTAAAATCCAAAAGGTCATTTTTTCCAGAAAAAGTTCTGAGAGCCATCAGAAGCAATACTACAATAGGGTTCACTAATTATTCCCCATCTTTTCTACTTACCATTAAATTACTGCAGAGATGTTTTGTACCTAGCTCAAAATAAACATTTTGTCGTACAACCAAGAGATATGCTACTTGATGGGAAAAGACGATTGAAGCCACAGATCCCTTGCAATACTCAGAACTGATCCTTCATTTACTCTAGGTTGTCTGTCTGACTATCTCTTTTCTTAGGATGAGTTCTTCCTCAAAAGTTTGGCAATTCCTTTTGCATTTGATTTCTGGAGTCTGCCCTACCAATTTCCAAAATGTGCACAGATAAGTTTACACCCTAGGGAATGACAGGATTTAAGTTTAAGCTAAGACCTCTTTACTTCACTACACACATTACTGACAAAACAGGTGGGCTCCATGCAGTGTTTTACACAAGAATGGCAATACATCAAGGCCCAAATGTCTACACAATTCTCTACCATTACCTTGTATTCGAGGGTGAAAACAAAATAAAGAAAAAGTACTGATGTAAATGAATAGAATAAGAGGTGTTCTATGCTAGATTTTTGTAGAAAGCTAGAGATAACATTAGAATGTAGAAAGAAACTATCCTTTGGGAAAGGGATTAGGACCTCTCAACTGTCTTTTCCTTACCTGTGCAGCACAAACCTTCCCCCACTAACCTTCTATACCATTCATCCATAATACCTCACAAACAAGTTCCAGCCTTTTAAATATATATTTTTTATTAATTTTTTCCTTATTAATTTTTCAAGAGAGAGGGAGAGAGAGAGAAAAACATCAATGTAAGAGAGAAACATCAGTTGGTTGCCTCCTGCATGTATACTGACCGGGTATCAAATCTGCAATCCAGGCATGTGTCCTGACCAGGAATTGAACCAGAGACCCATTGGTGCACAGGACAACTGCTCAATCAACTGAGCCACACGGGCCAGGATGTTTTTTTTAAAAATGTTTTGGGGACTGGCAAATGTTTAGTGTATTTCTGTTTTGGAGAGAGAAAAGAAAAAAAGACAAATGTTTTGATAAATATAGATGCTTCTTAGAGGAGTCACAACTTGAGCTGAGTCTAAAAGAAGAGGAAGGACTTTTAGGCTGGAGAACAGCATCCCAGAACCTTTACAAAGATGGTTTCTGTTACAGACTCAAATAAGAAAGCAGCTTGTTTTGAACCCATCTTTGTCATTGAGTCAAATTTAGGCTCAAACCTTCCCCATCTCTGTCTTCAGTTTTCCCATCTTTTCAATTAATTGGTTAAAGCAGACCTTGATCTATAGGAGCACAGGGCTCAACGGAAGTGGAAAAAAAAAATTAGGTTCATGTTTACCCTAACACTAGCTTTTGCAGCTTTGGGGAGAGTGCTTCATCTCTCTGGGCCTCAGTTTCCTCGTCTGTAAAATAGGGAAAATCAGTCCTCAGCTTACCTTATGATGTTGAAAGAATTTGGTGAAATAACAGAAAGACAGGTGTATCCTAAGATGCTGCACACTTTGAGGTAAATGAAAGTTGAGAACAAGAGATATCTCAAAGTGCAGAAGGAAGGAGTCAGGGCGAAGGTAAACATAAAAATTGGGATGGAAAAAGAAATGAGGGGAAAGGAAAGAAGGAAGAACGAGGGCATGTCCACGGGTATAAGGGCTGCGAGAGGAAGTGGCCGCAGCCGGGACCCTGGGGTGAGGGCCGCAGGGCAGCCGGGCCGCGTTGCCGGCGGACCGTTCGCGTAGTGGACCGCGGCGGGCGCGGGGCCCATTTGGCTGTGACGCCCATCCCAGGCTCTCGCCGTCCCATCCCTTACGCCTCCTCTGAGACCTAAGATGGCGGCGTCTGCCGGGCGCTTAGATAACTGCCTCCATACCAGGTGTGGAGGGGCGGCCAAAGGACGCATTTACTAAGGAAAGTCCAGAAACTGGCCAGTTTTTTGGGTTGTGGTGAGTGCTGAACCTCGAATCGGTAGACAGGGACAGTGGTCGTTAGCGAGGCCACTCACTTCGGGGTCGCGTGGCCGGCGGAGCTGGGGGAGGAGCCGGCCTGGATCTCATTTTCCTCGCTAGCCTCTTGGAAATGTCAGACAGAAATGTGTCTCCTTAGTCACCTTACCACCACTGATGAGGCCAGGTGGTTGCGGGCACTCGCTCCTAGGAGGGGTTATGGGTCGTTTTCGTCTGTCTTTCCTTGTTTAAATGGGTTTTTATCGACACCATCCCGCCCCCAAATGAAAGATTCCACCTCCCACAGCGCTTTCAGGAACCAGGAGCAGCCTCGCCCGTGGGGCCTTCCCGTCCTTATTTCTTCCTTCCTCCTCTTTTTCGCGTGCAAACGTCATACTTTTGATAAACGAATCAGTTCGTAACGTTCATTATGTGCTAGATTAAAATTTATTCTTTTTATGCCCTCTATAGATACTCCAAATGAGGACTTTTGGACTTACAATACTTAACATTTGTTCTGGACGCATCTCAGAGGGATATGTATGTGTGTGTGTGTGTGTGTGTGTAAAGGTAATCTTTGGGGGGAAATTGCTATATTATTTTGTGAGTTGTTGATTACTCACAGAGTAAGAGAAGAGCTAGGTTTCCCGTGTTCCGATCTCTTGGTGAAAATAACTTTGTTACGCATAACATGTTTACTGTATGGAGAAGATGGTAAATAATTACATCTAATCTGTTGTTAAATGCTCATGTGATTAAAATAAATTTCGGTT
This sequence comes from Tadarida brasiliensis, assembly GCA_030848825.1. Lineage (NCBI taxonomy): Eukaryota > Metazoa > Chordata > Mammalia > Chiroptera > Molossidae > Tadarida > Tadarida brasiliensis. The sequence goes on along the minus strand of CM061280.1, from coordinate 783,269 downwards.
AAGAAGTGCCCATATCTCACTCATATGTTGCTGGAGAGAGTAGAACTTACTTCAACCTTTTGAAAAAGTAATCTGGCAATATTTAGGGAAATAAAAAACTGTAATAATCTGACTTTTAAGAATCTATCCTACTAGGCCCTGGCTGGGTAGCTCAGTTGGTTAGAGCTCATCCAGATACACCAAGATAAGCCATTGTTTCGGGTTTCATCTCCAGTCAGGGCACATACAAGAAGCAACTAATGAATGCATGAATATGTGGAACAAGTCAGTGTTTCTCTTCTCCTTCCTCTCTCTCTCTAAAATCAATAAACAAAAGAATTTAAAAAAATCTATCCTATGAAGATAAAAGTACCAGTATATTACAACACATGAACAGGATGCCTTTGCAGCTTTGTTTTTGTGAAATGTAACTGGAAGCAGCCTATATATTCATCAATAGGAGAATGTTTGAATAAATTTTAGGACATTTGTATTATGACATATTTTGCAACTGTGGAAACAGATTTACCTCTTTACACTCTTTTGAGCTAGGGAATGCTATAATGGATTATTATGTGAGAAAAGTAAGTTGAAGAATAACCCATCTAGTGTGATCCGATGTTTTTGGTTGTGGTGGAGGGAGTGATGACAGAATGTAAGATTAACTTTCTTGTCTTTGCCTTTTTTGTGGGGGTGCTTTCTGTATGTGTTATGAAATACTTAACACATATACAAACATACAAAGAATAGTACAGTGAACCTCTTTTCTCATCAACCAAACATTAAAAATAAGACATTGCTCTGGCCGGTGTGATTCAGCAATTAGAGAGTCCACCTGTGGACTGAAGGGTTTTAGGTTTGATTCCTGTCAAGGGCACGTACTTGGGTTGCACCTGGCCCTGGTTGGAGTCCTGCAGGAGGCAGTCAATTGATGTGTCTCACATCAATGTTTCTCTCTCTCCCCCTTCTCCTTCCCTTCTACTCTCTGAAAGAAAAAAAAAAAATCTCTGGAAAAATACCCTCAGGTGAGGATTAACAAAAAAATAAAAATAAGACATTACTGTTATAGGTGAAGTTCTCTGTGTACCCATCCCTGATTGCATTTCTGTTCTCTCATGCCCAGAGCTAACCATTATTTTAAACAGTGATTATTATTATTTTTTAAAATATTTTTTCTTTATTGATTTTTTAGAGCGAGAGGAAGGGAGAGGGAGAGAGATATAGAAACATTGATGAAAGAGAACATCCATTGGCCGCCTCCTGCATGCCCCCCACTGGGGATCGGGCCCACAACCTGGGCATGTGTCCTGACCTCAAACTGGCGACCTCTTGGTGCATGGGTCGACACTCAACCACTGAGCCACACTGGCTGGGACCTTTGCCCATTTTTAAAATTTGGTGCTTGTCTTTTTGTTTTTGCGTTGTAAGAATTCTTTATATATTTTGGATAGTGGATTTATCATATATATATATGATTAGCAATTTCCCCCCCATTCTGTAGGATTTTTTACACTTTTTAAAAAACGTTTTTAGCCCTGGCCGGTTTGGCTCAGTGGTTAGAGCGTCGGCCTGTGGTCCAGAGAGACCCGGGTTCGGTTCTCGCTAAGAGCATGTACCTCGGTTGCAGTTTGTCCCCGGCCCTGGTTGGTCGTGCGGGTGGCAGCCACTCAATGTATCCCTTTCACGTCGATGTTTCTCTCTCTCTCTCTTCCTCTGTCTCCTTCCCACTCTATCTGAACCAAAAAAATGAAAAATGTCCACGGGTGAGGATTAAAAAAAAAAAAGTTTTTATTGATATATATGTATATATGATAGAAATGTATATATGTGTATATATACACACACACACACATATATATCTCATATATATATGTGCGCCCTGACTGGGGATTGAACCCACAAACTGTGCCCTAACTGGGAAAGGAACCTGCCACCTTTTGGTGTACGGGACGACGCTCCAACCAACTGAGTCACAGCAGCCAGGGCACCCATTTGTACTTTTTTGTTTGTTTGTTTTTTGTTTTTGTTTTTTTCAGATAGAGTGGAAGGGACAGAGGGAAGAAGAGAGAGAGAGAAACATCGATGTGAGAGAGACACATCAAGTGGTTGCCACCCACACGACCCCAACGGGGGCCGGGGACAAACTGCAACCGAGGTACTGCCCTGGGAACCAAACCCAGGACTGTCTGGTCCGCGGGCCGACGCTCTAACCGCTGAGCCAAACCGGCCAGGGCCCCATTTGTACTTTTAATTCCTTCAATTTTTTTGCCCAATCCCTCAAACCCCTCCCTTCTGGCTATCATCAGTCTGTTCTTTGTATATATGAGTCGGTTTCAGTTTTGTTTACTTGTTTTTTCTGTTCTTTAGAGTTCATATGTAAGTGAAATCATATGATATTTGTCTTTCTCAGACTGACTTACTTCACTTAGCATATAACTCTCTACATCCATCTATACTGTCACAAATAGTAAGACTGCATTCTTTTTTATGGCTGAGTAGTATTCCATTCAATTTTATGGCTGAGTAGTATGTATGTACCACAGCTTTTTTTCCACCTGTCTATTGATGGGCATTTGAGTTGCTTCCATATCTTGGCTATTGTAAAAAACACTGGAATGAACATAGAGGTACATATGGAATGAACATAGAGGTACATATAGCTATTTGAATTAGTGTTTTGTGTTTCTTCAGGTAAGTACCCAGAAATAGAATTGCTGGGTTAAAGGGAAGTTCCTTTTTTTTTTTTATCCTCACCCGAGGACATTTTTCCACTTGTTCAGATAGAGTGGGAGGGAGAGAGAGGAAGAGAGAGAGAGGGAGAGAAACATCGACGTGAAAGGGACACATCGAGTGGCTGCCACCCGCATGACCAACCAGGGCCGGGGACAAACTGCAACCGAGGTATGTGCCCCTAGTGGGAACCGAACCCCAGTCTCTCCGGACCGCAGGCCGACGCTCCAACCGCTGAGCCAAACCGGCCAGGGCGGGAAGTTCCATTTTTAATTTTTTGCGGAACCTCCATGCTGTTTTCCATACTGGATGCACGGATCTGCATTCCCACCAACAGTGCATGAGGGTTTCCTTTTAACCACATCCTGGCCAACATTTGTTATTTGTTGATGATTAGTGATGTTGAGCATCTTTTCATGTGTCTATTGGCCATGTATATGTCCTCTTCAGGTACACTGCCCACTTTTTAATTGGATTGCTTGTGTTTTTGGTGTTGAGTTGTGTGAGTTCTTTATAAATTGTGTATATTTACCCCTTATCATATATACCATTGGTGAATATCTTTTCCTATTCAGTAGGTTGTCTTTTCGTTTTGTTGATGGTTTTCTTTGCAGTGCAAAAACTTTGGAGTTTTATGTAGTCCCATTTGTTTATTTTTTCTTTTGCTTCCCTTGACCAAGAAGATCTATCAGAAAAAATATTGCCAGGAGAGTTGTAAGAGAATTTACTGCCTATGTTTTTTTCTTTAAAAATTTTAAAATTTAAATTTTGTTATAGAGAAATTATGGATCCTATAAAACCTAAATGAGGATTCTAACTTGAAAAGTCCTAAGACAGAGGGACTAAGCCTCTCGCAGGTCCCTTGTAATTCTGAAATTCTCAGAGATGCTGGATTCCAGAACTTTGGACTTATATTTGCATTCTGAGCTCAGTTATATTCACACTGCCTGCCTACCTCCCAGAAAAGGCTCTCCACTGAGCAAAAACTACTCAGTTTACTGCTTCCATTTTTGTCTAGGAGTTTTATGGTTTTGAGTCTTACATTGAAGTCTTTAATCCATTTTGAGTACATGGTGTAAGAAGTTGGTCTAGTTTCATTTTTTTACATGTATCTGTCCAATTTTTCCAACATCATTTATTTGACTGTCCTTACTCCATTGTATGTTCTTGCTTCCTGTGTCAAATATTAGTTAATTATATAGGCTTGGGTTAGGATTAGCCAGGCCTCTCTACTCTGTTCCATAGACCTATATGTTTGTTTTTATGCAAGTACCATGCTATTTTGATTACTACAGCCTTGTAGTATAGTTTGATATCAGGTAGTATGATACTTTTAGCTTTGTACTTCTCTCTCAAGATTGCTGTGGCTATTTGGGTTCTTTTGTGGCTCCATATAAATGTCTGGATTATTTGTTTTAGTCTGTGTAAAATGCCATTGATATTTTGATAGGTATTGCAATCAATCTATATATTGCTTTGGTTATTATGTATATATATATTTAAAAAAATTTTTTTCTTTATTGATTTTTAGAGAGAGAGGAAGGGAGAGGGAGAGAGAGATAGAAACATCGATGAGAGAGAACATTGATTGACCGCCTCCTGCATGCCCCCCACTGGGGATTGGGCCCACAACCTGGGCGTGTGCCCTGACCGGGAACTGAACTGGTGACCTCTTGGTGCATGAGTTGATGCTCAACCACTGAGCCACACCAGCTGGGCTATTATGTATATTTTAACAATGTTATTTCTTCCTGTCCATGAGCAAGGTATATACGTCCGTTTATTAGTATCTTTTCCAATTTCTTTCTTTTTATTTATTTATTTATAAATATTTTAAAGAATAGTTTATTGATTTTGATTTTTAGAGAGGAAGGAGGGGAGAGGGAGAGAGAGAGAGAAACATCGGTGTGAGAGTGCAACATCAATTGGTGGCTGCCTCCTGCACACCCTCCACCAGGAACCCAGCCTATAACCTGGGCATGTGCCCTGTCCGGGAATCAAACCAGCAACCTATTGGTGCACAGGATGATGTCCAACTAACTGAGCCACACTGGCCAGGGCTCTTTTTATTATTTTTTAAATTTTATTTTAATTGTTATTGATTGTTAGAGGCAGAGGAAGGGGGAGTAAGAGGGGGGAGGGGAGAGAGAGGGAGAGAAACATCGATGTGATAGAGATACATCTGTTGGTGGCCTCGCACATGCACTCCCAGTGGGGATCGAACCCTTGACTTTCTGGTGCATGGGATGATGCTCCAGCCAACTGAGCCACACCAGCAAGGGCCAATTTCTGTCTTAACTGTCTCATAATTTTCTGAGTACGTACGGTCTTTTACCTGTTGGGTTAAATTTATTCCTAAGTATTTTATTTATTTATTTTTGGATGCAGTTGTAAATGGGATTCTCATATTAGTTTTTCTTTCTGATAGCTTATTATTGGTGTATAAAAATGCAACATATTTCTGAATTTTTTTTTTTTTTTTTTTTTGGTACGTGCCCCTAGCGGGAACAGAACCCAGGACTCTCTGGTCCACAGGCCGAAGCTCCAACTGCTGAGCCAAACCAGCCAGGGCTCTGAATATTTATTTTGTATTTTGCTACCTTACTGAATTCATTGATAAGTTCTAGTAGGTTTTTGGTAGAATGTTTAGGGTTCTCTATGTATAATATGTCATCTGCAAATAATGAGAGTTTTACCTCTTTTTTTCCTATTTCCTATTTAGATACCTTTTATTTATTTCTTTTGTCTGATTGCTGTGGCTAGGACTTCCATTACTGTGTTGGATAAAAGTGGTGAGAGTGGACATCCCTGTCTTATTCCTGACCTTAAGGGAAATGGTTTTAATTTTGTTCATTGAATATGATATTAGCTGTGGATTTGGTCATATACAGCATTTATTATATTTAGGTATATTCCCTCTAGTCCCACTTTGCTGAGGGATTTTATCATAAATCAGTGCTGGGTTTTGTCAAATGCTTTTTCTACGTCTGTTGATTTGATATGATTTTATGCTTCATTTTGTTTATGTGGTGTATAATGTTAATATGTGGATATTGAACCATTCTTGCATCCCAGGAATAAATCCCACTTGATCGTGTATAACAATTTTAATGCTGAATTAGGTTTGTTAATTTTTTTATAGCTTATGTACTTTTTAAAAATATATTTTTATTGATTTTTTAGAGAGGGAGGAAGGGAGAGAGAGATAGAAACATTGATGTGAGCGAGAAACATTGATCAGCCACCTCCTGCACGCACCCTACTGGGGATTGAGCCCACAACCTGGGCATGTGCCCTGATCAGGAATCAAACCAGGAACTCTCAGTCCATGGGACGATGCTCAATCCATTGAGCTATACTAGCTAGGTTTAATTTTATTTTTATTAAAAATTTTATTTTTATTTATTTTTAATTTTTTTATTGTTGACAGTATCACAGATGTCTCCCATCTCCCCCCCCCCCCCCACACACACACACTTTGCCTCTCTCTGCGTAGCCCCTACCTCCTCCCCTCCAGGCCTTCACTATACTATTGTCTGTGTTCGTAGGCTATGCATATAAGTATATAAGTTCTTTGGTTTATCTCTTCCTGCCTCCCCCCAACTGCCTCTGAGCTATTTCAGTCTGTTCCATGCCTCCATGCCTCTGGACTTATTTTGCTGGTCAATTAACTTTGTTCATTATATTCTAGAAATAAGTGAGATCATGTGCTATTTGTGTTTCTCTGACTGGCTTATTTCATTTAGCAAAATAATCTCCAGGTCCATCCATGCTGTCTCAAAGGGTAAGAGATCTTTCTTTTTAACAGCTGCATAGGATTCCATTGTGTAAATGTACCACACTTTTTTATCCACTCATCTACTGATGGGCACTTGGGCTGTTTCCAGATCTTAGCTATTGTAAATAGTGCTGCTGTGAACATAGGGGTGTATATAGTCTTTCTGGTTGGTGTTTTGGGATTCTTAGGATATATTCCTAGAAGTGGGGTTACTAGGTCAAATAGCAGTTCCATTTTTAATTTTTGAGGACACTCCATACTGTTTTCCACAGTGGCTGCACCAGTCTGCATTCCCACCAGCAGTGCACTAGGGTTCCTTTGTCTCCACATCCTCACCAGCACTTGGTGTTTTTTGATTTATTGATGGCAGCCATTCTGGCAGGTGTGAAGTGGTACCTTATTGTGGTTTTAATTTGCATTTCTTTGATAAGTGATGTTGAGCATCTTTTCATATGTCCTAGTTTGAGAAGTGTCTAGTCAGGTCTTCTGCCCTTTTTTTTAATTGGATTTTTTGTATTTTTGGTGTTGAGTTTTGTATGTGATATGTTGATTTTGTCTTGCTGTTCTCATAATTTTTCTCTGTTAAAAACAACAAAATACATCAAAGAAGATCTACATGAGTAGGGATAAATATTATATCCATGAATCAGAACACTCAGTATGATATTTGTGATAGTGTGATTTATACGAAGTATATAAATTGGTTGTTTAGATGGCCCAGATAATATTTCTCTCATATATTCGTTCTTTGTCCACATTTTATAGCTTGTAGCTCCTGGAACTCTTAGAATTTTGTAAATGTCCAGAGTGGAAAAGGTGTCTTTTTTTATGTTAATGAGGCAACTTTTAGGAAGCACCTAAGGATGGGGGCTGGTTGTTGGGAGACCCAACCATGGGATGAAAGGATTGGAACTTTCAGTCCCACCACCAACCTCTGGGGAAGGGAAAAGGACTGGAGATTAAATTAGTCACCAAAGGCCATTGATTTAAACAATCATGCCTTTTTTTTTTTTTTCAACTTATCTCTATTGTTGAATTTATTACAGATGTCCCTCCTTTTCCCCCTATTGACTCTCTCCTCCCCGCTCCCCCCCCTCCCCCTTGCCTTCCCCACACTACTGTCTGTGTCCATTGGTTATGCATATATGCATAGAAGTTCTTTGGTTTATCTCTTCCCACCCCCACTCCCCCTTTCTCTTTGAGGTTTGTCAGTCTAATAACCAATTTGTACTTCTTAATCCCTTCACCTTTTTCGCCCATTCCCCCAACCCCCCTCCCATCTGGCAGCCATCAAAAAGTTCTCTGTATCTGTGAGTCTGTTTCTATCCTGCCTGTTCATTTTGTTTGTAGATTCAATTGTTGATAGATATGTATTTATTGCCATTTTATTGTTCACATTTTTTATCTTCTTCAAGAAGACCCTTCAACATTTCATATAATACTGGCTTGGTGGTGGTGAACTCCTTTAGCTTTTTCTTGTCTGGGAAACTCTTGATATATCCATAGATTCTAAATGATAGGTTTGCAGGATAAAGTAATCTTGGTTGTAGGTCCTTGCTTTTCATTGCTTTGAATATTTCTTACCACTCCCTTCTGGCCTGCAAAGTTTCTTTTGAGAAGTCAGCTTATGGGAGCTCCTTTGTAGGTAACGAACTGCTTTTCTCTTGCTGCTTTTAAGATTCTCTCTTTGTCTTTAACCTTTGGCATTTTGATTATGATGTGTCTTGGTGTGGGCCTTTCTGTGGGTTCATCTTGTTTAGGATTCTCTGTGCTTCCTGGATTTGTATGTCTGTTTCCTTCACCAAGTTAGGGAAGTTTTCTTCCATTTTTTCAAATAGGTTTTCAGTTTCTTGCTCTGTCACTTCTCCTTCTGGCACCCCCATGATGTGAATGTTGGTACGCTTGATGTTGTCCCAGAGGCTCCTTACACTATCCTCATTTTTTTGGATTCTTTTTTCTTTTTGCTGTTCTGATTGGTTGTTTTTTGCTTCCTTATATTTCAAATCAATGGTTTGCTTCTTGGCTTCACCTACTCTACTATTGATTCGCTGTAAATTATTATTTATTTCAGTTAGTGCATCCTTCATTTCTGACTGTGCACTCTTCATTTCTGACTGATCCTTTTTCAAGCTCTTGAGGCCCTCATAAGTTCATTGAAGTTTTCACTAAGTTCATTGAGCATCCTTATAAGCAGTGTTTTGAACTCTGCATCTGTTAGATTGTTTATCTCCATTTAATTTAGTTCTTTTCCTGGAGTTTTGTTCTTTTCTTTCATTTGGGACATGTTTCTCTTTCTCCTCATTTTGGCTGCTTCCCTGTGATTGTTTCTATGTATTAGGTAGAGTTGCTATGTCTCCTAGACTTCATAGGGTGGCCTATTGTAGTAGGCGTCCTGTAGGGTCCAATGGCACAGTCTCCCTGGTCACCCCACCTGGGCTCTCGAGGTGCACCCCTCGTGTGGACTATATACCCTCTGGTGTAATTGAATTTTGATTGCTGTTGGCACATCAATGGGAGGGATTTACTCAGGCTCATCAGCTTCAAGGACTGGCTGTACCCACTCACTGACCACTGACCTCTGACTACCTTGGTCAGTTGTGTAGGGTCCACCACACAGATCAAGACTTACTTCAGCAGGGCTCTGGTACCCACTGAGTCCACTCATGAGTGTGTCACTTGTGGAGGTGGTTGGGTGGTGGTGCTTCGATGTGGTCTGAAGCTGTCCATTGGGTGTGCTGGCTCTGGGGCAAGGTCAGCCTCTGCTGGTGTCCTACCCGGGGCCACCAGGCATAAGCTGCAACGTGATCTGCCGATGGCTGCTTCTTGTCCTGGGCTTGGAGGTGCCCAGGCAAAGCCAAGCTGTGAACCAAGGCTGGCTGCTTCTAGTGCCAGGCCTGGGGCCACTTAATGAGAGGTATGGGGCTCCCTGAGATCAGATGCTGCTTGTTTGAGAGAATTTAGGAAAATCTGAAGCAGGAGCCAAGACAGGCCAATCCTATGGTAAAGCCACTGGAAACAGCTTGGGTGCGCCCGAAAGTTGGGTGGGACAGGGCCTCAGGGAATCAGCAGGGTAGGGCAAACAGTGTGAGCCAGGTTGCTGGAGTCCCAGATATGGTGGTTGTTTGCCTGCCCCGTGGGGGAAGGGCTCACCAAAGGAACAAAGGCCTCTGACAGCAAGTTTGTCCTGGAGAAACCTGCCCTACAGCTCCTGCCTGGATTCCAAACAACTCAGTTCTTCCAGTTCTTCTTCATATGTCTCTGGTGCCTTTCAAGCTGCCTCCCCCACACTGGAGCCTGGAGGGAGCTGTTCCAGTAAGTCTGTGCTTAGAACTGCCTGAGGCTCCAGCAGAGTCAGCCTCCCTCAGCCTCAGTTCTTGCTGGTTTTTACAGCCAAAAGTTATGGGGATTCTGTTCCTGGCACTGGAACCCTGAGCTGGGGGCTCTGGAGTGGGACTGGAACCCTCACTCTTCAGGGAGGACCTTCCCAGCTGAGGTCTCCTCCTGATTTTGTCCTCCACACGTGGGTGTGGGACCAGTCCGTCCACCTCTGCTCTTCCTACCAGTCTTGATGTGGCCTCTTTAATTTCATAGTTGTAGGGCTTCCATTCAGCTCGATTTCAGGTGATTCTGAATGGTGGTTGTTCTGTAGTTTAGTTGTCATTTTGATGTGGTTGTGGGAGGAGAGGAGGACAGCATTTACCTACCCACTATCTTGACAGGAAGTTGCTTTTTTTTTTTTTTTTTAACGAAGGTTCCTTAGAAGCCCAAGTTGCTGGGGTTTGTAGAGCTTTTAGGTTGGTGAACACATGTGGATGTTGGGAGAGTAGCGTTCCTGGAGAGGGAATGGGAGATCTGCACCCTTTCTCACATACTTTTCTCTGTGCATCTCTTCTATCCAGCTTTTTCTGAGTTATATCCTTTTACAATAAAGTAGTGATCTAGAAAGTAACATGTTTCTCTGAGTTCAGTGAGCTGTTCTCTGTTTTAGCAAATTAATTTAACCCAAGGAGGGGGTTCTGGGAACTTCCGATTTATAGCCAGTCGGTCAGAAGTACAGGCGACAACCTGGACTTGCGATTGGCATACTGAGTTGGAGGGCTCCTTGGAACTTCCAATCTGTGACCAGTGGGTCAGAAGCACAGGTAACCTGGGCTTGTGTCTGGTGTCTGAAGTGTGTGTGCAGGGGCAGTCTTGTAGGATCAAATCCTTAACCATTGGAATCTTATGCTATTTCCAGGTAGATCATGTGAGAATTGAGTTTGTTTGTTGGTGTGAGGGATTCCCACCCCTCAATGTTGGACTTGGGTTTGGGAACGAACCCAATTCAATATAAAATCTTCCCAATTTCGTCTATACATACAGTGTTATCTAAACTAAAATCTCACCAACCTCTTTGTGGATATTGCCAAGCTTATTCTGAAATATATATAAAAATGTAAGGAAATTAGCCCTGGCCGGTTTGGCTCAGCAGTTAGAGCGTCGGCCTGCGGTCCAGAGAGACCCGGGTTCAGTTCCTGCTGGGGGCACGTGCCTCGGTTGCAGTTTGTCCCAGGGCTTGGTTGGTCGTGCGGGAGGCGGCCACTTGATGTGTCTCTTTCACATCGATGTTTTTCTCTCTCTCTCTTCCTCTCTCTCCCTCCCACTCTATCTGAACAAAAATGTCCTCTGGTGAGGATAAAAAAAAATATATATATATATTATATATATATATATATATATTTATATATATATATAATATATATATAATATATATATCACAGAGAGCCCGGCCAGTGTGGTTTAGTGGATGCAGTGACTTCCCTTGGACTGAGAGGTCCCGGTCAGGGCACATGCCCGGGTTGTGGGCTTGATCCCCAGTAGGGGGCATCTTTCCTTTGTCTAGCCTATTAATGTAGATTTTTGTATCAAAACAGTCAGGGCTGTTTCTGAAGATTGTTTCTGTGGTTTTCCTCAGGTTACCAGAGACTGTGAACCTTTGTTTTTGTGTCCCTGCTTGACTTTGGATTTCCCACTCAGCACTGCTACCCAGAGAGGATCTGTTCTGATTAAGGTTCCGTGTTAAGCGGGCACTTCGTGTCTATATCCTGGGGTATGGCCTTCACAGGTGTTGCATCTTCAGATGTAATGCAATTTTCTATTTTTTTTTTAATCCTCTTCTGAGAATATTTTTCCATTTCTCTTCAGATAGAGTGGGAGGGAAGGAGGGAGGGGGAGAGAGAGAAACATCGATGTGAGAGAGACACATTGATTGGTTGCCTCCCACATGACCCCGACCAGGGTCTGGTACCGAACTGCAGCTGAGGTACGTGCCCTTGACTGGACCTGAACCCGAGACTCTTTTGTTCACAAGCCAGTGCTCTAATCACTGAGCAAAACCGGCCACGGCATATTTTCTTTTTTCTAAATATGTTTTAATTGCGTTTTTTTAGAGAGAGAAGAAGGGAGAGAGAAATAGAAGCATCAATGTGATAGAGAAACATCAATCAGCTGCCTCCCGCATGCCCCCTACTAGGGATCGAGCCCGAAACCCCGGGCATGTGCCCGACCAGGACCTCTTAGCCCATGGGACCTTGCTCACTCTACTGAGCCACAATGGTTGGGCTGTAATGCTGTTTTCAGCATGTATTTCTGTTCTTCCTCTAAGGTCAAGAAAACCCTTAATTTGTAGTTGTCAAGCCTTTTTCTTCTCTTAAGAGATGTAGTGTTTCTATCTACGTGTGAACTTTGTCATCTTTGATATTTTTGTTTATCTTATTTCTGTTTCTCATTTGCATTATTTGAACATATTTTAATATTCCATTTTAATGTTTTCAATTTTGTTTTGTTGCTGTAGGGATTGCAATATACCTTGCAATCACTTAATAAGTTATATAGATTTAACGCTTTACCACTTCAAGTAAAACAGGAGCCTTTACATTCATATAGATCTGTTTATATTCCCCCATTGATTAAAAAAAAAATTTTTTTTCCTTTATTAATTTTAGAGAGAGAGGAAGGGAGAAGGAGAGAGAGAGAGAGAAACATTGATGAGAGAGAACATCAATTGGCCGCCTCCTGCATGCCCCTCACTGGGGATCAGGCCCACAACCTGGGCATGTGCCCTGACTGGGAATTGAACCAGTGACCTCTTGGTGCATGGTTCCACATTCAGCCACTGAACCACTGAGCCACACCAGCCAGGTCCCCCATTGATTTTTTTAAATAGTTGCCATGTGTTTTACATTTATATGTTTTTTTGTTTGTTTGTTTTTGCATTTATCTTCAGATAGAGCGGGAGGGAAAGAGGGAGGAAGAGAGAGAGAAACATCGATGTCAGAGAGACACATTGAGTGGCTGCCACCTACACAACCCCAACCAGGGCCAGGGACAAACTGCAACCGAGGTACATGCCCTTAGTGGGAACCAAACCCATGACTCTCTGGTCCGTGGGCCGATGCTCTAACCGCTGAGCCAAACCGGCCAGGGCTACATTTATATGTTTTGAAAGCTCACCAGACTGTGTTAAGATTTCTGCTTTCGCCCTGGCCAGTTTTGCTCAGTGGTTAGAACGTTGGCCTATGGACCAAAGAGTCCTGGGTTCAATTCTGGCCAAGGGCACGTACCTGGGTTGCAGTTCGTCCCCGGCCCCCGTTGGGGTCGTGCAGGAGGCAACCAATTGGTGTGTCTCTTTCACATCGATGTTTCTCTCTCTCTCTCTTCCTCTCTCCCTCCCGCTCTATCTGAAGATAAATGGGAAAATATCCTTGGGTGAGGATTAAAAAAAAAAAAAAATGATTTCTGCTTTCAAGAGTCATACATATTTTAAAGAACTGATAGAGGAGAAAAATAGTCCTGTATATTAACTCAGTCATTTACCAGTTTTTGTTTTTGTTTTTTTTTTAAATCCTCACCCGAGCATATTTTTTTTCTATTTATCTTCAGACAGAGTGGGAGGGAGGGAGGGAGAGAGAGAGAGAGAAACATTGATGTGAGAGAGACACACCGACTGGTTGCCTGCATGACCCCGACTAGGGCTGGGGACCAAACCACAACCAAGGTACGTGCATGACCTTAACCGGAATTGAACCCACAACTCTTTGGTCCGAGGGCCGACGCTCCAACCCCTGAGCCAAACCTGCCAGGGCCTGTTGTTCTTTTTTATTCCTAATTATACTAGCTTCCCCTGGATATATCATTTACCTTTAGACTAAAGAACTCTATCATTTCATCTCAACTCTGATTGATATAAACTCTTCATTTTCCTTCATCTTTCATTTCACCTTCATTCCTGAAGGACATTTTCACTAGATTAAGAGGTGTTAGATGATGGCTTGTCTTCTTTCAGAACTTTAAACATGATTTTCTATCATATTTGTCCTCCATGGTTTCTGATGAGAAATTTGCAGTTGTTTGAATGATTGTTTCCTCCTTGAAATGTTAAATTTTTTTGTAGCTGCTTTCAAACTTTGTTCTGTATTTTTGGTTTTTAGCAGTTTGACTGTGGTAGTGTGTTTTTTCCTTTGGTTTATTTTGTTTGAGTTTGCTTAGGTGGTTGAATTTGTGAATTTGTCTTTTATCAAATTTGGGGAGTTTTTTTGGTTGATATTCCTACAAACATGGTTTTATTTGTTAATCCTCACCCGAGGATATTTTTCCATTGATTTTTAGATAGAGTGGTAGAGAGGGAGGGAGGGAGAGAGGAAGAGAGAGAGAGAAAGAGAGAGAGAAACATCAATATGAGAGAGACACATTGACTGGTTGCCTCCCACCCGACTCTGACCAGGGCTGAGGATCGAACCTGCAACCCAGATACATGCCCTTAACCGGGAATCAAACCCGTGACCCTTTGGTCCATGGGCCGTTGTTCTAAGTGCTGAGCCAAACCAGCCAGTGCTAAACATTTTTTGTCTGCACAATTTTTTTTTCTCATTCTGGAACTCTTTTGATTTGTATGCTAGACATTTTGATATCGGTCCTGATGCTCAGTTTGTTTTGTTTCAACCTTTTTGTTGTTGTTGTTATTCTGTTGCTCAGATTGGTTCTTTTGTCCTGACTCCAGTCTGTTAAGATCTCAAGTGAATTTAGCCTGGCCAGTGTGGCTCAGTGGATGGAGCGTCGTCCCATGGACTGAGAGGTTCCAGTTCAATTTCTGGTCAGGGCACATGCCTGGGTTGTGGGCTTGATCCCCAGTGTGGGGTGTGCAGGAGGCAGCCGATCAATGTATCTCTCTCACATCGATGTTTCTATCTTTCTCTCCCTTCCTGGGAGAGAAAAATCAATAAAGACATGTTAAAAAAAATAAAGATCTCAAGTGAATTTTTAAATTACAAATGTAATTTTTAATTAAATTTTCAATTTGTCTCTTTTTAAGCGTTAGTGAGGTATAATATACCATTAAAATTATTCATGGTATGTGCACAATTCATTTTTTTTAAGTAAATTTATATAGTGTGCAGCCATCACCACAGTCCAGTTTTAGGATATTTTATTATTTACAAAAATTCTCTCAAGCCTGTTTATAGTCAGTCCTGTTCCCATTCCCAGTACCAGGGTACCACTGATCTTTGTCTAGCCTTTTCTGACTGTTTCATATAAATGAAACATGAAATATTTATTATATTGAGTTTGGCCTCCTTCACTTACTAAAGTCTTTTTGAGGTTTATTTTTGTGGTAGCATATATCAGTATTTCCTTTTTAGAGCTGAATATTATTCAATTTCATGGGTATTCCACAGTTTTGTTTTTCCACCATTCAGCGCTCAACAGAAGTTGAATTCTTGCTGTTTTTTTCCTCTTGACTATTATTAATAAATGCTGCTATGAACATTTATATATATGTCCTTGTATGTTTTCATTTCTCTTATATACGTGATTTGGACCAGAATAACTGGGTTATAAGGTAAGTATTTATTTAGCTTTTAAAAAAAATTTTTTTTTCCCTTTATTGATTTTAGAGAGAGAGAAAGGGAGAGGGAGAGAGAGATAGAAACGTCAATGAGAGAGAACATCAATTGGCCGCCTCCTGCATGCCTCCCACTGGGGATCGGGCCCACAACCTGGGCATGTGTCCTGACCAGGAATTGGACCAGCCACCTCTTGGTGCATGGGTCGATGCTCAACCACTGAGCCACACCAGCCAGGCTATTTAGCTTTTAAAGAAACTGCCCAACTGTTTTCCAAAGTGGCTATACTATTTTATATTTCCAACTATAATATATGAGAGTTCACATTCCTTTATATCCTCACCATCATCAGTTATTGCCTGTCTTTTTCATTATAACTATTTTAGTTTGTATGAAGTGGCATTTTATTTTGGTTTCATTTTCCATTTCCTTAAGCTCTAGTGAGCATGAGCATCTTTTTATTTGCTTATTGCTCATTTGTGTGTATTTGGTGGAATATTATTTAAATCCTTTCTCTATTTCTAATTTTTTTTATTGCATTGTAAGGGTTCTTTATATATATGTATGTTTTGGACACAAGTCTTTTATCAGAAATATGGTTTACAAATACTTTTTTACCATGATGTGGCTTGTCTTTTCATTTTCTGTAGTTTCTATCTAGCATTAAAATTTTAAATTTTGATGAAGTCCAGTGTATCAGTTATTTTCTGTATCTAATCTTTCATCAACGCTATACTGTATTGATTGCTGTAGCATTAAAGCTCGTTCTAAAATGTGGTAATGAAAGACCTACTGCTTTGTTGTTGTTTTTTTATCCTCATCTGAGGATATTTTTGCATTTATCTTCAGATGAGCGGGAGAGAGAGAGGGAGGAAGACAGAGAGAGAGAAACATCGATGTGAGAGAGACACATCGAGTGGTTGCCACCCACACGACCCCAGCTGGGGCCGGGGACAAACTGCAACCGAGGTACATACCCTTAGCGGGAACCGAACCTGGGACTCTCTGGACCGCAGGCCGATGCTCTAACCGCTGAGCCAAACCGGCCAGGGCCCTTTGTTGTTTTTTAAAATTGTTTTGGGTATTCTGCTTCCTTTACATTTAGCATCAGTTTGCCATTTTCTATTAAAAAGAAAAACCTGCTGGAATTTTGATACGGATTACATTGACTTTATAGATTGGATTGGTGAAAGTTGTCTTCATAATAATATTGCATCTTCCAATCCATGAACATAGGTGTTCCATACATCTCCTTCAGTTTCTCCAAGCAGTATTTTGTAGTTTCTGTTTTCTAGTTTGCATGATTTTTATTTTTTAATTTTCAATTAAAGTTGACATTCAAGAATATTTTATATTAGTTTCAGGTTCATAGTATAGTGGTCAGGCATTCACATAATTCACCAAGTGTTCCCCTTAATGGCTCCAGCACCCACCTGGCACCATACATCTTTATTACAATATTATTGACCATATTCCCTAATGCTGTATTTTACATCCCTGTGTCGATGTAAGAAATGTCCAAACCTGTAGAGAATTTTTATGAGTTTACGTGAGCCAGACTGAGGACAATTGCTGGCAAGCAAAATCTCGACAGATTGAAAAAATGCTCTAGAGAAGGGCAGTTTTGCACCTTATTTTATACACTACCATCAGAGGAGGACATGTAACAAGGATTACATGGAATCCTTTGGTGGTAGATTAAGGGGACGGGAGAAAGCAAAGTGGGGAAATCTCTGGGATTAGATAAAAAGTAAAATGGAGAGACACATACTTCTTTTACATTGGTGGATACAGGATAGTTAATAATTAACATTTACAGCACACAGAGATGGTATAGGGGGAACAAGATAACAGTGAGGGGGTCTCTTTTGCTCTGGTGAGGTGGTTGTGCCCTGAGGGGTCAGGAAAAGGAAAAAGATTACTCTGACATTTCAGAGGTATATTTTCTTAGATGCAAAAACACAATAGACAGTCTCATTTCCTGTAAAGATTGACCTTTGTTAAGGAAGTTACAGGCCTAAGACATGAGTACTATCATGACCCACTTTTAATTAGGAATTTTTATGTTCAGACCATTCTATGTGGTTACTTTCAGTCTCTGAGTTTGTAGAGCCTGCCAGGCTGGCCTGCCCTGAGCTTGTCAGCTTTAGTATATGGCCCCTTTTTCATCCACACCCTTGACTATTTTGTAACTACCAATTTGTACTTACTAATTCATGTTTTTCACCCAGTTCCCCAAAGCCATTTCTTTCTGGCAACTGTCAGTCAGGTCGTTCTTTGGATCATTTGTGGTGAGCCCCTTGTGATTTTAATGTCCCTAGTATTTTTTGGCAGCTAGAATTCAATAATTTAATTCTTAATTAGTCCTTTGTTCATATGTTAAAGTCTCTACTCTCCCTGCTCAACTCCTTTTGTTCTCAGGAATGTAGTCATTAAGTTGCTGGTGTGGTGGCTCTTGGTCTAGCGGGAGGGTTAACTTCAGAGTCACAATGAGAATTTTTGAGAGTTTGTTTTAGAGAAGCTGTGACCAGCTGTTGGTGCCAGGAAGTCTTTTGTACCCAGCCCTGTCTCTCAGTATTTATCGGTTTTCTAGCGGTGAGCAGCCAAACTTGGATTTTTCAGTAACACTGTGAGTCTCTGTCAGTTTTATCTCTTCTTTTGTTAAATTTCTTCTGAAATCTTTTATTCTTTTTGATGCTATTTAACATGGAATATTCTGATTTTCATTTTTAGGTAGCTTATTGCTAGTTGTAGAAATACAATTGATTTTGGGGGCTTTAATCCTTGTATCCTATTACTTCCTAAACTTCTTTGTTAGCTCTAGTTTTGTTAGGGATTCCTTAGGAATTTCTACATGTAGGATCTTATCATCTGAAAGTAAGAACAATTTTACTTCTTCCTTTCTAATCTGTTAATTCTCCACCCCCCCTCCCCCTTATTTACTGCCTGGGACACCTACAGTGTTAAATAGAAGTGGTGGAAATGTTTCACTATTAGGGATAATAGTAGCTATAGGTTTTTGTTTTGAAGGTTTCCTTTATTAGGTTAAATGAGTTTCTTTTTATTCTTACCTTTTTGAAAGTTTTAAGTTTTGAATGAGCTTTAAATTTTTGTGTTTATTGAGATAATTATATGGTTTTTATTTTTAAATTCAATATATTGTACTACATTGATTGGTTTTTTAAATTCTGAAACAGGCCTGCATTTTTGGGGTAAACCCTATTTTGTCAAGATACAATATATTACCATATTTATATATTATTGCATTAAATTTGCTAAAATTTTGTTAAGAATTGTTACATTTACTTTCAGGAGGGAGATCAGTTTGTACTTTTCCTTTCTTACAATATCTTTGTGAGGTTTTAGTATCAGGGTGATTGTGGCCTAATTCATTAAAATGAGTTGGAAAGTAATACCGCTGCAGTTTTCTGAAATAATGTTTGCAGCTTCCATATTATTTCATCCTTATATATTTGGTAGAATTCACCAGTGAATCCGCCCTGGCCTGACATTTTCTTTTTTGGAAGAATTTAAATATTAAATTCAATGAATTTAATTGATATAGGGATATATTTTTTATATATATATATATATATATATATATATATATATATATATATATACACATACACACACACACACACACACATATTTTTTTTTTTTTTTTTGAGTGAGCTTTGATAGTTTGCTTCTTTTAAGGAATTTTTCCATTTCATTTCAATTATTGAGTTTATTGAGAGTGGATTAAACAGAAATGTTGAACTATAACAAGCACCATTTGAGCATTAACAGGAACATTTTTTGAGGCTTTTGAAAGAACTCAACTTTCAGTGTAACTACCGAATCTAATTTATAATCAGCTCATTGGAGTCCCTATTTGACATAGACTGGGGTTTATTGTTGGGACCACATAATAATACCTTTTTTTGTATTTAAAAATGTTTCAAATTTCTGTGTGCATTTTTTTTTTTTTTATTAAATGTTTTCCAAGGTGGCCATGACTCTTATCTATACTAATGCTAGCATAGACCTGCTTTTCTATTGTGTTTGAAATAGTCAAGTAGTGTCAGCATGCTGTGAAGTTAGCATTGCCAGAATGACTCTTCCACAAAAATAATTTTGATTTTATTTTCAATATTTAGTAGTTTAAAATATTAATTCATTAATAGTAATACATTTCTAGTTTATTTATTTATTTTTAATTTTTTTACTTTATTGATTTTAGAGAGAGAAGTGAGAGGGAGAGAGAGATAGAAACATTGACAAGAGAGAGCATCGATTGGCCACCTCCTGCATGCTCCCCACTGGGGATCGGGCCCACAACCTGGGCATGTGTCCTGACTGGGAATCGAACCAGCGACCTCTTGGTGCATGGGTCGATGCTCAACCACTTGAGCCACTCCGGCCAGACAATACATTTCTAGTTTAATATAAATTGAGTATGTTTTCTAGGTGTACATGAATGCTGGCAATGTAGTAAGTTTTTTTTAATTCTCACCTGAGGATATTTTTATTGATTTGAGAAAGAGAGAGATGTTAGAGAGAAACATTGATCAGTTGCCTCCCATAGGTATGTGCCTTGACCAGAAATGGAACCTGCAACCTTTCGGTGTATAGATCAGCACTCCAACCAACTAAGCCACCTGGCCAGGGCAGTAGTTTTGACAAGTGTTTAAATATGTAAATGTTAAGATTAGTTTTAAAATGGTAAAGTTGGTAAGCTGAGACCTTGTCACTTGCCTAAAATATGAAAGAAATGTGAATGTGTTTGGTGTATTGCTGAAATTAAAGAAGACCTAAATAAATGCAAGGACATACTGTGCTCGTGGATTAGCAGATTTAATATTATTATTATTTTTTTTAATCCTCCCCTGAGGACATTTTTTCATTTATTTTCAGATAGATTGGGAGGGAGGGGAGAGAGAGAGAAACATCGATTTGAGAGAGACACATCTACTGGTTGCCTCCTGCGTGACCCTGACCAGGGCCAGGGAGGAACCGCAACAGAGGTACGTGCCTTTGGCTGGAATCGAATCGGGTCTCCTTGGTCCGTGGGCCAACGCTCTAACTGCTGAGCCAAACCGCCCAGGGCAATCAATTCATTTTTGACAAAGGTGCCAGGACCATTTGATGGGGAAAGGACAGTGTTTTCACAAGTAATGTCTAGAGAGCTGGATATTCACATGTAAAGGAATGGAATTATACCCTTAACTTTGTACCATATACATAAATTAACTCAAAATGGATCAATGACCTAAAATTTTAAGGTGAAAATTATAAAACTCTTAGAAGAAAACACTGCACAAAATCCTAATGAAGCTGGATTTGTTGATGATTTTATGAATAACACTAAAAGCATAAAAAAGAAATGAAAAAATAAATTGGACTTCATGAAAATTAAGAAAATTTGTGCTTTATACAAGTTAGTGGTTGAGTCCCTGTTTTTAATTCTTATGTATGTACACCTAGGAGTGGAATTGTTCTGTTTTATGGTAGTTCTATGTGGATTACAATAAACTGAAAATAAGCTAGAATATTTTCTTTTTTTTTTTTTAATAGAACATTTAAAAAAAATTTTTTCTTTATTGATTTCAGAGAGAGGAAGGGAGAGGGAGAGAGATAGAAACATCAATGAGAAAGAACATTGACTGGCCGCCTCCGGCATACCCCCTACTGGGGATTTGGCCCACAACCTGGGCATGTGCCCGGACTGGAAATCGAACCGGCGACCTCTTGGTGCACGGGTCAGGGCTCAACCACTGAGCCACACTGGCCAGGCAGCTAGAATATTTTCAAACTAGATGTCTGATAAGAGATTAATGTTCAGAATTTATGAAGAATACCTAAAAGTCAACAACAAAAAGAGAAAACAATTCAAAAATGGGCAAAGGACTTAAATACACATTTCTCCAAAGAAGATATATATATTACCAATAAGCTTGTGAAAAGATGCTCAACATTATCAGTTATTAGGGAAAATCTAAATTAAAACTACAGTGAGATACCATTTTACTCCTACAAGGCTATCTATAATTTAAAAAATTAAGTGTTGCACAGCCGGTGTGGCTCAGTGGATTGAGCATTGTCCAATGAGAGGTCCCGGTTTGATTCCCGGTCATTCCCGGTCATTCCCGGTCAGGACACATGCCCGGGTTGTGGGCTCAATCCCTAGTAGAGGGTGTGCAGGAGGCAGCTGATCGATGTTTCTCATATTGATGTTTCTATCTCTCCCTTCCTCTCTAAAAAATCAATAAAAACATATTAAAAAATAAAATAAAGTGTTGACAGGGTTATGGAGAATTTGGAACCCTGTGCATTGATGGTGGGGATGTGAAAACGTGAAGTTTCTGTGTAAAACAGTTTGGCAATTCTCAAAAGGTTCAACATAGAACTACCATAAGAAATAACAATTCCACTCCTAGGTATGTATCTAAAAGAATTAAAAACAGGGACTCAATCATTAACTTGTACAGTGTTCATAGCAGCATTACTCATAATATCCAAAAGGTGGAAACAACCCAAGTGTCAGTCAGGAGATGAATGGATAAACAATTTGTGGTATATACGAACAATTAATATCATTCAGTCATAAAAATGAATGAAATGTTGATATATGATATAACATAGATAATCCTTGAAAACATTATACAGTACTTACTGAAAGAAACCGGACACACATGACAAATACTGTATCCTTTTACTTTTATGACATACCTAAAACAGGCAAATCCATAGAGACAGAAAGTAGAATAGAGGTTATCAGAGGCTGGTATGAGGAAGGGAAAGGGCAAGTCATTGTTTAATGAGTAGAGTTTTTGTTGAGTTTATTAAAACATTTTGGATATTGATTTTGTGTTGATGTTTATAGAACATTGTGAATGCATTTAATGCCACTGAATTGTACACTTACAAATGGTTAAAATAACAAAAATCATGTGTATTTTACCACAATAAAAAAAGGAGAAATTAACAAATTTTTCCGATCTACAAAAACAGAGAATTTGTCACTAGTAGACCTGCCCTTCAGAAAATGCTAATGGGAGTCTTTTAGGTTAAAGTGACAGGATACTAGACAGTAACTCAATTCCATATGAAGAAATGAAAAACAGCACGAAGTGTAACTAAATACTTAAGTTTAAAAGCCAGTATTTTATTTTTGGCTTTTAACTCTTTTTTTTTTTTTTTTCCTGTATGAATTAAAAAACAGTTGCCAAAAGCAATAATTACAAATCTTTATTAATGGGAATACAACATAAAGATATATTCTGTCGCAATAATAGCATACATTGGTAGAGGAGTGGACATATCTAGAAGCAAAATGTATAGTATTGAAATTATGTTGGTATTGATCTGAACTTGATTGTTACAAATTAAGGTGTTAATTGTAATCTACAAGACAACCAGTAATATGGCTAAAATGGTATATTAAAACAAATGACAAGGCAATTAAAATGATACACTAGAAAATAGCTATTCAATACTAAAAAAGGAAATAAGAGAAGTATGGAGGAATAAAAAAGACATGACATATGGAACATTAATATCCAAATGCCAGAGATAAGTCCTTCATTATTCATAATTATTTTAAGTGTAAGTGGATGAAACTATTGAATTACAAGGCAAAAATTGGCAGAATGGATGAAAAAAACGATTCAACTAAATGCTGTCTACAGATACTTTAGATTTAAAGACAGATAGTTTCAAACTATAAAGATACTGTATAGAAACAATACTCAAAAGAGTACTAATATCAGACAAAACAGACTGAGACAAATATTGTCACTACATAGAATGGACATTGTATAGTGATAAAAGTATGGAAAATAAAATCTATGATAACAATTTTAAATGTATTTACACCTCACAACAGAGCTACACAATATATAAAGTAAAAACTGACAGAATAGAAGTGTGATATAGACAATTCAATTTTAACAGTTGGATACCTCAGTTCCCTACTTTCAGTAATGTACAGAAAAAGTACAAGATCAGCAAGGAAATAGAAAACTTGAACATCCTTGTATGTCTAATAGCCTGAATAATTTTCTAAGGAACACTTTACCCAATCTCAGCAGAATACCTATTCTTTGGAGCACATGGAACATTCTTTAGGCTAGATTGTATTTTTTTTTTTTAATTGATTTGAGAGAAAGAGAGAGAGAGAGAGCGAGAAAACAGAAACATTGATCAGCTGCCTCCCGAACCGGGGACTGAACCTGCAACCTGGGTGTGTGTTCTGACTGGGAATTGAACCCACACTGGCCAGGGCAAATTTGATTGTATTTTAAGCCATTAACATGTCTCAATAAAGTTAAAAATAATTTCAATCTTTGGGTGTGGCTATCTCAGTTTTAATGTTCTTCACACACACACACACAAAAATAAAATAAAATAAAATAATTTCAATCATACAAAATAAGTGCTGTGATAAAAATAAAGTGAAATGAGAAATTAATAACAAGGAAATTTGGAAAATTTATAAAATGTCAAAATTAACATACTACCTAATGTCTAATGGGTTAAAAATAAATCCTGAGGAAATGTAAAATGGTGCATATGCTGTGGAAAAGAGTTTGGAAGTTCATCAAAAAGGTTGAGTCGAGTTACCTTATGACATAGTAATTCCAGTCCAAGATGTATACCAGAAAAATGAAAACATGTATCCGCACAGATACGTGTACATGACTGTTTATAGCAGAATTATTCATGGTAGGCCAAAAAATGAAAACAACCCAAATGTTAATAAACTGTTGAGTGGATAAATAAAATATGGTGTAATCATACAATGAAGTATTATGTGCAATAAAAATAAATGAGGGTCTGAAACATGCTGCAACATGGATAAACCTTGAGAAACGAGATACAAAAGGTCACTTACTGTATGATTCCATTATGTGAAATAATCGGAATAGAGAAATCCATAGAGACAGAAACTTAATTTGCAATTGCCAGCATATGGGAGGAAAGAATTGGGACTAACTGCTAATAGGTATGGTTTTGGTGGTGGTGGTGGTGGGGGGGGGGTCAATGGAAATATTCTGGAATTAGATAGTGCTTTTGGTTGCACATCCTAATGCATATACCAAAACCCACTGAAGTGTGCCCTTTAAAATGGTGAGTTTTATGTCATGTAAAGTATATATGAATTTAAAACCCCATAGGCCCAGCTACAAATCATTTATAATCCTCCCACATGCAAAACACCCTCTCTACCAAGGCCCACAAAAGTCTCATTTACAGCATTAGTTCAAAGTCCATGATTTCATAATCTAAATCCAGATCCATTTGTAGATGAGTTTTCTCAGATGTACTTTTAAGTAAATCATCTCAGTTATCATTCCTCTTGATTTGAAGTTATGTGCACTCCCATTTGCCCAGTGTACAGGGACGAGACTGATAAAGAAACACCCTGTAGACATTCTCATTCAAATAGGGAGAACTGTGAGGCCAAAGGAATAGGTGAAAATTCTGAATCCACACAGGAAAAGTTTGGAAGTTCCTTCATGAGGACTCAGCCCCGTTCCTGTCCAGGAATAATTCTGCAGGGCTCTTGGTCCTCTCTCAGGGTTTTTGGTTTCACTCTGTGAATCATCCTTCCTTTTATAGGATAGATAGGTCATATTTTCAACTGTGGGGCTCAAAGTCCTTTTTTTTTCTTGTAGCGTTTTTGTCTCTGTTAGTGAAAGTCGGTGGTGTGTCTGGAAATATAATTCTTTTTTTTTTTTTTATCCTCACCCGGGGACATTTTTGCATTTATCTTCAGATAGAGCGGGAGGGAGAGAGGAAGGAAGAGAGAGAGAGAGAAACATCTATGTGAGAGAGACACATCGACTGGTTGCCACCCACACGACCCCAACTGGGGCCGCGGACAAACTGCAACCGAGGTACGTGCCCTTAGCGGGAACCGAACCTGGGATTCTGGTCTGCGGGCCGACGCTCTAACCCAGCGGTTCTCAACCTGTGGGTCGCGACCCCTTTGGGGGTCGAACGACCCTTTCACAGGGGTTGCCTAAGACCATCAGAAAACATATTTCTGATGGCGATTCATAACAGTGGCAAAATTACAGTTATGAAGTAGCAACGAAAATAATTTTATGGTTGGGGGTCACCACAACATGAGGAACTGTATTAAAAGGTCGCGGCATTAGGAAAGTTGAGAACCACTGAGTCTGACCGCTGAGCCAAACAGGCCAGGGCTGGAAATATAATTCTTTTAAAATCATTGTTTTTGTTTGTCTGTTTCTTATGAATAAACATCACACCCTGAAATCTCTTCCAATTAAGCCATTCTTTCCTGGTTTTCTGTTGGGAGGGTTGCACAATAAAGTTTTTATTTTTCTTATCAGCCCTATGGTTTGATGGAGAAACTCTTGGGCACACCCTTAATTTCAAAAAATTTTTTTAAATGTGTTTTTATTGATTTTTAGAGAGAGAGAGAGAGATAGAAACATCGATTGGCTGCCTCCTCCACGCCCCCCACTGGGGATCGAGCCCGCAACCCGGGCATGTGCCCTGACTGGGAATCAAACCGGTCACCTCTTGGTGCATGGGTCCACGCTCAACCACTGAGAGCCACACCAGTCGGGCCACCCTTAAATTCTTTGGAGTACCTTTGTCCAATTTAATATTCTGAGACACATTTGTCTTTCTGATGCCTTAACAAAGTATTTTAGAGCTATATGCTCGGCTTCACCTGAGACCATATTTACCAGGCCAGACCCTGGATTTGATCTTTACTTGGAAGACATTTCTTAACTTTAACATAGTTTATGTTCAGGAGAGACTGAGAAATTTTCAAACCATTACATCAAAATCCTCTCATGATTAATACTCCTTTTTTGAGTCTCTCCTCTCTCATTTCACTATAAATATCAAGAAACCAGGTAACAACTTTAACACTTTGCACATTTTCTTTTTTACTTATTATTTTAGGCAGCAACATTGTTAAACTTACATAAGTTCTTTATCAGATAAACGTAAACGATTTGCAATTATTTCCTCCAATCTATAGCTTGACAGATTTCCTTTAGTGGTGTGTTTTTTTTTGTTTTGTTTAGTAAGTTGTATTTAGGTATAATTCGTATAGAATAAAGTGCATATGTTTACTTTATTTTTACATACTTTATTGTCCTAAATATTCTCATCTTCTATTTTTAATAAAACATTTCAAGCATATGGGAAAGTATACAGGTAACATCAAAATTTTCATGAACACAGAACCATGTCAAGGTTTGCCCTTTCTGTTTTTCATTCTCTCTCGTCTCTGTCACTCTCTCTCCTTCCTTCCTTATTATTATTATTATTTTATATGTTTTTTATTGATTTTTTTTTTTAGAGAGTGATAGAAATATGGATGTGAGAGAAAAACATTAATCAGCTGCCTCCTGCATGCCCCCCACTGGGGATCAAGCCCGCAACCTGGGCACGTGCCTTGACGGGGAATCGAACCAGGTCTTCTCAGTCCATGGGATGATGCTCAATCCACTGAGCCATACCGGCCAGACCTTTCTTATTAAAAACAAATATTTTTTTTATTCCCACCCCTTGCCCTTTGGCAACCATCAGCTTGTTCTGTATGTCTTTGGGTCTACTTCTGACAGTAATTTTTTATTGGATGTATCATTTGCAAATATTTTCTCCCATTCAATAGTTTTTTAAAATTTCCTTCGCTGTGCAAAATCTTTTGTTTGGTGTAGTCCCATTTGTTCATTTTTGAAAGGGTCAGTAATGTTTTAAAGGGTAAAGGTAAAAGCTGGCAAAAGGTAGAAACTGAAAATTATGTTGCTTGCATGACCTTTGCTCAGCCTTCTGTTGAGTAAGGATAAAGATTATCTGGATTATCCCCAAGACAATGAATCACCCAGCAGATGCAGGACGAAATACCAGACCAGTCCAACTGCAAAGTGGACAATGGGCCAGGCAGAGTATTCAGCAGGAACTGCCGGAAGCTAAAAGTAGAGTATGTAACCTACACCCCAATTGTTATTCGAAGCTGAACCCTTTTCGGCTTAGCCTGCCTACACCCAGGCGCATGCAATAAAGCCATTTTGCTCTACTTTGGCCTTGTGTTGTGGATGTGATCTCCCGCTGGCTCAGACCTTTTAATTTTCTCTTTTGTTTTCCTTGATTGAGGAGATATATTTAAAAAGATATTGCTAAAGCCCGGCCGGTGTGGCTCGGTGGTTGAGCGTCGATCCATGTATCAGGAGGTCTCCGGTTCAATTCCCAGTCAGGGCACATTCCCAGGTTGTGGGCCTGATCCCCAGTAGGGGGCATGCAGTAGGTGGCCAATCAATGTTCTTTCTCATTGATGTTTCTATCTCTCCCTCTCCCTTCCTCTCTCTCTAAAGACTGATAAAGAAGAAAAAAAAAAGATATTGCTAAGAACGATGTTAATGACTTTACTGCCTATGTTTTCTTCTAGGATTTTTATGATTTCAGGTTTTACATTTAAGATTTTAATCCATTTTGAGTTCAGTTTTGTATATGGTATAAGAAAGTGGCCTAGTTTTATTGTTTTGGATGTGTCTGTCCAGTTTTCCCAGCACCACTTATTGAAGATACTGTCTTTTTTTTTTTTTTTTTAATCCTCACCCGAGGACATTTTTCCATTTTTTGTTCAGATAGAGTGGGAGGGAGAGAGAGGAAGAGAGAGAGAGAGAGAGAGAGAGAGAGAGAAACATCGACGTGAAAGGGATACACTGAGTGGCTGCCTCCCGCATGACCAACCAGGGCCGGGGACAAACTGCAACCGAGGTATGTGCCCCTTGTGGGAACCGAACCTGGGTCTCTCTGGACCGCAGGCCGACGCTCTAACCGCTGAGCCAAACCGGCCAGGGCTGAAGATACTGTCTTTATCCCATTCTGTGTCTTTGCCTCTCTTGTTGTAGATTAATTGATCATATAAGTAAGAATTTATTTCTGGGCTCTCTGTTTTATTCCATTGATCTATATATCTGTTTTTATGCAAGTACCATACTGTTTTGGTTATTGTAGCTTTGTAGTACACTTCAATATCAGGGAATGTGATACTTTCGAATTTGTGCTTTCTGAAGATATCTTTGACTATTTGGGGTATTTTGTGGTTCCATATAAATTTTAGGATTAGTTCTAATTCTAAGAATAGTGACATTGGTATTATCATAGGGATTGCCTGAATCTGTATTAGTTTAGGTAGTAACGACATTTTAATACTATTAATTCTTCCAATCCATGAGCAAGTTATATATGTCCACTTATTTGTGTCTTGTTCACTCTTTCTTCATTGTCTTACAGTTTTCAGAGTACAAGTCATTCACGTTTGGCTAAATTTATTCCTATTTTATACTTTTGATGCAACTGAATAAAATTGTTTTCTTTATTTTATTTTTTGGGACAGAAAAAAAAAACTGCTGCTTTTATTTATAGTTTACATAAGATTTTAAATGATTGCACAATATTGTTGTTATTTTTATTTGGATGGGCTCTGTGGAAGATGTGATGATGTTGATGGGAGATGTTAATGGGACCAGAGCCCTGTCACACCTTGACACTGGTTGGATGAAGTATTTCATCATCTGTCAAGAATACCAGCAATTTGTTTTCACTCCAGCACTTGAAAAAAAAAAAAAAAAATATATATATATATAAAGTATAGTTCTCAATCATTTTTCAGTGTGGCAGAAAACATGTTTATTAACTGATAGAAATATCTTTGTTTCTCTGTAATAAAGTAAAAAGCCAAAAGAAGATAAACTTTTGTTTAGCATTTAATGTTTATGTTATTTATATATATATATATATAAATATATATATATATTTTTTTTCCTCTTTCATTGTGGACAGTATTATAGATACCCGCTTGCCCTCCTCCACCCCAAGCCTTCACCACACTATTGTCTGTATCCCTTGGTATGTACAGCGACCTTTTTGGAAAACTTTATCTTAGATAAATCTACTTTAAGGGGCACTCTTAAAAGAGGACTGCAAACCTTTCAGAGGCAATGGAATGTATTATTTGATTGGTATGCAGAACCTTCTAAATGATAAAATGCCTTAAGAAACAGCTCTAAAAAGATCCTAACATCATACAAATAAAAGAAAAATGTTTAATAAAAGATGTTGGTCATTTGAACAGATAACCTTGAATTAGTCCATGTGCCAGAAACACAATTTGGATCCAGTTTTTCTTTTGAGTTTTGTACCTGAAACATGGCCGAAGATTTTTAAACAAAAGCTGTAAGATCTGTTTATGTCTGTTGAATGTTAATGTATGTCTATGTATGTATGTTGTAGATATTTTATAATCTTCTACTTCTAGATTGTATTACCAAAATTAATTTGTAAAGAGCTCTATTTAATTGACTTAAAAATTAAGCAGTTATATAAATTAAGTATAGTCTCAATAATATAGAAACTAACCCAAATGTTTTTTTTTAAGTTCACATGATCTAGGATAATCTTTTTTTTCAATTTTTATTAATTTATTTTTGTTACAGATGTTTCCCCTTTTTCCCTGCTAGACACCCTCCTCCTGATCCCGCCCCCACCATGGGATAATCTTTAATAAGTAAATGCTCGTTTAAGTGTGTTGATTTAATGAAAGCTTGCATATATTCAAAATTTGTCTACAAGAAAATGAAAGATGATTAGCTATTTAATGTCCAATCCAAGCATAATTGTTAAAAATAAGCAGTTTAAATAAATGTGAATGAGATAAAAGTTTATACTAAGTTAAACTAAATAGTGCATATTCATTGACTATCTAGATGATTTCCAAATAACATAAACATTAAATGCTAAACAAAAGTTTAAGTTTATCTTCTTTTGGCTTTTTACTTTATTACAGAGAAACAAAGGTATTTCTATCAGTTATGTTTTCTGCCACATTGAAAAATTATTGAGGACTATACTTCTAAAAAATGTTTAATATTTTTTCTTTATTGATTTTAGAGAGGAAGGGAGAGAGACATAGAAACATCAATGAGACAGGACATTGATTGGCTGCCTCCTGCACGCCCCCCTCTGGGGATTGGGCCCACAACCTGGGCATGTGCCCTGACCAGGAATCGAACCAGTGACCTCTTGGTGCATGGGTTGACACTTAACCAGTGAACCACACCAGCTGGGCATAAAAATTTTTATTTATAAGTTTACTAACCTACAGGATGCTAATACATGCTAGGCAGTTCACAGTTGTCTACTTCTTACACTGGAAAGGAAAGAATGGAAATAGCTCAGTATGTGAAAATGAAACTAGTAAAAATAATAAGGGAGAAAGAAAATAACTATATAAAAAGTGGGTAAGGAAAATAGAATATGTTTTTTTAAAAATAAATAAAGGACTTTTTATTTTAGTAAAGAAAAAGTAATTTTGTCCTAGAGTTAAAAAAGATTGTTCAAGAATAAGAAATGAAGAAGATAGGACAAAACCTAAGTGGATATAGTAAGTTATAGAAGCTTTGTGGAAAACGAATCTTGAAAATAAAATTTGATGTGTACTCAAGTGAAGATTGGAATTTATTTATGTAAATGAAAATGAAAAAGAAAAAGCAGCCCAGGCCAGTTTGGTTCAGCGGTTAGAGCGTTGGCCCATGGACCAGAGGGACCCGGGTTCGGTTCCCGCTAAGGGCGCATACCTCGGTTGCGGTTTGTCCCCGGACCCAGCTGGGGTCGTGTGGGTGGCAACCACTCCATGTATCTCTTTCATGTCGATGTTTCTCTCTTTTCTTCCCTCTCTCCCTCCTGCTCTATCTGAAGATAAATGCAAAAATGTCCTCGGGTAAGGATAAAAATAAATAAATAAATAAATAAATAAATAAATAAATAAATAAATAAATAAATAAATAAATAAATAAAATGAAAAAGCAGGATAGCCACTGTCTGGCAATGAGGGGTCATTTTTGCAAAAAACAGAATGGACTTCTCAGATTTCCAGCAATTTCACATTTCTGGAAGAGTTATAACATATTCTTATACAAACACAATATAATTATGTCCTTATTTGACAAAAGTTCCCATGTAATTTTATATATAAAACAAGCCTCATTAGTTTAATATTTCTCTTTTGTAAGTAGAGAAAAATTAATCTTTTGAGGTGTTCCAAGAGCTTTATTGAACACCCAAAGTTATTCCCAGGTCAAGACTCTATTTATAATTTAAATTTTGGGAAGTTTGTCAAAATATATTAAGAGGTTTGGACCCTTGACTAAATAGGATCTTATGTCATTATGAAGCAATACTTAATTAACCATTTATCCAAAGTGGCAATAGAAGATTTCAAACACAAATACAGAACTTTTCATAATTGTTAGCAATACTTAGTTCTTACTATTGAGGAGATTTGTTTTTTTTTAAGTAATCAAGGACCTGATTGAGACAACACAGAAAATTATTGTGATAGAACACAAAATAATCTGTTTTTAGACAGAATTTTTTTTTTTTAATCCTCACCCAAGGACATTTTTGCATTTATCTTCAGATAGAGTGGGAGGAAGAGGAGGAGGAAGAGAGAGAGAGAAACATTGACGTGAGACACATCGAGTGGTCGCCACCCACACAACCCCAACTGGGACCAGGGACAGACCAACTGAGGTACGTGCCCTTAGCAGAAACCGAACCCGGGACTCTCTGGTCCACGGGCCGAGGCTCTAACCGCTGAGCAAAACCGGCCAGGGCTAGATGGAAAATTTTTTTTTACAATATCAGAAATAGACCAATCGTTTTTGTTTTTTAAATTTTTTTCTTTATTGACTTTAGAGAGAGAGAGGGAGAGAGAGAGAAACATCGATGAGAGAGAACATCGATTGGCCACCTCCTGCATGCCTCCCACTGGGGATTGGGCCCACAACTGGGGCATGTGCCCTGACCTGGAATCGAACTGGTGACCTCTGGTGACCAATCGAAGTGTAGACTGGTACATGGGTCTACACTAAACCACTGAGCCACACAGGCTGGGCCCAATGGTTCTTTTAGCAGAGAAAAAAACGGAATCTAATATTGCATCAGCTTACTTTTGATATTTAAATTCACTTAATTAAAATTTCCTTTCTCTTGATTACTTTTCACAAAAGTTCTACAACTTTCCTTTTCATATTCAGATTTTTGTCCTTCCTTACCTCTTTCCCATTCTGAAACAACCAGCCTTACTTTAGGTCAAAATTAATTTATTTTCCCTCAGAAATACATCTCCATATCTCTTATAGTCTTCCCTTTTAAAAACTCAAAACATTGTTTTTCTTGTGTACTTGTATATTAGAATTCTTAACCTTAAAAAAAATCTTAATTTCTAGTAAAACGAAAAGGTAGTAATTGTGAACTTTCTCTTACATCAGTAGTCTTTATTTTTTTTTTTAATCCTCACCAGAGGACATTTTTTTTTGTTGTTCAGACAGAGTGGGAGGGAGACAGAGGAAGAGAGAGAGAAACATCGATATGAAAGGGACACATTGAGTGGCTGCCACCCGCACGACCAACCAGGGCCGGGGACAAACTGCAAATGAAGTACATGCCCTTAGCGGGAACCGAACCCGGGTCTCTCCGGACCGCAGGCCGACGCTCCAACCGCTGAGCTAAACCGGCCAGGGCTTACATCAGTAGTCTTTAGATTGACATGTTTATTAACACATTATAATTTTTAGAAATATGTATTTCCTCATAGCCCAATTTTAACTGTGGCACAAGACATGTTTATTAATAGACCCAAATATCTTTCTGTGTAATAAGCTAAAAATAGATAAATCTATGTTCAGTAGTTAATGTTTCATTAGTTTATCTATTTAGAAATGTTCTAGACATTCAGTGAAAAGCTATCATTTAATTTACCTAAAAAGCTTTAAAGTTTCAAGTTACCAAAGGCATTTAGGAGATCATTTTTAGCAATATAATTATTAGTGAAGAATTCACCTAAAAAGAAACTTTCTATCCTACTTATGTTTATTTAATTTACTTTTTCCTACCCATTAAGGTTAGATTTCTTATGAAAATGTCATCATCATACCAAGTTACTTTTCTTGCCGACAAATTCTGCATTAGGGATAACATGAACTTGACTTACAAACCCAGGTAGAATAAAAGTATCATTTCATGCTTATATTCAAGAACAGTTGGATCCAAACTGTGTTTCTTGGATGTGGAATAAGTTAAGGTTACCTGTGTAGATAGCTAAAGCTTTTTCTCACTAATATTTGTAGAGAAAGCACATAAGATTTGTACAGGATTTGGCAAAATAGGTTCACAGTTGTATGTTAAATAGAGTTTATTCTTATATTATTATTTCTTAATTATTCTGTTATTTTCCATACAAAAAAACTGTAAACCTACTTTTGCCCCACCCTGTATTTGTCCTTGGCAAGGGAGCCTTGGAGCCATAGCAGCAGATTGAGATTTCAGAAACAGCCTTGTTTTCCATTTTTTTCCTTCAGTCTTAGGAATTGTCGATGATAAAGATTAGGTGGCTTGGCCTGCTTCTAGAGCTGCATTTCTGGTTTCACAAAGATTTGTAAGATAACAGTTGCTGGCAAAATTATGGTTGAAACTTAAATGACCTCATAGGTTCACCTACCAGTCTATCTACATAATCTTTCATTTGCTTTTTTCTGTCTCAGTATGTAGTTTTATTTTAGCTTATGGAGGCGCTCAAAATAAAAAAACAAAATCCTATCAGGCTGTGATAATTAGTTTCCAATTTGGCGAAACTTCTGATCATAAAGTTGATTCCTTTCAAATACAGCATCAGGTTTCAGTGGGACAAACAATAAATATTTATGACATTGTTAAACAATTCAGTGGACCCAAGAAGGCACCAAGACCTTCTGGAGTCTTTCCCTCTGATTGCCAAAAGAACGAACTCACAGCCTTCATGTTCATCTCCTAGTTCCCCAATGAGACACAATGTCTATTTCTACAATACAATCAGGTAAAAGATGCAATCAATTAAAGTTGACATAAGTGGCCGGCCGGTGTGGCTCAGTGGTTGAGCATCGACCCATGCACCAAGAGGTCACCGGTTCGATTCCTGGTCAGGGCACATGCCCAGGTTGTGGGCCCGATCCCCAGTGGGGGGCATGCAGGGGGCGGCCAATTGATGTTATCTCTCATCGATGTTTCTATCTCTCCCTCTCTCTGTAAAATCAATTAAGGAAAAAAAAAGTTGACATAACTTTTTTTTAAACAGAGGTTTCTTTTTTTTAATGTTTTTATTGATTTTAGAGAGAGAGGAAGGGAGAGGGAGAGAAAAACATTGATGAGAGAGAAACATCCGTCGGCTGCCTCCTGCACAGATTGCGCCTGCAA
The DNA here is from genome assembly GCA_030848825.1 of Tadarida brasiliensis. Lineage (NCBI taxonomy): Eukaryota > Metazoa > Chordata > Mammalia > Chiroptera > Molossidae > Tadarida > Tadarida brasiliensis. The sequence goes on along the minus strand of CM061280.1, from coordinate 748,628 downwards.
CCCAGGCATATTCCCTGAGCAGGAATCGAACCAGTGAGCTCTGGTACATGGGACCATCCACTGAGCCACACTGGCCCAGTGACATAACTTTTCTTTAAACAGGACTGTTTAATCATTCCAATATTCATAATTGTGTCAATCCTTATATTTCCATATTCTTTTAATCCAATTGTAGCCTGAGTCAGGGCTTCAGCGATGGATTTTGTTATCATAGTTTGGGAATTCCCATATCAAGGAGTTCTGAAAATTTCTCTTTCTATTTCCTGATCATTTTACCCACTCGAGCAAGAAGGCTTTGGGTCCTCATTGAGGGCTCAAGCAGAGGGACCCTGGCCCTGTCATCAATCTTTAATTTAATTTAACCAGTCTGATTGTTTTCTCTAGCGATTGCTGGTTAGGTTTCTCATTGTAATTGCATCCTTCCAGTCTTTTAAATTTCTCCACACTGGGGTAAATGGAACAGACTTATTTGCGACTCTTTAATTTTGAGAGTCCAACAAGGGGTCCCTTGGCCCATTCAGTCTTTGGTAGTGCTGTACTAAACCTTTGTTGTAACCTCATTTATGTCCCTTTTATTTAGCTCAGTTTTTTTCTCAGTGGCAAATTACTCATAATAGCCATTGTAATTTTAAATTGTAGTTTCTTTGAGGACTGGCAGCAGTTGATAGGACCCCAACTGTAAATGAAGTTTAGGCCATATTCCTGTCTGGTTATATTTTGGAGCTTCCAACCTGAGTTACCAAGTCGAGTTCTCGGGACACAAAACTTTTATGTTGTCCTTTCATAAGATTTCACCATTCTTTTTTTTCTTTCATCTTTCTTCTTAAGTGCAGGACAATTAAATTTCCAATGTCCTGACTTTTACAACATCTGCAAATGTCTAAAGGTAAATAGGAAGGAGTCTGAATGGACTTTCATTTTTGTTCTAATTTCCGTGCTTCACTCTGATTAGGAGAATACCTTTTTATTTTTTATTGAATTTATTGGGGTGATATTGGTTAATAAAATTATAGGTTTCAGGTGTACAATTCTAGTTAGGTCTCCTTCCATCACCATTTATGCCTCCTTTACCCTCCTCTATCTCCGGCCACCCCCCTCTTCCTCTTGGTAATCACCATACTATTGTCTATGAGTATTTTTTTATTTGCTTAATCCCATCACCTTTTCCACCCAGGCCCTCAACTCCCTCCCCTCTGACAGTTGTCAGACTGTTCTCTGCATTTATGAGTCTGTTTGTTTTGTTAGTTTATTATTTAGTTCATCAGATTCCACATATGAGTGATAAATGGTACTTGTCTTTCTCTGACTGGCTTATTTCACTTAGCAGAATGTTCTCTAGGTCCATCCATGCTGTTGTAAAGGGTAAGAGTTTTTCTTTTTTATGGCCCGAGTAGTATTCCATTGTGTAAATAAATGTACCACAGTTTTTTACCCACTCATCTACTGATTGGACACTTGGGCTGCTTCCAAATCTTGGTTATTGTATATAATGCTACAGTGAATATAGGAGTGCATATATCCTTTCGAATTAGGGTTTTGGGTTTCTTTGGCTATATTCCCAGAAGTGGAATTGCTGGATCCTAAGGTAGTTAAAGGGAGGGACAGAAGTTTCTCTGAAGCCCATGGCCAAAGATGCCTTTAGCTCAAAACAGTCTGCACTGCACAGAAGCACATCTTGGAGTGGCTTGTCCTGAGCCCCCACAGTTCCCTCCTCTGACACTTCTCTGGAAGTTTCACACTCCGGAAGCTGGGCTGATAGACGTTCTATCATTAAACCAGACTCAATCCTGAGAAAATTCTTATTCTTCAGTTCAGTTAAAGCTGTGTCTGATCATGGGAGGTGGTAATGCTTCCAAAGTTAAGACTCTGATGCAAGCAATCAGGTATATAAGAGGCATCTGTATGGAAACATAAGCCAAGCAAAGGTTAATGACTGGAGCCGACTAGAATCCCAGTTTCTGAGTTCTAAAAGCAGACACTTGTGAAGATTTCTAGATGTCCGTCTCGAATCAGCCTCAGATGGAGAGAAGGCAGGCAGTGAGAGTCTGGTAAGTTCTCCTTGCCTGCCCTTGAATGTCTCTGGTGATCTTTCTACTGTAGGCACGAAGATTTTCCACTGATGAGCCATTGTGGTGATTTCTCTAAAGTCTACATCACCTTGCCCTGGCCAGTTTGGCTCGGCAGTAGAACATCGGCCCGCGGACCAAAGAGTCATGGGTTTGATTCCAGTCCAGGGCACGTACCTCGGTTGTGGTTCCATCCCTGGCCCTGGTCGGGGTTGTGTGGGAGGCAACCAATTGACGTGTCTCTCTCACATCGATGTTTCTCTCTCTCCCCCACTCTATCTGAAGATAAAAATGGAAAAAAATATCCTCAGGTGAGGATTTAAAAAAAAAATAAATAAAATCTACATCACCTTGTCCTACTGTAACTTGCATGGTCTTGCGAAGAAAAGGGCAGTTTTAGTTCTCAATGATTCTAAGTCAAAGGATGGGAAACTAAAAATGTTAGTTTGGAAGTTTTCAGCCAAATATTTTTAAAAACTAGAAAAATTCAGGATCCTATCCCATTTCTTGGTAGAAAATTAAACAACAGCAAACAAACTCTAAAGACAATTAGAACCGATTATCCACACAGGAATGTTATAGTTTGTATTGAAACAATTTTTCTCTCTAAAATACCCTCAAAGGGGGTACACTGTGATAGTTTCAATAATAAAGATAAATTAAAAAATGAAATTGTCACCCTCATTTTTTATCAAACATAGCCAAATTAGACCTAATTTATTAGCGAAATTAGCCTGGTTTCAATAAACTTGGCCTGGTTACTTGTATAAGGCCAGCAAGAATAGTAATTAACCTCACAGGATCTTTTAAACCAGCTTTTCTGGAAATTTTTCATAAGGAATCCTTAGACTGAACTTAAAAAAGCCTCTTAAAGCCTGAAAAGCCAAGGCAAAGACTTGCCTTCAGACATTGCCCACAATACCTATGGATTTGAGTGGATTCCTCCCTTCTTGAGGTCCCCAAAACATCCCCAGGTTCCTACACCTGCCAAGTAGTGACATTCTTTACTCACATGGTAAGGTTGCCGGCAACCGTGTGAGTAAGCTACCAGGCCAATATTTTTGAGTTTTTACTGGGTTCCTTACATCAGTCGTGATGCCTTCATGTCATCTGCTCATGATCTGCGTCTATGTATGTCTCTATCAAATGTGACATTCCAGTCAAAGCCTTGGTAATTAAACCAGTTTTCCAACTCTGTCCTGTTATAAAGAGATGTTCTATCACATTCCTGTTGAACTTGCGGAAACACACATGTTGCCGTGAAAATAATAATACTCAGTCATTGAGAAATTCCAAATTCTGGAGGGATCTGGTAGAGAGAATAAAAGAAATGTTTCAGTCCTGCTTATGAAATTGGACAATGAATGGGTCCGGGCTGCCTGTCACTACTTGAGCCAATTAAGCACAGACAAGGTTGAATCTTATATGAGCATTTATTCCAATATTTCTGGCAGTACGGGAGAGCAGTAGGTTATCTTGTAAAATCTGCTCTGCCTCCCCTCAATTGCCAGCTGCTTTTAAAAGGTAGATAAACAATGACTACCTGAGAAAAGGCAGGAAAAGAAAGAAAAAAATGGGTAAATGGTTACAGGCAAGGGGGAAGGAATGTGAGCTGGAGCCTGCAGGGGCTGATCGCCAGTGAGTCACAGTCACGGGTCCATTCCGTCCTCTAATTAGGAGAATGGACAGATTCCTGAGGTAAGCTCCCAGCCAGGTCAGAACGGGCTTTTCTTTAATCAGAATAAAGCTATCACACTTAACATTTCTTATAACTATGGCTAGTACCCCCCCCTATGATTACTTCTCTATTCTATTATTGTCTCCTGCCCCTTTCACTTACCAAATTGCTAAGTCATAGGTAGTTGAAGAAAAATAAGTTTCCTTTCATCTGAAAAAAAAACACAGATTTTTAGAAAACCAGAAAACTCAAACAAAATCGTCATAAAAATTGTATTTTCCCCAGTTCATTCAGTCCTGTGCAATTGGCTTTTTTCTGCTTGAATCCAGGTTTTTTCCCGTTAGTTCTCTTGACCTTGCCTGATAATTGAGGGTGACGGGTCAATAATAATACTAAGAAGTTTGCGCCCAGCCGATGTGGCTCAGTGGTTGAGCATCGACCCACGCACCAAGAGGTCACCAGTTCGATTCCCGGTCAGGGCACATGCTCAGGTTGTGGGCCTGATCGCCAGTGGGGGGCATTCAGGAGGTGGCCAATCGATGTTCTCTCTCATCAATGTTTCTATTTCTCTCTCTCCCTTCCTCTCTCTCTAAAAATCAATAAAGTAAAAAAACAACAAAAACATTTCACAAGGCAGTCCATCAAGACACATATGATTTGCTCAGTGAAGCGGATGTCTCGATCGCTAGAGAATGTGGAAGGTATACCCCCCAAGTAGGAAACAATTTCTTTGCCACCATGAGGGCATCAGCCTCGTGGCAGGGAAAAGCTTCAACTCACCCAGAAAACATACAACAGCGAGAACATATTGATAACCAAGCTACATGGCAGTTGAATGACATCCAGCTTAAATGTACTATGGTGGATGAAAGAATGCAAAAACAAACAAAAACATACAAAAGAAAAAAATAAATAAAAAAGCCATGGAGCCAGCAGGAACCAAGCGACCATCTTAGGTTTCCCATAGCCCCAACTATTGATGTAGTTTACAGCCATCATTTACCCTGTTTAATTTCTCTGATTCAGAAACAGACTGTTGCCATGTTACAAGGCCACCAGCATGGTAAAAATGTGGCAAGGAGGACTCTTTCACAAAACCAGCATGGATTTCATTTTCCAGTGCCACAATCTGATATGCAGGTTCATTCATTTTGGTGTGTCCCTAGTTTTGGTGACAGAGACCTGATGTCAGGACATCTCAGATTTCTAGCAATTTCACCCAATTTGTGGAACACTTACATCCTTGTACAAATACAACAATAAAGAAGGTTCAATGTTATTTATTTGTCACTGCTTCCCACGTAATTTCAACGCAGCAAAATAAGGCCAACTAGTTTAATATTTCTCTCACGTAAAGAGAGAAAAGAAAGCTTTTGAGGTGTTCCAGGAGCCCCTCTGGAACACCCCAAAGTGATTCCCAGGTCAAGACTCTCTAATTTAAATTTGGAGAGCTTGTCAAAATGTATCCAAAGGTGTGGACATTTGACTAAACAGGATCCTGGGTCATTGTGAAGCACTACTCGATGGTCCACTTAAGCAGAGCAACAGTAAAAGATTCCAAAGACAAATCCAGAAGTTTACATAATTGTTAGCAACACTTAGTTCTTAGTATTGAGGAAATTCGGAGTTTTTAAGTAGTCAAGGATGTGATTGGGACAACATGAAACAAAGTTATTTTGGTAAAACAGAGTCCTTTCACTGTAGGCAGAAAACCTTTCCACAGCCTCAGGAGCAGACCAATTGTCCTTTGTAGGAGAGAGAACCTAATCTAATTTTGCTTCAGGTTATCTATTTTATTGTTGATAGTATTACAGATCTCTCCCATTTTCTGCCTTTTTGCTAGTCCACCCCCCCCCCCCCGGGGTATTGTCCGTGCACTCGGCTATGCATATATGCATATATTTGTTTGGTTCCTCTTCCGGTCCCCTCCTCCCCACAAAAGCCCCCTGGTGAGATGTGGCCTTCTGTTCCATGCATGCATACCTCCATCCACTTACTTTTGATATTTAAATCCTCTCACTTGAATAGATTTATTTTATTCTTTCTCAGCTTGAACACCTATAAAATGTCCTTTCTCTGGATCCCGCTTTCAGAAACCTTCTACAACTTTCCTTTCTGCATTCAGATATCTGTCCTCTTTTTCCCCTTCCCATTCTGGAACAACCGGGCTCCCTTAGGACGGGATTTCCTTTCCCTCAAACATGCATCTCCGTAGCACATACCTGCTTGTTGCTGCGGCCACAGCACAGTCTGTTTTTCGTGCATGCCTACCTGTTTCCCCATGACTCCTCGTGTCTGTGGTTTTAATGCCGCACAGTCACGTCCCTAACGTTTCACACCCTCAGATTCCCGTGAAAACCCAGAAGTGGGCAGCAGCGACCCGCCTGTCACCCCGGCCTTCCCCCGATCTGGCTTCTCTAATTCCCGGGCCGTGGGTCCCTGAGGGACGGAGCCCTCCGAGCGCACGTGGTCTGCGCAGGGCGCGCGCTCAGCGCCCCGGGTCGCCTCCCCGCCACGCGGCCTGGCCCGTCACCCGGGCCACTCCCCCTCCGTGCCTGCTACCGGGGCCCCCTCCCGTGGGGTGTGCACCCCGGGCCCACAGACCGCCAGAGAGGCCCCCGGGCCTGGGCCCCGCGCCCCCCTCCCCCGGCCGCGCCCACGACCACACTTCCCAGAGGGCCTCGCGCCCGGCGACAACTTCCTGCTGCCGCTGCGGCAGCTTCCGGCCGGGCTTCCGGGGTCTGCCGGGCCGAGGGGTCTCCAGGGCCACCCGAGGTGTCTCCAGGGCCGCCCCCCGCCGGCCCGGTTTGCTCTGGGGCTCCCCACCCCGCCGCGGTCGCGCTCGCCGTCCCGGGGTCGGGCTCGGGTCCCCTGCGGACGCCGCCCCGCGAGGGCCGCCGGGCCGCGCTCCCGCCCCGCGAAGTTGTGGCCGCTGGAGGGCAGCATGACTCCGTCCCGGCCGCCGGCCCTCCTGCCCCCGCCCCAGCCGCCTGGAAAAAACCGGCCTCGGCGCCGCGGGGACAGCACTGCTCCGCCCGGCAGCTCTGCCGGGTTCCTCCCCGCGCCACCTCCGGCTCCGCGCGCACAGCTCTCCTGCGGCCCGCGGGGGCGCGTGCCAAGGCCCCAGGGCTCACGGCCCTGCCCCGGGGTCCTCCCGCGAACCTCAGGACCCAGCAGGGATGTTCGGGACGCGGAGGGCGCATGTCGGAGGAGAGAGCTCGCCCCGCTCCACCACCCCGTCAGAGCTGAGCAGGGGGGCGCAGTGGACAGAGCATCGGCCCAGGCAGCCAGAGCCCGGGTCCGAGTCCCGCCCAGGGCCCCATCCCGGGTACCGGGCTCGATGCCTAGCAGGGTGGGCCGCCTGTCAAGACGTGTTCTAAAAAAAAGCAAAAAGTATAAGGCATTTAAAAAATCTTTACACACTCATTAAAAAGAAAAACGGCAAAAGAAATGACCACCAATATGTTTGCACGTTGCTTTCTATAACAGGTGCCATTTTCCTGTATGTTCCCCACTCATGAACAGTTCTTCCCAAACAGCCTTTGAAAGCGTTGCCTCTATTCTGCAGTATCAAGAGCATCCTGCATGGCATCCTGCAATGACCCTTTGACGCACCCCCCCCCCAAAGGTGTGTGGCCTCATCCCTAGCTCAGGATGTCTTATATACATCGATCCCCTTTTCTGTCTCTGAACCTCTCCTGGCTGTGGGGTTCTGTGACTGTCATGTTTGCAGGGCTCCCATACATAGTCATGCCTTAAATTTGGTGATGTTCTCTTGCTGACCTATCTCATGTCTATTTGATTGGACTAGGAGGATGGAAGCAGGGGTTCTGTGGTAAGTCACCTCGCAGCGTGACCTGATCCTAAATGCCTCGCTGGGCAGGTCCTGGTGGGCAGTCCCGCCCCAGGCCTATCACTGTTCTGTAGGGGAAGGTTCATCTTTGCCTGAAGCAAGCCCTGTCCATTCTTTCTGTGCACGTAGGCGCACACACCTTGGAAATAAGCCACCACCACCACCCTCAAGAGAGCACAGAATCCTGTTAAGGACCCGGTCATGCAATCTGCAGTTGCTTCCTCCCACCGCCTTGGAATCTTCCCTCACTTTCCTTCTGATTCTCAAAGGCATGAAAGAAGCTGCAAAACTGTGATTCTCTGGAGCATTGGAGATCTTGCTCCAGGCATATGTCCTCGTTTTGGCTCAATCGCTCATAAAAATGCTCTACGGGGTCGCACATTTTGTTATAAGCCATACTCTGTAGAGAGACCCCTGTCCTGCTAACTCACAACTCCCTTTTCAGAAAAACAGGAACAGTCATAAAACCACCAGAGCTTCTGTAAACTATAGATATGTACTCCTACCCACCCCCCCCCACCCCCCCACCCCCCCCACCCCCCCCTATGTCGTAAACGCCCTTCGGCTCCAGGCTAATGCTGATATCTGCTTCTGTGCTTCACGGCTTGCTTGCTCTGCATTTCACAATTGCTTGAGGGCCCATAAAAGGGCCCTGCAAAAATCAAAGGCACTGCCATTCTCCCCTGCGTGGGTAGAGTGCAGTCCCTGCGCAGGATCAATAAAGCTCCCCTTAAATTCTTTTTGAAAATTCCGGTGTCCGAGTCTAGTCTATCTCATTGGGTTACAACGATTTCTTACATCGACAGGATTTACCATACCCTTGACAAGAGTAATATTTGATTTTCCTCCTGGGGTTATTCCACCCAAGGTCTCTAGCTGATTAGTTTTCTTTTTCTGAAAGACGTTTTATTAATTGAGGTGTAATCGACATACACTATCTCATTAATTTCAGGTATACAACATCATGATTCGATATTTGCATACATTGCGAAATGACCACAATAAGTCTAGTTAACATTCTGGGGGACAAAGAAACTTTCCTGTACACTCAAGGTTCCAATAATCAAATAGACATGAGATAGGTCAGCAAGAGAACATCACCAAATTTAAGGTATGACTATGTATGGGAGCCCTGCAAGCGTGACAGTCACAGACCCCCACAGCCAGGAGAGGTTCAGAGACAGAAAAGAGGATCGAGGTATATAAGACATCCTGAGCTAGGGACGAGGCCACACACCTTTGGGGGGGCCTCAAAGGGTCATTGCAGGATGCTAAGAAGAGCAGCTGTTTAGTAAGTAAAAGTTTGTCCTGCCATGTAGGTGGGTCAAAAATGTTATCATCGATGATAATAATCTCTCATCATGGGCAAGCCCCTTATTCAGGTTATTCTAGATAGTTAAGGGAGGGGCAGAAGTTTCTCTTGAGCCTGAAGCTAAAATTGCCTTTAGCTCAAAATAGTTTGCATTCCACAGAAGCGAAGTCTTGGTGTGGCTCCTTCTGGACCCCATATAAGGTAAGGAAGATAGGAGTTTCATAAGAATGTTAATGAACAGTGTGGCATGGAACTGCATCTGTGCAGGGGCTGCCCCCCAATGTGGAGTTGTTCCCAGCAAGGTCTGGTGCTTGCAAAAATCCCCCTTTGGGTGTGCTGCTTTTGTGATTAGTTGGGTAGAGCTCTGGTGTGGTCTGAAGCCCACCACTGACTGTTGGTTCTGGGTGATGTGGATATGGAGATCAATTAGATACAGTTGCTGCCCTCAAGGACTTCTGAGTCTAGTGAGAGAGTTCAACATGTAGACATTAATTACAACAGTATGTTATGCTCTACAGTGGAGGAACGTACAAGGTACTAAGGGGTTCAGAATGATCATTTGCGTCTAGAGATGCTAGACAGTGGAGGAACTAATGCTTAAGTTGATTCTTAAAAAAAGTTTGGCCAGGGAGAAAACAGTGAAAGACATTCTAAGCAAAGGCATGGATATCAGAAATAGAATGATTAATTGGGAGAACTACAAGCAGTTCATGAAATTAGATTGGAAATACAGGGTAGGAATAGATTCTTATATAGAATGCCATGAAATTTAGATTTCTTCAGTATTTTAAGAAGGGGATACTCTTGCCCTGGCCAGTTTGGCTCAGTGGTTGGAGCGTTGGCCTGCAGACCAGAGTCCCAGGTTCGGTTCCCGCTAGGGGCACGTACAAAAAAAAAGAAGGGGATACTCTTGATGGTCACTCTGGCAGTAGTATGGAGTATGTTCTGCAAGATTTTCAAATCTGGACAGGGAGATCAGTTAGAAGGACACTGCGGTAGTTAAGATGATAAATCATCTCAGGCTGTGGGAGTGGACAAGGGATAACCTCTTAAACAAGAGGTTATAAAAACATAGACATAATAAAACATGGGAAAATTAAGGTGGTGAAAAGGGAACAATCAAGGCTTTCTGACTTTGGCAAACATGTATTCCCTTACCCCCATCCCTGGCATTGATGAAAGATCCTCTCATGTTATTTAGATAAGTGTGTCGTTGGTTCCTTCTAGACCAGGGCTTGGCTGCACAGATTTTGTAAGTTTCTTTTGGGGGACAGCCATAAATGACATGTTGATTCTCAGGGAGACATATGAACAGCGGCAGACCTCTTATAGCATTACTAACACCTGGTCCTTCTCATCATTAGCACGACTACTCGCACTGCACATTCAACCAAAGTATTTTTTTTAAAACAGAAGTGGACCAATTGCTTTATTTTGCTTAGGGATTTAAAAATGTTTATTGTTACACCTCCAAGTAAAAAAATATATTCAATAATTAAAAATGTAAACATATCGCCCGGCCAGTGTGGCTCAGTGGTTGAGCATCGACCCATGCACCAGGAGGTCTCCAGTTCAATTCCCGGTCAGGGCACATGCCCAGGTTGTGGGCCCGATCCCCAGTGGGGGGTGTGCAGGAGGCGGCCAATCGATGTTCTTTCTCATCGATGTTTCTATCTCTCTCTCCCTCTCCCTTCCTCTCTCTAAAATCAATAAAGAAAAAAAATATATATATATATTTTTTAAAAATGTAAACATATCCAGTTTTCATTTTCTCTTTTCTCAAAGCTATATAAACGCAATATTCTTTGGGAAATTTTCCACTTGATTCTCAGAGGTGTGACCCTGGAGATTCGAAGAATGACATTCAATGGGAGACTTTATGTAAGAAGGCCTTATGCATTTTCAGTGGACCTTGTATGACTAGCCATTCTGGAGGGCAATAGGGGAAAGGTTGGGAAAGGAAGTCCTGAGCAGGACCACAAAGCAGTACAGTGAGAATCTGGGCCTTGGGACTAGATAGCCTGGGCTCAAATCTGCTCTGACACTTCACCAATGTGGTCTTGAGCATAGTTTTTCACCACTCTGGGACTCTGTTTCCTCTACTGTGAAATACAGGTAATAATGTCTTTTTGCAGTGATTTTGGTGAAGGGGTGTGGGGAAAGTAAGGATTTGATGAGATTATTTACATAAATTGCTTAAAACAGGTCTGGAATATACTAAATGCTATATCAAGTATAGTTGCTGCTATTAATGATGTTGACCATGACAAGCATTAAAAGAAGATAGTTACCAAGAGGGCACTTACATTTTAAATTGTCAGTTCTCTGCCTTATTTGTTCCCCCTGCCAAATAGGTTGGGAAACCAGATGAATTTTATTCATACTCTGGTCTCAAATGTATTCTAGCCTTTGCTCTTATTTCTATTTATTTTTTTTTATCCTCACCCGAGGACATTTTTTTCCACTTTTTGTTCAGAGTGGGAGGGAGAGAGAGGAAGAGAGAAACATCGACATGAAAGGGACACATTGAGTGGCTGCCTCCCGCACGACCCACCAGGAGCTGCGGACAAACCGCAACCGAGGTACGTGCCCTTAGCGGAAACCGAACCTGGGTCTCTCTGGACCGCAGGCCGACGCTCCAACCGCTGAGCCAAAGTGGCCAGGGCATTTGCTCTTATTTCTAAATAGAAAGTTGTTGAAAAGTTGTGTTACACCTGAATAAAAGTTATCTTAAAAACAGAAAAATGCGCCCTGGCCGGTTTGGCTCAGCAGTTAGATCGCTGGCCCGCGGACCAATGAGTTTCAGGTTCAATTCCGGTCAAGGGCACGTACTTCAGTTGCGGTTCATCCCCAGCCCTGGTCAGGGTCATGCGGGACGCAAACAGTGGACGTGTCTCTCTCACATCGATGTTTCTCTCCCCCACCCGCCCCACTCTATCTAAAGATAAATAGAAAAATATCCTCAGGTGAGGATTTAAAAAAAAAAACCAAACAGAAAAATGCTTTGGAGTTGGTTAAAACTGGATTTAAAGCCTGACTCAAATGCTTACTAGCTGTGTGATTTAAGGCATGTTACTTAACCCTCATCCTGTGGGGTCTGTTTTATTTATTATTATTATTATTTTTGTTGTTGTTGTTCATCCTCACCCGAGGATATTTTTTCCATTGATCTTCAGAGAGAGTGGAATGGGTCGGGGAGAGAAGCAGAGAGAGAGAGAGAAAGAGAGAGAGACATTGATGTGAAAGACATATTGATTGGTTGCCTCCCGCATGTACCCCGACCATGGCTGGGGATTGAACCTGCAACCCAGGTACCTGCCCTTGACCGGAAATCAAACCCAAGACCCTTTGGTCTGCTGGCCAACGCTCCAACCACTGAGCCAAACTGGTCAGGGCAAGGGGGGCTGCTTTATACTGATTCCTCAGGAAGAGCTGGTGGAAGACGTCATCTGTGAGAGAAGACAAAAAAAGCAGAGAGTAACTAGAGCCTGTCTTCATCTCAGGTTCACAAAGCGTGATTGAACAACAGAGGGATCACTCTCTAGAGACTCTCCAGACCACAGGTTGCTCTTTTCAATGGCATGCTTAGCCCTTTCGGCTCCTTTCTCTTTTCAGAAGTTGTACTTTATATGTGTATACGAACTGTTACTTCCCATAAATAGCACCCCACATTTACCAAAAATAAAGTGATTCCTAAAATATGGCATACTTGCCTTGTTAGGCCTCCAACAGTTAAAAATTGCTGGGTCCCCAATGTTGGAATATAGGCCACCAGAGATGTTTGGATTTTGGCAACAAAGGACCCCAGCTTCATGTAACGAAGAAAGTCAGTTTACTTGAAAGTAACCTCTATCTCTGCACTCATATTCTTTTTCCTTCAGCCCCATGACTAAAAGATCACTGATGAAAAGCAAACAATAGCCATGACTTTCTCATTCCATTGGCACTTGTGTGGCCCATGTATATGCCATTGGAAGTCACTCTTCCATTAGCACTTCCTTCTTCCCATCTCTTAAAACCCAGAGAGGCATGAATGCTAAGGTTGGGATTGAATTTGTCATAGCTACCTGCAGTTGGGGAAATACTCATGCTAATCAGCATGATATACATTACCACCTGATTTCAATGCAGCCACTGGAGAAGCTGTAGCCAACACAAGCAACCCTATGGATCCCAGCCCCAGGATTTACTCCTAATGTCTCAATTGATTATGAAATACCAGTAGGAGAGCTTGCCCCACCCCAGTGCCCCCTTCTGACTTGGTCATCAAGATTAAGATTTGTCTTAGAACATCTGATATAAAACTACAGAAATCTTATGGGTTAATAGCAAACAATATTCGGAGTCCAGGTTATATTTTCTCTTTTATAAATGGGCAGGATAGGGCATGGGGTAAGTAGAAAGTCTTGTGCCTTTCATTTTTAAAGTTTATTATTTCTTTTAAACTTTATCGTTGAATGTATTACAGATGTCCCCCCTTTTATCCCCATTGACCCCCTCCTCCCCAATCCCACCCCCCTCCTGCCTTCCCCACACTATTGTCGGTGTCCATTGGTTATGCATATATGCATAGAAGTTCTTTGGTTCATCTCTTCCCGCCCTCCCTCCCCCCTTCCCTTTGAGGTTCATCAGTCTAACAACCAATTTGTACTTCTTAGTTCCTTCATCCTTTTCACCCAGCCCCCCAGCCCCCTACCATCTGACAAGCAACAAAAAGTTCTCTGTATCTATGAGTGTGTTTCTGTTCTACTTGCTCATTTTGTTTGTAGATTCAATTGTTGATAGATATGTATTAATTGCCCCTTTATTGTTCATATTTTGTTCTTCTCCTTCAAGAAGACCTTTCAACATTTCATATAATACTGGTTTGGTGGTAATGAACTCCTTTAGCTTTTTCTTGTCTGGGAAACTCTTGATATGTCCATCGATTCTAAATGATAGCTTTGCAGGATAGAGTAATCTTGGTTGTAGGTCGTTGCTTTTCATCACCTTGAATATCTCTTGCCACTCCTTTCTAGCCTGCAAAGTTTCTTTTGAGAAATCAGCTGACAGTCTTATGGGAGCTCCTTTGTAGGTAACGAACTGCTTTTCTCTTGCTTTTAAGACTCTCTCTTTGTCTTTAACCTTTGGCATTTTGATGATGATGTGTCTTGGTGTGGACCTCTTTGGGTTCATCTTGTTTGGGACTCTCTGTGCTTCCTGGACTTGTATGCCTGTTTCCTTCACCAACTTAGGGAAGTTTTCTGTCATTGTTTTTTCAAATAGGTTTTCAATTTCTTGCTCTTTCTCTTCTGGCAAGCAACAAAAAGTTCTGGATGTGAATGTTGGTACGCTTGAAGTTGTCCCAGAGGATCCTTACACTATTCTCATTTTGTTGGATTCTTTTTTCTTTTTGCTGTTCTGATTGGGTATTTTTGCTTCCTTATATTCCAAATCGATGGTTTGCTTCTTGGCTTCATCTACTCTACTATTGATTCCCTGTAAATTATTATTTATTTCAGTTAGTGTAGCCTTCATTTATGACTGGTCCTAAGTTCTTTGGAGTTCTCTTTAAGTTCCTTGAAGTTCTCACTAAGTTCCTTGAGCATCCTTATAAGCAGTGTTTTGACTCTGCATCTGATTGCTTATCTCCATTTTTGTTTAGTTCTTTTCCTGAAGTTTTGTTTCTATGTCTCCTCATTTTAGCTGCCTCCCTGTGATTGTTTCCATGTATTAGGTAGAGTTGCTATGTCTCCTAGGCTTCGTAGGGTGGCCTATTGTAGTAGGTGTCCTGTAGGGTCCAGTGGCACAGCCTCCCTGATCACACCAGCTGGGCCCTCGGGGTGCACTCCTCATGTGGACTGTACACCCTTCTGTTGTAACTGAGTCTTGATTGCTGTTGGCACATCAATGGGAAGTATTTACTCAGGCTGATCAGCTGCCAGGACTGGCTGTACCCACTGACCACTGACCTCTGACTACCTTGGAGGATCAGCTGTGCAGGTCCCACCACACAGATCAAGATTTACTTCAGCAGGGCTCTGGTACCCACTGAGTCCACTTATTGAGTGTGTCACTTGTGGAGGTGGTTGGGTGGTGGTGCTTTGATGTGGTCTGAAGCTGTCCACTGAGTGTGCTGGCTCTGGGGCAAGGTCAGCCACTGCCTGTGTTCTACCCGGGGCCACCCGGCATAAGCTACAAAGTGATCTGCCGATGGCTGCTTCTTGTGCTGGGCTTGGAAGTGCCCAGGCAAAGCCAAGTTGTGAATTAAGGCTGGCTGCTTCTAGTGCCGGGCCTGGGGCCACTTAATGAGAGGTATGGGGCTCCCTGAGATCAGATGCTGCTTGTTTGAGAGAATTTAGGAAAATCTGAAGCAAGAGCCAAGACAGGCCAATCCTATGGTAAAACCACTGAAAACAACTTGGGTGGGCCTGAAAGTTGGGTGGGGCAGGGCAGGGCAGGGCCTCAGGGAATTAGCAGGGTGGGGCAAACAGTGTGAGCCAGGTTGCTGGAGTCCCATATATGGTAGCCTTCTGCCTGTCCCGTGGGGGAAGGGCTCACCAAAGGAACAAAGGCCTCCGCCAGCATGTTTGTCTGGGAGAAAGCTGCCCCTCCAGCTCTCGCCCCAATGCCAAACCACTCAGTTCTTCCCCATTTGTCTCTGGTGCCTTTCAAGCTGCCTCCCCGATGCTGGAGCCCAGAAGGGGTGGGTTGGAGTAAGTCTGTGCACGGGCCCTTTAAGAGGAGCTGCCGGGGGCTCCAGTAGCCTCAGCCTCCCTCTGCCTCAGTTCCCGCTGGTTTTTCCAGCCAGAAGTGATGGGGATTCTCTTCCTGGCCCTGGAACCTTGAGCTGGGCGCCTGGTGTGGGACGGGGACCCCTCACTCCTCAGGGAAGACCTTCCCAGCAGAGGGCTTCTCCTGATTTTTATCCGCCACACGCGGGTGTGGGACCAGCCCGTCCGCCTGCACCCCTCCTACCTGTCTCCATGTGGTTCTTCTTTAATTTCGTAGTTGTAGGGCTTCCATTCAGCTCGATGTCAGGCAGTTCTGAAGGATGGTTGTTCTGTAGTTTAGTTGTCATTTTGATGTGGTTGTGGGAGGACGCGATACTGCGTTTACCTACGCCGCCATCTTGACCGGAAGTTCCGCCTTTCTTTTTAAAATGTTTTTATTGGTTTTTTTTAGAGAGAGAGGAAGGGAGAATCATTGATGTGAGACAGGAACATTGATCGGCTGCCTCCTGCACGCCCCCTCATGGGGATCGAGCCCGAAACCCGGGCATGTGCCCTGACCGGGAATCAAACCGGGACCTCAGTCCATGGGACGGTGCTCCATCCACTGAGCCACACCAGCTGGGCCACAAGATGGGCTTTTTAAAGACATTTTTTTCCCTACATGGGTCATGGAGATTGAAACAAGTATCACCCTGCAGCTGACTAGGCCAGTTTAACTTAGAGGTTTCCTGCTCTTGGGCAGATACTGCCATTCTCTCTTAATTTGGCAGGTGTTCCTCTGCAATGAGTCCAGTACCCCAAGGAGCAGGAGGACAACAAGCATGCAGGAAACGACCATGTGGCCTTCTGCATGAAGTAACAGACTATGGTTTGGCTGGGCTGTGCTGGGCTTGCTTTTACAAATTAAAAGATTTTCCTTCTTGATAAAAGTAATAGAAGATCATTGCTTAAAAATAAAGTAAAAGGTATAAATTTAAATCCAAAGAAGATCTATCATCTTATAATCCGCAAAGCAATAACTCATAACATTTGAGGGTGTTTCCTTTTGCTTTTTTTAAAAAAAGAATGTAACACAATTTAAAAACAAAATTGACATCATATTGTATATGTTGTTCTCCAACTTTTTTCATTTGAAAATAAAAACGCATATTTCTATGCATTAGCATTCTTTGAAAACACAATGTTGTTACATAATACTTCATATGGATCTAACAAAACTGATTTAGATGATCCCATGCTGCTGGATATTTTAGATATCACCAAGTTTTACAATGAAAATGTAATGAAGATCATAGTACATTAATCTTTACATGTATCTCTAATTATTTCTTTAGAATAAATTTCTAGAATTGGAATTACTGAGTTTGAATGATGAGAAACACCTGAAAGGTATGTTGAATTGCCCTCAATGTAGTTGCGCAAATTAATTCCCATCAGTGGTGCATAAATGTGCATAGTTCTCTACATATTCATCAAAATATAGCTTTTTGTTTTTATAAATCTCTGCTCACTTGATAGGCTGTTTTAGGGATTTTTATTTCTAATTTACATATAGAAAATTCACTTTATGGTAAATAGGTCTATGAGTTTTGACAAGTATAAAGTTATATATCTTTCCATTCCAAATACCATACAAAACAGTTTTATCACTAATTTCTCTCAATTGCTCTTTTTACTGTAAATCCCATTTCTAATCCCTGGAAACCACTGATTTGTTCTCCATTCCTGTGGTTTTGCCATTTCCAGAAGATATGTGAATAGAATCATGTAATATGTAGACTTTTTGGTGTGGCTTCTTTCACTTAGTAAAATGCATTTAAGCCTTGGCCGGTTTGGCTCAGCAGTAGAGCTTCAGCGCGCGGACCAATGAGTTGCGGGTTTGATTCTGGCCAAGGGCATGTACCTCTGTTGCGGTTCGTCTCTGGCCCTGGTCAGAGTCATGCGGGAGGCAGCCAGTCGATGTGTCCCTCTCATGTCAATGTTTATCTCTCTCTCCTTCCCACTCTGTCTGAAGATAAATAGAAAAATATCCTCGGTGAGGATTAAAAAAATAAAATAAAATAAAATGCATTTAAGATTCATCCATATACTGTTTTTTATCCATTCACTAATGATAGACATATGAAAATTTTCTGCTTTTGGTGATTATGAATAAAGTTGCTAGAAACTTTCAGGTACTGGTTTTGTATGATCATTTATGATTTTATTCGTGTCTTGCTTTTTTCTTAGTAATGCTAATGGTTTGTTGATTTTATTTATATTTTCAAAAAAACTCAGTTTGTCAACATTTTTTGTTGTTTTTTTTAATCCTCACCCAAGGACACTTTTCCATTTTTTGTTCAAACAGAGTGGGAGGGAGAGAGAGGAAGAGAGAGAGAGAGAGAGAGAGAAACATTGATGTGAAAGGGACACATCGAGTGGCTGCCTCCCGCACGACCCAACCAGGGCCGGGGACAAACTGCAACCGAGGTACGTGCCCTTAGCGGGAACCGAACCCGGGTCTCTCTGGACCGCAGGCCGACACTCTAACCGCTGAGCCAAACCGGCCAGGGCTGTCAACATTTTTTGTATATTTTCTATTCGCTATTTCATTATTTCTACTCTAACTCTTATTATTTCATTTTCCCGCTAACTTTGGTCATGTTTCTTCTTCGTTTTATAGTTCCTTGAGGATAAACTTGGGTTGTTTGAGATCTTTCATTTTTGTAAATGTATGCAGTTATCTCTCTAAATTTCCCTCATAGTGCTTTTGCTGCTTTTAAATCATACATTTAAGTCTGCCTGAGGAGTAGCAATGGATAGGGTGTGCAGCATCAAGGTAGCACTGGCCAGAGAAGTGGGTTCCTGGTGGTCAAGGGACCAGAGAGATAAGTTTACCTGTGGAGAGGTAACCTGGAATTGGGAGCCATTTTGGAAAGGGAGCATGACTGAGGAGCAGAGAAGTAGCCTGAGTAGGAGTTGGGGCAGTGTTTGGGTCTGACAAGGAGCATGATGGGGCATAAAATGGGATGAGCAGAAAGTTAAAATGACTGGGATCAAGGCAAGGTGGAGGTTGGGGCAAAGGGAAATGATAGGAGGAAAAGGCCAAAGAAATAGTGAGAGCTGGCAAGTGGAGGTGGGAGAAGGTCGTTAAAAGAGGAACTGAGCGGTGGTTAGGAGAGGTATTGCAAATGGCTGCCCAAGCAAGGCCGACCAACATGTGATGCTCTTGGGTTTCCTGTCAAAATCCCTTTAAAAACCTACATAGGGGCTTTTGCTGCATTCATGGCATCAGTTTTTCTAATGTTTCAGCAAGGTAAAGACATAAAACAAAATAGTGTCGAGGGCTGGCATTCCCCCTTGCGCCCCAAAATGTGCAGATAGCTGTACCCTGAGATACATACATGCATGTATATTTCGGACTGGGGAACACAAAGACTCCAGTTTTTTAAAGCTAACACAAATGGAGATAGCAGAGACTGAACACCTGAGGCACAGCAAACAGTGATAACTCAGTCACCCTGCTGTGAGCACCTCTAGTACAGCCAGGTCATGTTCTAGAATGACTTGTATCTTTCTTTTTCTTTTTTTAAAATATGTTTTTATTGATTTCAGAGAGAGGAAGGGAGGAGAGAGAGATAGAAACATCAATGTGAGAGAGAAACAGCGATCGGCTGCCTCCTGCACGCTCCCTACTGGGAATCAAGCCCACAATCCAGGCATGTGCCCTGACCAGAATTAAACCAGGGACCTCCTGGTGCATAGGTCGATGCTCAATCCCTGAGCCACACCAGCAGGCACGACTTGTATTTTCCCGTCTCCTTCTCTCTTGATCCACCGCCTGCCCCATCTTTTATCCACTTTTCCCCACCCTAGTGCCACTCAATGTGGAAAGCCCATCATCACCTTTTCTTCATGTTCTTAAACAACTTGTAGCAGTTACACAATAATACCATGATGTTCTCCTAGCTCCTTTCCTATGCTGCAGTAGTCTGGAGCTCAGCGCCAGGACAGTTTGTAAATAACTTCCCATCTTCCCGCTCTTCCCAGTCCCTGGAAACTATAAGATTTTTAACAGACACTCTTTGGGCCAAAGGAGACCTGTCTACAGGAGGGATTTATTCCAGAGGATGACAGTTTGCTCACAGTGTTTCACTAAATGTCTTATAAAACTATTTAATCTACATTAAGAAATACAACTAGATTGCAGGGATATCTAATCAACATCTGTCTTTAAATCACAACCTGTTTCAGCCCTGGCCGGTTTGGCTCAGCGGTTGGAGCATCACAGTCCTATCACTGTTCTGTAGGGGAAGATTCACCTTTGCCTGAAGCAAGCCCTGTCCATTCTTTCTGTGCACGTAGGCGAACACACCTTGGAAATAAGCCACCACCACCACCCTCAAGAGAGCACAGAATCCTGTTAAGGACCCTGTCATGCAATCCCCACCTTGCTCCCTCCCACCTCCTTGGAATCTTCCCTCACTTTCCTTCTGAATCTCAAAGGCATGAAAGAAGCTGCAAAACTGTGATTCTCTGGAGCATTGGAGATCTTGCTCCAGGCATATGTCCTCGTTTTGGCTCAAATGCTCATAAAAATGCTCTACTAATTCGGACATTTCTTACATCGACAGGATTTACCAGACCCTTGACAAGAGTAATATTTGATTTTCCTCCTGGGGTTATTCCACCCAAGGTCTCTAGCTGATTAGTTTTCTTTCTTTTTCTGAAAGACGTTTTATTAATTGAGGTGTAATCGACATACACTATCTCATTAATTTCAGGTATACACATCATGATTCGATATTTGCATACATTGCGAAATGACCACAATAAGTCTAGTTAACATTCTGGGGCGCAAAGAAACTTTCCTGTACACTCAAGGTTCCAATAATCAAATAGACATGAGATAGGTCAGCAAGAGAACATCACCAAATTTAAGGCATGACTATGTATGGGAGCCCTGCAAGCGTGACAGTCACAGACCCCCACAGCCAGGAGAGGTTCAGAGACAGAAAAGGGGATCGACGTATATAAGACATCCTGAGCTAGGGACGAGGCCACACACCTTTGGGGGGGGGGGTGCGTCAAAGGGTCATTGCAGGATGCCATGCAGGATGCTCTTGATACTGCAGAATAGAGGCAACGCTTTGAAAGGCTGTTTGGGAAGAACTGTTCATGAGTGGGGAACATACAGGAAAATGGCACCTGTTACAGAAAGCAACGTGCAAACATACTGGTGGTCATTTCTTTTGCCGTTTTTTTAAATGAATGTGTAAAGATTTTTTAAATGCCTTATACTTTTTGCTTTTTTTTAGAGAGAACACGTCTTGACAGGCTGCCCCTTGCACGCCCCCTGCTGGGCATCGAGCCCGGTACCCGGGATGGGGCCCTGGGCGGGACTCGGACCCGGGCTCTGGCAGACTGGGCCGATGCTCTGTCCACTGCGCCCCCCTGCTCAGTTTTGACGGGGTGGTGGAGCGGGGCGAGCTCTATCCTCCGACGTGCGCCCTCCGCGTCCCGAACATCCCTGCTGGGTCCTGAGGTTCGCGGGAGGACCCCGGGGCAGGGCCGTGAGCCCTGGGGCCTTGGCACGCGCCCCCGCGGGCCGCAGGAGAGCTGTGCGCGCGGAGCCGGAGGTGGCGCGGGGAGGAACCCGGCAGAGCTGCCGGGCGGAACAGTGCTGTCCCCGCGGCGCCGAGGCCGGTTTTTTCCAGGCGGCTGGGGCGGGGGCAGGAGGGGCGGGGGCAGGAGGGCCGGCGGCCGGGACGGAGTCATGCTGCCCTCCAGCGGCCACAACTTCGCGGGGCGGGAGCGCGGCCCGGCGGCCCTCGCGGGGCGGCGTCCGCAGGGGACCCGAGCCGGGACCCGAACCCGACCCCGGGACGGGGAGCGCGGCCGCGGCGTGCGGGGAGCCCCAGAGCAAGGCGGGCCGGCGGGGGGCGGCCCTGGAGACCCCTCGGCCCGGCAGACCCCGGAAGCCCGGCCGGAAGCCGCCGCAGCGGCAGCAGGAAGTTGTCGCCGGGCGCGAGGCCCTCTGGGAAGTGTGGCCGTGGGCGCGGCCGGGGGAGGGGGGCGCGGGGCCCAGGCCCGGGGGCCTCTCTGGCGGTCTGTGGGCCCGGGGTGCACACCCCACGGGAGGGGGCCCCGGTAGCAGGCACGGAGGGGGAGTGGCCCGGGTGACGGGCCAGGCCGCGTGGCGGGGAGGCGACCCGGGGCGCTGAGCGCGCGCCCTGCGCAGACCACGTGCGCTCGGAGGGCTCCGTCCCTCAGGGACCCACGGCCCGGGAATTAGAGAAGCCAGATCGGGGGAAGGCCGGGGTGACAGGCGGGTCGCTGCTGCCCACTTCTGGGTTTTCACGGGAAACTGAGGGTGTGAAACGTTAGGGACGTGACTGTGCGGCATTAAAACCACAGACACGAGGAGTCATGGGGAAACAGGCAGGCATGCACGAAAAACAGACTGTGCTGTGGCCGCAGCAACAAGCAGGTATGTGCTACGGAGATGCATGTTTGAGGGAAAGGAAATCCCGTCCTAAGGGAGCCCGGTTGTTCCAGAATGGGAAGGGGAAAAAGAGGACAGATATCTGAATGCAGAAAGGAAAGTTGTAGAAGGTTTCTGAAAGCGGGATCCAGAGAAAGGACATTTTATAGGTGTTCAAGCTGAGAAAGAATAAAATAAATCTATTCAAGTGAGAGGATTTAAATATCAAAAGTAAGTGGATGGAGGTATGCATGCATGGAACAGAAGGCCACATCTCACCAGGGGGCTTTTGTGGGGAGGAGGGGACCGGAAGAGGAACCAAACAAATATATGCATATATGCATAGCCGAGTGCACGGACAATGGGGGGGGGGACTGGCAAAAAGGCAGAAAATGAGAGAGATCTGTAATACTATCAACAATAAAATAGATAACCTGAAGCAAAATTAGATTAGGTTCCCTTTCCTACAAAGGACAATTGGTCTGCTCCTGAGGCTGTGAAAAGGTTTTCTGCCTACAGTGAAAGGACTCTGTTTTACCAAAATAACTTTCTGTTTCCTGTTGTCCCAATCACATCCTTGACTACTTAAAAACTCCGAATTTCGTCAATACTAAGAACTAAGTGTTGCTAACAATTATGTAAACTTCTGGATTTGTCTTTGGAATCTTTTACTGTTGCTCTGCTTAAGTGGACCATTGAGTAGTGCTTCACAATGACCCAGGATCCTGTTTAGTCAAATGTCCACACCTTTGGATACATTTTGACAGGCTCTCCAAATTTAAATTAGAGAGTCTTGACCTGGGAATCACTTTGGGGTGTTCCAGAGGGGCTCCTGGAACACCTCAAAAGCTTTCTTTTCTCTCTTTACATGAGAGAAATATTAAACTAGTTAGCCTTATTTTGCTGCGTTGAAATTACGTGGGAAGCAGTGACAAATAAATAACATTGAACCTTCTTTATTGTTGTATTTGTACAAGGATGTAAGTGTTCCACAAATTGGGTGAAATTGCTGGAAATCTGAGATGTCCTGACATCAGGATTCTCTCACCAAACGAAGCTAGGAGGTAAACTAAAACTTGAGTAAACAATGAGGAAGATAAAAAAGCAGAGACATCCCTGGCTGATGTAGCTCAGTTGGCTTAGCATCTTCCCCGTCACTGAAAGGTTACGGGTTTGATTCCAGGTCAGAGCATAAAACCTACCTTGTGGGTTTGATCCCTGGTCAGGATGTGTGCAGGAGAAAACCAGTACATTTTCTCTCTCACATTGATGTTTCTCTTTCCCTCTCCCTTCCTCTCGCTCCAAAGTCAATAAAAATGTATTTTCTAAAAAAAGCAGAGACAGAGGAATTAGACATGTGATGTATAGCATGACGTGTACAGTTAATGCTGTATTGAATACTGAAAATTTGCTAACAGATTACGTTTCAGGTACGCTCATCACACAAAAAAATTGTAACTAGGTGGGATGATAACGTTTGATTATAGTAATAATTTCAATACGAATATCAATTATGTTGTATACTTGAAATATGTACAATTTTTATTTTCAAAAAATGATGTTAAAAGTGGCATACTAGATGAATGACACAAACCCCTGTTGCCAACGTTCCCAGACCTGTCTTGGAATCGTTTCCAATCCTCAAACCATTCTCCTCAGAGAGGAAACAATTTTCTTTTTATTTGTATTTTTTTTAAAATTCTCACCCGAGGATACTTTTCCATTGATTTTCAGATACAGTGGGAGAGAGAGGGAGACAGAGACACATCGACTGGTTGAGTCCCACATGACCTGGACCAGGGCCGGGGATCGAACCTGCAACTGAGGTACGTGCCCTCGACCGGAATCGAACCCACGACTCTTCAGTCCGCGGGCCGATGCTCCAGCTGCTGAGCCAAACCAGCCAAGGCTATTATTTATTTTTTAAATTAATTTTTAAATTGTGGTAACATTGATTAATAACATGTTTTAAGTATACAACATTATAATTTGATATTTGTTTGTATTGTAGTATGCTCACCACCAAAAGTCTGGTTTCTACCTGTCACCATAATTTGACCCCCTTTACCCATTTATTTATTTATTTTTTGGGTAAAATAATGCCATTCTTTTTTTTCTTTATTTTTATTGTTGACACTATTACAGATGACCCCATTTCCTCCCACACTTTGCCCACCTCCACCCAGCCCCTGACACCCCTTCCCTCTGCCATCACGTCACTGTTGTCTGTGTCTATGGGTTACGCATATATGTTCCTTGGCTGATCCCTTCACCTTCTTTCATCCAGTCCCCTCTCTCCCCTTCCCTCTGACAGCTATCAGTTTGTTCCTGTATCCTTGCCTCTGTTGTATTTTGTTCGTCAGGTTTTTTTGTTCATTGATTCCACATATAAGTGTGATCATATGCTAGAATTTTCTTTATTCGGACTCTATGAGATCCTAGTCTACCTTAAATGCTGACCATACATAGCTGTGGGAGGTCCAAATTGCCTGGCTGGCCCAAGAGAAATCTGTTTCTTGAAAGTAAAAGAGCTTACAATACCAGAAATTGCTAACAGAATTCTAGCCACAAGTGAAGCTCACTAAGAATTTGAGTTTTCTGGAATTGGTTAGGGTATCATGGCAGGGAATGAGGAAGTAAGAATCTCTCCACGTATTAGAATAGAATGATGATAGCCACTAGTAGTCCATGCCAAAAATGCAAATTGGGCATTTACAGCTGGCAAAGATGATATTGTGAGGGATTTGGCAACTGCTGTAATGGCACAACTTCAAAATGTTTCTGTTAATGGCCAGGTGCTAAATATTTTAGGCTTTGCAAGCCATTTGGCCTCTGCTCTACTCTGCCACTGTAGCATAAAAGCAGCCATAGACAACAGAAATGAATATTTGGCTGTGTTCCAATAAAACTGAAATCTGAATTTTGTGTAATTTTTGCATACCATGAACTATTATTCTCCTTTTGATTATTTTCAACCATTAAAAAATGTAAACACCATTCTTTGCTTTTAGGCTATAAAACAACAACAAAAAAAAACAAGCAGTGGGCCATAGTTTTGCTGCCCTTTCAAATATAGAAATGGAAGGTTGCATCGAAGATGGTCTTACAACTTCTTTTAAATTTGAAGATGTTATATTTAACATGCCCAAGGATACTCTGATGACTGTGAATTTGCTGTTTAATGAGCTATTATTGTTGTATTTTTTACCATCTTAACCATTTTAAATGTTCAGCAGTGTTAAATATAAAGTGTTCCCAAAAAATGTATACACAACTTTGAATAATTATAAAGCCAGTGTTTATTAAAATACATTTAATTTTCAAAATGTAATAAAATTTACAGATACCCTGTATACATTTTTTTTGGAGACACCCTGTATATTCACACTGTTAGCAAACATTCTCCAGAATTGAAACTCTGTACCCATTAAACAACTTCCCATTTTTTCCCTCTTCCCAGTCCCTGGAAACTATAGGATTTTTAACAGACACTGTATGAGCCAAAGGAGACCTGTCTACAGGAGGGATTTATTCCAGAGGATGCCAGTTCGCTCACAATGTTTCACTAAGTGTCTTGTAAAACTATTTAATCCACATTAAGAAATACAATTAGTCTGGCTGGTGTGGCTCAGTGGTTGAGCATCGATCCATGCACCAAGAGGTTGCCGGTTTGATTCCTGGTCAACACACATGTCCAGCTAGTGGGCCTGATCCCCAGTGGGGGGCATGCAGGAGGCAGCTAATCAATGTTCTCTCTCATCAATGTTTCTATCTCTCTCTCCCTCTTACTTCCTCTCTCTCCCAAATCAAAAAAGAAAAAAAAATACAATTAGATTGCAGGGATATCTAATCAACGTCTGTATTTATTTTATTTATTTATTTTTAAATTTTTTTATTGATTTTAGACAGAGAGGAAGTGAGAGGGAGAGAGAGACAGAAACATCAATGAGAGAGAACATGGACTGGCCGCCTCCTGCATGCCCCCCACTGGGGATCGGGCCCACAACCTGGGCATGTTCCTGACCGGGAATCGAACCAGCGACCTCTTGGTGCATGGGTCGACGCTCAACCACTGAGTCACACCAGCAGGGCTCAACGTCTGTCTTTAAATCACAACCTGTTTCCTTCCAACTAGGGAATGTTATGGGACAATATATACATATATATTTTTAACAACTAAATCTGCCCTGATTAACCTAGTAGGGTAAGACATTTTTGGAAACCGATAATGCCCATATATGCTTTTTCTGGAAGGGTAATATATATGTAGAACTAAATTAACCAGATAATGAACCAAAGGGGAAAATAATAATTTTAAAGGAACCTCCCAAGAGGAAACTAATGTTCAGGCTGACCGAATGTGCTAACCATGTTCTCTTCATTATTAACTTCCATGATAACCTGAGAGGTAGATTAACAGGGTACTCGCCCTCCTCAGATGCCTCTAACTCTCAGCTTGTTACATATCTGTCTCTCCATAGATGGGGACCCAGTTCAAGTGCTTCAAGAGTCACCTTTTGGGGTACATGCTCACCAACTGGGAGAAATTTGACCCTGAGTCCCTCAAGAAAAAAGCTAATCTTCTTTTGTAACATGGCCTGGTCCCAATATAAAGTGGGCAATGGAGAAGTTTGGCCAGTTAATGGCACCATTGATTTTAATACTGTCTTGCAGCTAGACCGTTCTACAATTCTCAAGGGAAATGTATGGAAGTCCCATATATCCAAGTCTTTATGACTCTTAAGTGACCCTAAGCTATGTGCTTTCTGTAAACTAGAAAAAGTACCCAAATGAAAAGAAACATTTCAAAAATGGATAAATAGATTTGTCAGTTCATTGCCAACATTTGGGCTGCAACACAATTATTGAGGTATGAAAGAAAAAAGCCTGACCTTGTTTTGCAAGTATCTTCACAGGGCCATAGGTGTGGCTCCAGACACAATTCAAAGCCCAGCAAAACCTTTTACCTTTCCAAAACCTCCCCTATTCATCTTAAGAGGCGGATAGATAATTGGCTTTATGAAACAAAAGTCCCAGGACCTTTGAAATGCAAATTCCTGATCTTCATCATAAACTCTTGCCTGCCACCTTTTTTTGTTTTTTTTTAATCTTTATTGTTGGAAGTATTACAGTTGTTCCTCTTTCTTTCCCCTCTTTGGGCTATTTTTTTTCAATGCAAATATTTGGAAGGTGATTCCTATCAAAAGGTGAAAAACCTCAGCCACCTGAGCAAATCATCCTAACTAATTTCAACTATTCCTTTCTAAATTAGTGAATTTTAATTAAAGTTATTGACTATCTAGATATTTTGAAATAACATAAATTACTGAAACACTGATTGCTAGACAAGTCTTTAAGTTTGCGTGCTTTGGTTTTTTATGGCAGAAAGTCTGTAAAGTGGATTTGGAGTTGAAGGTGTGTTTCTTGAAAGTGAGAGTGTGTCTAATAAGCGTTCATAAACGTCAGTCTAAGGAATGCTGGTTATTTACCTTTTCGGTTATCATTGGAAATTGAGGTTTCTGACAGTTAAAAGTTCAAATTAAATTGAAAAGAGATTGTATGGTTTTAATAATAGAAGGCATAGGTACATTTTTACAGGACAAGGATTGAAACTGAGTTATCTAATGATGATTATTTCTGAATGGGTAAAAAGGCTTATACAAATTGTAGAAAGAAATATAGAAGGTTATGAAGACTGAAAGTTTATGAAACTTTTAAGTGTGTAGAGAAAAAGCCCAGTCAGGTCCCAGTCCTCATTCCCCAACCTGATTTCTCTCTGGTAACATTATTTGATGATTCTGGGACCTGGAGTTGTTTTCATTGCACTCTCTCATGGACAAAAAGGAGCCACACGCTAACCTGACAAGCTCAAGGAGGGTCTATGTGGTGGCCTTGCAAACTCTGAGACCTAAAGTAGCCACAAAGGATGTTCTGAAATCAGAAACTTTTAAACTAAAAGCAGTTTATGGCAGGTAGTCATGTCCTAGGCTGGTATCTTCCCTGAGAAAAGTCAATCTTTACCTTAATAGAGCCTGTCTATTGTCTTTTGTGTCTATGTTAACATACCTTTGGAAAATCAAGGTAACTTCCCTTTTTCTGGACCCCTCAGAGCACAACCAGTGCTCTAGAGCAGAGACTAGAAATCCTCTCATTGTTATTTTTATCGAGTTAATTGGTGACTGTTAACCATCCTGTACCCACCTATGAAGAAGATGTATGTCTATCATTTTACTTTTATCCAGTCCCAGAGGTTCCTTCCCTCCACCTGTGCTTTGCTTTTCCCAGCCTCCCTAACCTATCGCCAATTCTTTCAAGTAACCCACTTATGTCTTTTGATGATTATAATGTATAAAATAATGTGCAAAACTGCCATTCTCTGGAGCATTGTCTCTAAGAGTCTCCGTGACAGAAGTCATGGCAAAATCAGGCTTCCCTCCCTAAGGTGCCTTAATCACTGAGAGGACCCCCTCTCCTGGTGCACCTTTACTCACATGGAAGATCTGGTGACCTCTCGGACAATGCTTTTCAAAGTTATCCCTCATAACTCAGCCTTGTGAGGGGTTACAAAAAGAAAAAAGATTACTTTCATCATCTCTGACTCTCCCACACTTGGCGTGGCCAGCCTCCACTGCACTGAGACAGTGGCTGGTATCAAAAGGAAGAATGGGAAATGGGGAGAAAAATGCAAGGTGTTGCTTAGTGTAGCCCAACCATTTTTGATGCAACTTTCACACCAGAATGGAAAAATTTCTCTTAACAGTTATAATACATTATGCATTTACTCATATTTATTCCTTTGTCTACTCTCACAAGAATGAAAGTTCCATGATGGCAGAATTTTGTTAATATGTAGAATAGTCTCTGGTACTTACTAAGTGTTGCATTACAATCATCTCTTCTCTACCAGCACCTGGAGAACCCCACCCAAACCACGAACAACTTACCAAGGCTCCCCAACTGCCTTACAAGGACATCCATGGCAATGGTGATTCATTCTGGCTTGCTGGTGACCCACTGAGCAGAAAGCCTCTCTGTAAGTGACAGGTAGGTTTTAGTATTGCTCTTGACCAATGACAAGTTTCTGGCTGCCTAAGAATCTGCATTTATAACAAGCATCCCAGGACATTTTATACATAATAAAATTTTACAACATGGGAATTGCCTTCATCAGGGGAGCACAATTTCAGAGGCTATTATAAAAGTCTTTCAGTGTGGAATAAAAACCTTTCTGTCTCACATGGCCTCCTTGGACTTACATGGAGTCTAGAGGAAGCACAGTACTGGTTTAGATTCAAATCCATTTTCTACACCAAATAGCCATAATCTCGGGAAAGATAGCCAATTCCCCTGTCTGCAAAAATGGAAGAATGAGAAAAGGAGAGGTTGGGCTCATTACTCTCAAGTATAGTTTGAATATTTTAAGACCTTTTTTTCATATCATAATGGGAAAACATGAGGGAATTACCTAGTGCTTATTAAGACTACCTTCCCTGCCCCTTTCCACTAACCGGGCCAGTCCACCGAAGCCACTGACCACTCACCAAGACTTCAGAATGGTTTGACAGCCATGTGCAAGATGCTGATTTGAGCCTCTCCTAATTCTCTAGTAACCTCACTGGAGCAGGACGGGCTTGATATACGTCTTCACCAGTGGCATGGCTTCTGATCACTTTTGTTGTCACCTTTAAGACTGGGAGAAAGAGGAAGAAAAAAATGTAAGACAGACAGTCAAGGATTGAGACCCAGTTTTACTTGTACTTTTACCACATTAGTTAAGTCATCCAGCTCACACCATGAACCTCAGATTTCACTCTTGGATCACAGACATATTTTTTTTCTCTGACAAAGGCTTTTTCACCACCTACAATTATTTAATAAGGATTCTTGCCTCCATTTTATTTTTTTTATTTTTAAAAATCCCTACCTGAGGATATTTTTTCATTTATCTTCAGATAGAGTGGGAAGGAGGGAAGGAGGGAGGGATGGAGAGAGAAAGAGAAACACTGATATGAGAGGGACACATCGACTGGTTGCCTCCCACACCACCCCGACCAGGGCCAGGGACAAACCGCAACCAAGTTATGTGCTCTTGGCTGGAATTGAACCCGCGACTCTTTGGTCCGTGGGCCGACGCTCTAACCGTTGAACCAAACCGACGAGGGCTGTCTCCATTTTAAATAGGATAAAAATTAGATAACTTGTGTACAGAGTCACCAAGTAACTATACCAAAGTGTTAGAACTCAGATATGAACTCCAATGCTGACTTTTTTAGCTGCCTACAAGTCCTTCCCCTCTTTAGACCTCAACGTCCCTCTCTCTGAGTGTGGGTAAACTTGATCTCTTAGGGGGTCCTTCTATGTCAGGCAGTTTTGACCTTCCATTCTGTATTCCTGAATAAAAGAACCCTGTAAAATTGAATGAAAACTCCATCTAATTATTAGATGGCATTTGGTTCATACTAATGAATAAAGGTAATAAAACCCTGGGCTCTGAACCAAGTCCTGTAATTTACAATCTCAACTCCCACCAGGACTCACCTTACCCATATATGAAAGGGAATTGAACATATACATTCCCTTAGCTACCTGTGTTGGATCACAAGCAGCTAGGTTGGCCTGTGGCTAGTTCCCTACCTCCAAGACTCAACCACTAGGAGTAATGGGGCTCTGAGATGTGAGTTACACAGGATAAGCCAAAGACAACTCTAAGGGGTGCTTCTTTAGAAGCTTCTAAGTTTCCCAGTTCCTAGCTTAGCATGAAAAGCCCCTAACAAACTAAAATTGGATATATCTCACCAACACTCGTATAACATTTAAAAATGTTTGCCTCCTGGCCAGTGTGGCTCAGTAGACTGAGCATCATCCTATGGACTGAGAGGTCCCGGTTCGATTCCTGGTCAGGGCCCATGCCCGGGTTGTGGGCTCGATCCCCACGCAGAAGGCAGCCAATCGATGTTTCTCTCTCACATCGATGTTTCTATCTCTCCCTTCCTCTCTTTCTAAAAAATGAATAAAAACATATTTTTTTAAAAAAGTAATGGTGTAAGGTCTTTCCCTCCATTTTATTCCTAGAATAAGACTGATATTTTCTCCATTTTGTTTTTTTAGATCTAACTTTCTTGCATTAGTCGTGGAACTCTCCAACTTTTTAATGAAGTGAAATGAATCACAAGACACTCACAGGCAGGTTACCAAGACAATGAGTGGTAGGTTAGGGAGGGTTAGAGGGGAGAACCCCAAGCTCTTGGAAGTCCAGGCTCACTTCCTGTATAAGTCTGAATAAGTGAATATTTCATAAACCCTATTTCTTCGTTTCAAAATTAGCATTCATACTCTCTAAACATTTGCCTCAGCTTTATCACATTAATTCCTTATTTTCTATATTCTCATTGCAAAGAGCTATGTAAGGAGGAGAGCAAAGGATAAAGCACCAAGGCATGATATGTTCATGTGCCTCAAGTTAGGATATAACAAAAGAAATTTCTACAGTTAAGCTCAAAACTTGAAGTTCAAGGACACAGTACAACTGACTGTAGGACCCTCAGGGAAGCCTTATAATCTCCTACTTTGAAGTGTATACTAGCTGGCCCCTCTGTAAAATAGGAAAAAGACTTGTCATAAGCAATAAATGAATGAGGTAAATAAATGAGTTTCTAAGATGCTAAAAGTATCTCTGGTGATTGGAGAGGGGAATGAAACCATCACTGTTGAGTGATGATTCAAAACAGGTAGGCAATCTTTTTCTGGAAGGGCCAGGCCTTGTGGACCACCATGCTTGATGCAGCTACTCAACTCTGCTGTTGTAAACCAAAGAAGCCACAGACAAAATATCAAGAAATTAGCATGGTATGTTCCAATAGAACTTTATTTGCAAAACCAGGTAGTCCATGGGCTGTATTTGCCCACCCCTAATCTAGAATGTGGAGCCCTACCTAGGAACACCATTTGGAGGATGACATAAGGAGGAGTGAAAAGGGGACAAGCCTACAAATAGGAACTATTTAGCAAACACTAGGCAGTGAGGATCAGGCTCCCAATCTGGCAGCTGTAACTCAAGTCCCACCAAGGAAGAGACTGTCAACAGTAACAACAGTAGCAACATCTATACATGCCAAGGACTGAAATCCAAACATGAAAACAGTTTTACCTCAGGAGAAACTCTTGAGAATATATATATATATAACTAGAAGGAAACAGCAAGTTTCTGACCACATGCATTTTGAAGAAAGAGTTGACAGTCCAGAGCCTGTGGAGGTCACATTAGCAGGCACTCAATAAATATTTGTTGATGAGTCATTTATTTATTCATCCAATAAACATTTACTGAGGCCTACTAATGTGCCAGGCTGGGTTCTGGAGATGAAGACACTGTCTCTGCCCTCAAGGAGCTCACAGTCTAACTGATAACATATTAATGGTGAGAGGCAGATACGCAGACAATTTCAATACAATCTGGTAAGTGCTGTATGGGTTGTATTATAATGGCCGATGTAAAATTTCTTTTCAGAAGGTGCTGCTCCAGGCTGCTGCTGGCTGTAACATCAAGACAGAAGGGAGGAACAAATTGTAGAAATCAAAGATTACATACTTTTAGGTTATTTGAAAATTCCAGGCTCTTCCTAACTCCTGATCATATATGAATTTGGGATCTAGATGTGGGCATGATGTAATATGGGACTCCTGTACATAAGATTGGCACAGACGGGGGGTGGGGACAGCAGTTAAACCCTCTCAAGAATTCTTTGGTGGTAGGTGATCCGAGACTGAGCCTCCACTGTGCAATCCAGTGCTTAGCCGTCGAGGAACTTGTTAGAGGGTTGTCATTTATTGAAAGTCTATTAATAATGAAATCTCCATAATAACTCAGTGAAGGTAGATATCTCCATTTTGCAGATAAGAAAATCAAAGCTTATCATGTTAGTTGAATGAATAAAATGCTTACATTAAAAAATAAAAAAGAGCCCGGCTGGTGTGGCTCAGTGGTTGAGCATCGACCCATGCACCGAGAGGTCGCCAGTTCGATTCCCAGTCAGGGCACATGCCCAGGTTGTGGGCCTAATCCCCAGTGGGGGGGGCATGCAGGAGGTGGCCAATCGGTGTTCTCTCTCATCGATGTTTGTCTCTCTCCCTCTCCCTTCCTTTCTTTCTACAGTCAATAACAAAAAAATATTAAAAATAAAATGAGGCCAAATATTAAAAAAAAAAGATAGGCACAGACCTTCAGTGCCTCCTCTACAACACAAGCTTTGTTGCTGTTTCATTTTGTTTTGCTTAATATACATCTGCAACCTCCCCACCACACACATAAGTCTGATTTAACATCTGTAACTACCAAAATGCTGAAAAAAGGGGAACTTACAACTAACTGGATTAACCAAGCATAACTGGATAGCAAAAAGCAATAACAGCTCACCTGGCACTTCTAAATCCAATAATCTCTTCACTGAGAAAATAAAAAACTTAGAATGTTATTAAGTATAAAAGAGATGGTATACAGCTCACGAAATAGGAATAATCATTTAGAAAGTTTTACTTAAGAAATAATTAAACAGACTCTCTGAATCACAAATAACAGATCCAGTTTCAGGAAACCAGAATAAGATTCGCTACCATATCCCACACTGCCAAAACCTTTCAGAATATCTAGTCTAAATCACCTACATATTATAAATGAGAAAAATGAAAGAGAGGTAACGCACTCTTCCCACACCCTTTTCAAAATGCCATGACTAATAGAGGCTCCTTGAGTAGAGATCTAGTGTTAGCTAGTCATTTGGTTTGGATGGTTTTATACAAAAATAAAATGGAATTTGTATCCTGTGTTGTCCTCAATGAGGCCTAAGTTTTTAATGGCTCTTTTGTCTCTGCACCAGCAAACTGAACTGATGACATCAATAAATTGTTGCCATTTACACCAAGATCCCTGTCTTGGGACCCAATGTCTCTGAGGCCACTATTTTATATGCTTAACATAGTATTTCCCCCTGAAGTAAAAATAAGATCAGTTCCTGAATGGATGGGGAAGAGGGTACTACCATGTGTGTGTTCTTTAATTTGGTTTCTTATTAGGGACAAAATTTTGCCATGTCTCCTCCCCACACGCATAGCCAGGGAGCACCACTGCTGTGCAGAACTCTAGAATGCTTTCCTTTTAGATAAAAAGAAATGGCTATCTGTTTAAAGGACAGACAAATGTTATCTCAAATTAACCAAAGAACATATATGCATATATGCATAGCCCATGGTCACAGACAATAGTGTGCTAAAGGCCTGGGGTGGGGCGGGGGCTGGGTGAAGGGGGGCAAAGGGAGGGAAAATGGGGGACACCTGTAGTAAATTAATAAATAATTTAAAAATAAATTAATAAAAAATTAAAATATAAAATTTAGTCCCTCAAAAGAAAAAATATGATCTCAAATTGGCTACCAAGAATCTGACATGTATTCCACTCAGCAGTTGCCTTGGAATCCCAAAGCATTCTTCAGGCTCAGTGGCAACAAACATACCAGGAGAACATCTGCAAAAAAGGTTGTCATGTGCAACAAATGACAAGGGTGATACATCCTTATACAGAGCATATAATACAGACCTCTTACAAACAGAAAACATTCAGGCTCAAATTGAACAGTTCACACAAGGAAATGAGATAATAATTAACATTTGAGAGTCTAGCCTTACCAATAATAAGAGAAATATACTATAAAAGAAAAGATACCGTTCCTTTACATATAAAGTTAGCAAAAAAAAGTTTTAAGTACCTAAATGACTGGGTACAAAAACTGGCATAATTATTTGGAACACTATTATGGCAACTCTTTATAACGTTCAAACTTTCTGATGAATAATTCTAATTCTCAAACTATATTCTATAAAGAAATAACTTGAAATAGATAAACAATAAAAACTAAATGAGTCTTGGCCGGTTTTACTCAGTGGTTAGAGCACTGACCCACGGACCAAAGGGTGGTGGGTTCGATTCTGGTCAAGGGCATGTACCTGGGTTGCAGGTTCAATCCCTGGCCTGGGTCAGGGTTGTGCAGGAGGCAACCAATCGATGTGAAAGACACATCGGATGTTTTTCTTTTTCTCTACCTCTCTTCCACTCTATCTAAAAATCAATGGAAAAAATACCCTCAGGTGAGGATTACAAAAAAAAAACACACACAAAAAACCCTAAATGAAAGGACATTCATTACATAATTTAAAATACTGAAACTCTTAAAATACTTCCACACAACAAAATATCATAAAACCATTAAATGACAATTACAAAGAATGTTTAATATGGGGAAATGCATGTTATAATGTTAAACACAAAACACAATATAAACAGTACAAATATAGGAGCAACTGTAGAAAATGAAGAGAGAATGAATAGAAGTGAATACATTTGTTAACACTGGTTATCTCTGGGTAGGGAAATTATGGGTCCCCCCCCCCATTCTTGATGGCTATCCTCAGAGCTG
Source organism: Tadarida brasiliensis (assembly GCA_030848825.1). Taxonomy (NCBI): domain Eukaryota; kingdom Metazoa; phylum Chordata; class Mammalia; order Chiroptera; family Molossidae; genus Tadarida; species Tadarida brasiliensis. The sequence continues at coordinate 713,077 of CM061280.1, read as the reverse complement.
TAATGAATATTTACCAAATTTCTAAATTGAGGGACCTATTCAAACATAAACACTGGAAGAAAAATCACAAAAGACAGAGATTAGCCTGGCTGGTGTGGCTCACTGGGTTGGGCATCATCCCACGCACCAAGAGGTCACTAGTTCGATTCCCCATCACGGAAAATGCCCGGGTTTCGGGCTTGATCCTCAATAGGGATCACACAGGATACAGCCAGTCAATATTCCTCTCTTATCGATGTTTCTATCTCTCTCTCCCTCTCCCTTCCTCTCTCTCTCTCTCTCAAATCAATAACAACAACAACAAAAAAGGTGGAGATTTTACCACATGATTTCAAATGTTTACCTGCCAAACATTTAAAAACAAAAATTAAAAGGCAAAAATTAACTGTAGTATATATTTATAACATTACAGAAATCTGAATAATAGCCTTTATTTACAGAACACATTTATTTAAAAATGTTTTAATTTATTTTTTTGAGAGAGGAAGGGAGATAGAAACATCTGTGTGAGAGAGAAACATCAATCGCCTGCCTCCTGCATGCCACCTACTGGGGATGGAGCCAGCAACCTGGGCATGTGTGCTGACCAAGAATGGAACTGGCGACCTCCTGGTGCATGGGTCCATGCTCAACCACTGAGCCACAGCCGCCGGGCTAATTCTGTGCCCTTTTTACTACATATCTAAGTCCAGCTTTTAGCAATTAACAATATATCCTCAATGACAGCCCTCTGAGAGATATAACAGTATACAGCTGCTTTAAAAAAAAAAAATCCCTGAGTCTAGAGTAGACAAAACCGTGTTCAAAGTTCTGCAGAAAAAAATAATTTAGAGGAAAGGATGTGAACTCAGGTCACCTTCATACCACCAATTACTATTTGCCCAAATCCTAGGTTTAAAGCAAAATGTAAGAAGCATTTGAAAGCACAGCCAAATCCTCACCCCAATATTCACAAGGGTAGAAAATCAAGGGCTTCTGACAACGTAACAGTAGATTTTTACTATATTGCAACTATTGTGTGTGCTACCGGTAGGATAAAGGTGTCCAGAGCCAAGTACAACAGCCCCAAACCTGCAAGTCCGACAGAGAGCCTTCCAAATGTGTACTGCCCGAATGTGCCCGGTCTCCAAATACTCCGGTTTTATGCATTTCCTACACACATACACAGCCAGCCGCCGCAACCTTCTTTCTAGAATCATCATCGCTTCCGCATTTTTAAACCCACAGTATCAATAGGTCAGTGACAGGCTGAGATTCTGGGTTAATTTCTTCTGGATTTGGGCACAGCCTAAGGGAACTACAACTCAGGCTGATACCTCCATTCAACTCAGAAAGGTGGATCGGCTCTTCTGCAGGTCCTCCGGCCTCTTTTTTATTGAATTTGTTGGGGTGACACTGGTTAACAAATAGAAAAACCTGGTGCTTTCTTAGTCTTCGACCCCTGCCCTACGTCTTGCGCATGCGTACTTCCCGCTCCCCCCGCGTGTAGACCTCAAACGTCCCTGCGCTCCCCCAGCCTCCGAGACGGACACGCGCAACGCATCCGACCTCCCGTTATGTATATGCCCGCTGACTATCTGGACGTGTTTCTCGCCAGTGGTGCCCCGAGGCTCAAGGGGAGCCATTCTTCCCTAAGGGGGGGTAGGTGTGTTCAACTAGGTAAGTGGAAGACGGAAAAGACGGCGCTGCGGGTGATCCGAGCAGACCCCAAATCTAGATGGACTCCGCCCGGCCCCCGACCCCGAGGGAGGGGCTGGACAGTCTCGGACTCCGAATGAAGACCCACCACCCTGAACAAAAGCGAAGGAAACTCTCATGATCAATAATCAGATAAGCTCAGCCCTAAACCCCGCCCTTTAAACCCCCCGCTATATATGAGGGACTCCCAACATTTTAAATAGGGAACATTACAGAAAACACCGACGCTCAGATGCCTCAATGCTTTCAGGATGGGAAGTGCATGCACAACACCCTTTTGTAGGCCTGAGGCCCGCACTGTCCCCCATTTCCCCTCTTGTGCAGGAAGAACATAAAATCCAGGGGCTCCACGGCTCGCGCTCCCTCCGCCGCCCTCCATGTTCTTCCCTCGCATCGTTCCTTTACCTCCCGGCTGGATCGCGTGGCACGGAATGATTTTTAGTGCCAGCCGTCACAAGACAGGAAAGAGGGAGCGGCGACACAGAGGTCGCGGCGCCAGGGTGGCAGCAGCAGGCCAAGGTGGAAGCGGACGGCAGGCAGAGAGCAGCCGGCCCTCCAGCCGCAGCGCGGTCGCCAGGGAAGGACGGGTCGGGCGGAATCGCGGCAGGGTGCTTCCTGCGCATGCGCCGAGCACTCCCGTTCTCCACGCCCCCCACCCCCCTCCGCCTCTGTGAGGTTAACCTTCTTCACCTCTTCTTCCTCGGTGCCCAGATCCCTAGCCTATCCTCCTCCTTCCACTTTTCCTCCCTTTGGTCACACCTGCCTCCACCAACCTCCGACCCTCAGCACATCCTTCCTTAGTCAATTCCTCTCCCATTCTTCTTAGCCCGCTATTTCATTGCCCAGTCTCCCTGTTGGCTGCCTTTATTCGTGGATGTCCTTAGTGGCTTACCCTTCCATTCTTGGCCTTCCCTGCCCTTCTGAAGCCCTGCTGGGCCTCTTACTCCTCTCTTGTGTGCCCGATGTTAGAAATTGTATAACAATACTGCTAAATAAATAAATAAATAAATAAATAAATAAATAAATAAATAAATACTGTTAAAAAGGTACTATATCGACATAATCTTTCCCAAAGCAGCTCTTAAGCTGGGCCCAACCAGCTAGTATCAGGCAAACAGAACTGTTGGTGGGTGGATGATGAACCCATGGAGAACACCCACAGACAGGGAATCAAAACACCCCTTGCACAAAGCAAAAAGGGCAAGGGTGTTCGATGAGTTTGGGGCAAGAAGCAATATATTTCTTTCTCTTCACAACCCTGGTATTATCTGGAAATTAAAAATACTCTGAAGTGTCCTTCACTGCTAAATACGAGGCTTGTTCCTGTCTTCTGTGAGAAATTCACATATCAATTTTAAGAGGAGTGACATCACTTATTCAACAGGATATCAATAGATTCCTCTTTAGATGTGTGAAGGAGAGAATACAAAACAATACTTGGTTCTCTTTACGATGTTTTACTTTGGTAGCTGGTTCTCCTGGCTTTCTATGAAAGCCAGTTTGCAAATGTCAAAAACTGAGACCCATAAATCCTGAGCCCTATAAAATATGTACATCATTGTCCTCTCTCATTAACTTGTTAAGAACATAATATTAACAGCACAAGTATTTAGTGAAAAGCATCCATGTATAAAGGGACCTGCGCAGTTCAACCCTGTTGTTCAAGGGTCAACTGTACATCAAACTTTCAGTTTCCTCCAAGCCATAAAAGAGTGTTCCCCTCCATTGTTTCTCCTGAATTTGTACATGATTTGGGTTCGCCATTATATCGAATGTCACAAATTGCAATTCTTTGTTGTTACCAAATAAACCCATTTTGCTAGGGAAACATCTGGATGTCTATTTATTTAAGGTCAACAAGGTCATCTACCAAAACCCCACAGATTTTTATTTTTTAAAACACCATACTTAATGGTGAGACTGAAAACTTTCCCCTTAAGATTAGAAACAAGACAAGGATGTCCATTCTCACAACTTCTATTCAACACTGTACTGGAGGTTCTAGCAAATGCAAAAAGTTAAGACAAACTCAAGAGACAAAATTTAACACCCTTTCATGATAAGAACATTCCACAGATTTGGTATAGAAAAGAACTTCCTTACCAGATAGAGTATGTGTATTAAAAAACCCATAGCTAACATTATACGAATGGTCTTCAAGCCTGAAAGCTTTCCCCCTAAGATCAGGAACAAGACAAGGATGCGTGCTCTTATCACTTCTATTCAACATTTTAAAGAAGTTCTAGTCAGGGCAATTATGCAAGGAAATGAAATAAAAGAAACCTACATTGGAAATGATGAATTCAAACATCCCTACTTGCAGATGATACAATTTTGTATATAGAAAATCCTAATCCTAAGGAATCCACTAAAAAACTATTGGTACTATTAAATCAGTTCAGTTTAGCAGGGTTGCAGGATTAAAGATCAATATACAAAAATAATTATATTTCTTTTTTTTTAACTTATCTTTATTGTTGAATGTATTACAGATGTTCCTCATTTTTCCCCCATTGACCCCCTCCTCCCCATTCCCGCCCCCCTCCTGTCTTCCCCACACTGTTGTCTGTGTCCATTGGTTATGCATATATACATATAAGTTCTTTGGTTTATTTCTTCCCACTCCCTAACCCCCCTTTCCTTTGAGGTTTGTCAGTCTAGCAACCAATTTGTACTTCTCAATCCCTTCACCTTTTTCACCCATTACCCCAACCCCCCTCCCATCTGATAACCAACAAAAGTTCTCTGTATGTATGAGAATGTTTCTGTTCTGCTTGTTCATTTTGTTTGTAGATTCAATTGTTGATAGATATGTATTTATTGCCATTTTGTTTGTTCATATTTTTTAATCTATTTCTTCAAGAAGACCCTTCAGCATTTCATATAATAATGGTTTGGTGGTGATGAATTCCTTTAGCTTTTCCTTGTCCGGGAAACGCTTTATATGGCCATCGATTCTAAATGACAGCTTTGCAGGATAGAGTAATCTTGGTTGTAGGTTCTTGCTTTTCATCACTCTGAATATTTCTTGCCACTCCCTTCCGGCCTGCAAAGTTTCTTTTGAGAAATCAGCTGACAGTCTTATGGGAACTCCCTTGTAGGTAACGAACTGCTTTTCTCTTGCTGCTTTTAAGATTCTCTCTTTGTCTTGAACCTTTTGCATTTTGATGATGATGTGTCTTGGTGTGGGCCTCTTGGGGTTCATCTTGTTTTGGACTCTCTGTGCTTCCTGGACTTGTATGTCTGTTTCCTTCACCAAGTTAGGGAAGTTTTCTGCCACTATTGTTTCAAATGGGTTTTCAATTTCTTGTTCTCTCTCTTCTCCTTCTGGCACCCCCAAGATGCGAATGTTGGCACGCTTGAAGTTGTCCCAGAAGCTCCTTACACTATCCTCATTTCTTTGGATTCTTTTTTCTTTTTGCTGTTCTGATTGGGTGTTTTTTGCTTCCTTATATTCCAAATCGATGGTTTGCTTCTTGGCTTTACCTACTCTACTATTGAATCAGTGTAAATTATTCTTTATTTCAGTTAGTGCCTCCTTCATTTCTGACTGTGCATCCTTCATTTCTGACTGGTCCTATTTTATGCTCTTGAGGCCCTCACTAAGTTCACTGAGGTTCTCACTAAGTCCATTGAGCATCCTTATAAGCAGTGTTTTGAACTCAGCTTCTGTTAGATTGCTTATCTCCATTTCGCTTAGTTCTTTTCCTGGAGTTTTGTTCTGTTTTTTCATTTGGTATCTGTTTCTTTGACTCCTCATTTTGGTTGCCTCCCTGTGTTAGTTTCTATGTATTACTTAGCGAGAGGTATGGGGCTAGCTGAGACCAGATGCTGCTTGTTTGAAAGAATTTAGGAAACTCTGAAGCAGGATCCAAGACAGGCCAATCCTATGGTCAAGCAACTGGCAACAGCTTGGGTGGGCCTGAAAGTTGGGTGGGGCGGGGCCTCAGGGGATCACCAGGGCCGGACAAACAGTGTGAGCCAGGTTGCTGGAGTCCCAGATATGGTGGCCTCTGCCAGCCCAGGGAAGGGCTCACCAAAGGAACAAAGGCCTCTGATAGCACGTCTGTCCAGGAGAAAGCCGCCTCTCCAGCCCTAGGTCCAGTGCCAAACAGCTCAGTTCTTCCCTATATGACTCTAGTGCCTTTCAAGCTGCCTCCCCCGCGCTGGAGCCTGGAGGGTGCGAGTCCGAGTAAGTCCGTTCACGGGCCCTTTAAGAGGAGCTGCCGGGGGCTCCAGCCGCCTCAGCCTCAGTTCCCGCTGGTTTTCCAGCCAGAAGTGATGGGGATTCTCTTCCTGGCACTGGAACCCTGAGCTGGGCGCCTGGTGTGGGACGGGGACCCCTCAGTCCTCAGGGAGGACCTTCCCAGCCGAGGGCTCCTCCTGATTTTTATCTGCCACTCGCGGGTGTGGGACCAGCCTGTCTGCCTCCGCCCCTCCTACCTGTCTCCTTGCCGCGGCTTCTTTAATTGTGTAGTTGTAGGACTTCCCTTCAGCTTGATTTCAGGCAGTTTTGAGTGATGGTTGTTCTGTAGTTTAGTTGTAACTTTGATGTGGTTGTGGGAGGACGTGATACAGCATTTACCTACACCGACATCTTGACTGGAAGTCAAATAGTTATATTTCTATATGCTAACAATAAACAACCCAAAAATGAAATTAGGAAAATAATTTTCATTTACAACAGCATCAAAAAGAATGAAATCCTTAGGGAAAAATTTAACAAACGATGTATGAAAATTATACAGTAAACACTTTATAGTGTTTTATAACATATTAAATGAAAACAAATGGGATAACATCTTGTGCTCATGTACTGGAATGACTTAATATTGCTGAAGTAATATTCCCCAAGTTGATCTACAGCTTGCACAGTATACATCAAAGGGGGGGGGGTGGATTTGTTACTTCATGTCTCAATTAAAGCTGCTTGTAAAAGCAATGCTTTATATACTACTATGGGCATGTATTACATTAAAAAATATACCTAAAGGAAGATTTAAAGATGATAATTAATAAGGTTAATCTAATAAACATATATCAAATTTTGAAGCACAGAGAGAATTTTTGCCTTTTGAAATCATTTATATAACACCATTTAATTGTTTAGGACTAAAACTCATTTCATCACTCTACATGTGGAAACTACTCATGCTCTTTCGCTCCAAATAATTTTTGACAACGTTTTTCTTTGTTGTTGCATTTATGGAACCAGTTGCATACTCCAATCAAGCCATATTGAAAAGAAGGATCAACTACAACATTCATTATTCTTATGTCTGTGTTTTACCAAATATATTTAAACTGGCTGTCTGAAAAAAGTTCATATGCAAATCATATAGCTAACTAGTAACTTAAAGAAAAATATTTATTGTGAATTTTTAAAATTACACAACGCAAAATCATTTAAAAAATTGTAAAGTACAAAGAAGCAAAATAAGAAGGAAAAGGTCATATTCAATCATATAATCCCCAAATAGCTTCTGTTGATTTTTCAGTGTCCAGTTTTTCATACTTATTTATCTATATAAATGGACAACATGTCCATAAATCCTTATAAGGTTTATATAAGATATAAACAATTTGGAAAACAGAAAGGCAATCTGTCCAATATGTACATTATGGTTTTGTGATTTATTTCCTGAGTAATAATGCATTCTTTAAACTGAATGCTTCAAACGTGTTATGTTGGATAACTTAAACAGTGGTGATTATGTTGAAAACTAAGATTATTGCAATAAAACTATAAATTATGAATAAATATTGTCACTGTAGCATTTTATGGATTTTTTTTCTATTTTATATATCTCATATCTTTATGGACATATTTTTTTTTTAATAAAAAAATGGGTTAATCTAATTTGTTTCTTTCATTTAGTGGATTAAAAATGTCTCACATATTTTTCCTATGTCCATAGCATATACATAAAATCTGGTCATCTACTAGACCACAAAAAAGGCATAAGCGTTAATTATAAGAAAGCCGACAGAGCACATTTTCTACACAGGGAAGGAATCAAACTCAAATGTAATGATCCAAGCTTTATTTAAAAAAAACAAAAAAACAAAAAAAAAACAAAAAAACCCCCGGAAAACATCACTCCCGTGCTTTCAGCTTCAAGGATATGAAGACAGTCAGGAGGAAATGGCAGTTGGAACGCCTGTGCGCAAACCCTTTGTGACGTCGCGGAGGCCTCTAGAGAATAACAGCCACGGCTTTGTAAGCCACACGAAGGGGAGCTGCGTGAGGGCCTCTGGGGCAGTGGACACCGGCTCACGGAAGATCCCACTGCAGCCATGAGCAGTAAGGAATATTTCAGCTGTGGGCACTCTGGCTACTGGGCCCGGGGATGCTCCCGAGGGGGACGAGCTCCAGGGCGCAGAGCTAGAGGCAGAGATGGTCAGGGCAGTTCCGCCACCCTCCCTGACATCTGTTACCGCTGTGGTGAGTCTGGCCATCACGCTAAGAACTGTGACCTTGTCGAGAACGTCTGCTACAACTGCGGGAGAAGCGGCCACATCGCCAAGGACTGTATGGAGCCTAAGAACGCGAGAGAGCAGTGCTGTTACTCTTGTGGCAGACTAGGCCACTTGGCTCGTGATTGTGACCGTCAGGAAGAGCAGAAGTGCTACTCTTGTGGTGAATATGGTCACATTCGGAAGGACTGCACCCAAGTCAAGTGTTACCGGTGTGGCGACACCGGCCACATGGCCATCAACTGCACCAAGACAACGGCGGCCAACTGCTACCGCTGTGGAAAGTCCGGACATTTAGCCCGGGATTGTCCCGCTGAAGATACCGATTAATCTTTTTCTTTGTGCCCCCCCACCCCCTCCTTTTTGCCAATTGACAATTGTATTATTTTCTCTGAAAACTCTTCACTGGTCAAAGGTTGATAAATGGAGGCTACTCCCAGGCCAGTTGACTTTAATTACCATGTTAAAGGAGGAAAGGGTTTATAGATGTTTTAGAATTAATGTGTTTCTGCACCACTAGTGAATCAGCTTATTGAATAGTCATTCTAAGCTAAGGCAATTTCTAGGTTCTTTGGGTGTATTTTTATTTAAGTTTTAATTAAGACCTACTGTGTGCCAGCTACTATTGGACTTCAGGATACATCAGTAAATAAATCGCACCAAGTTTGAGAACATACACCTGGAATCTATGAAGTAAAATATGTACTGTCTCACATGAAGATAAATTCCTACAGAGAAAAAGAACATTGTGTCTTGGGGGGGGCACACGTGATTCTGTTTTAGATGCACAAGGCACCCTGAGGAGGCTACATTTCCTCAGAGATTCATTGCAGAAATAAAGCTGATTTTACACATGACTATGACCTTGACAAAACTTTATTATGTATTCATTGCTTTGAGTTATCTGACTTCATTAGCTTTTAAATAACATTAAGACACCTTTATCTAATCCTACCTAAAGTGTATAGTTAATAAGAATAAACCAGAAAAAAAAAATGTGTTTAAAGAGCTTTAGAAAGAGCCCAGCTGGTGTGGCCCTGTTGTTGAGCGTCAACCCATGCACCAAGAGGTTGCCTGTTCCATTCCCAGTCAGGGCACATGCCCAGGTTGTGGGCCCGATCCCCAGTGGGGGGCATGCAGGAGGCGGCCAATCGATGTTCTCTCTCATCCATGTTTCTATCTCTCTCTCCCTCTCCCTTCCTCTCTCTCTAAAATCAATAAAGAAAAAAAAAAAAACCTAAGCAACAAATTGTGGATGTAAAGATATTGATGGCAAAGATTAGACTTACATACTTTAAAAAATTTAACAACATAAATATAAACATTAAGATTGAACATACATTGGGCCTTCAGTAATTTCAAAAATACACATTTTCATACATACAAAATTATATTTATATTGAGGACTTTCGAAAAATTGTGTTTTCACAGATATGAAAATGTTCAATTTCATATGCTGAAATCTACTTTTAAAAATCATATCTGAGAGACAACAGTTCTGTAAGATAGAAAAGGCACTTTTATTTATTTTTTTAGAATTGTTTAACTTTATTTTTTTCTTTATTGATTTTAGAGAGAGGAACGGAGAAGGAGAGAGAGATACAAACATCGATAGGCTGCCTCCTGCATGCCCCCCACTGGGGATCGGGCCCACAACATGGGCATGTGCCCTGACTGGGAATCGAACCGGCGACCTCTTGGAGCATGGGTCAACTCTCATCCACTGAGCCACACCGGCGGGCAGAAAAGGCACTTTTAAACTGTAAATAAAACCTGGAATAGGAGGAGGTAACTATGGTGTCAGGGGACAATTGAAATTGTAATGAAAGATAGCAATGATGACAATACTACACATTAAACCTAGAATGTCATAGAATTTATAGCAGAAAGAATATTGTAGACGGTAAAATGTTTGGCCCATAAACTTCAATGGTACAAGAAATGTAACTAAAGTCACAATCTTTCATTAACCTCCATAACAGTTGTCAATGTAAGAAACATTTAAACCTATAGAGAATTTGGTGAGTTTATTTGAGCCAAACTGTCAACAATTGCCGGGAAGCAAAATCTCAACGGATTGAAATAATGCTCTGGAGAATGGCAGTTTTACCCCTTATTTTATACGTTACAATCAAAAGAGAAGACATAAATGGGTTACATGAAATCCATTGGTGATAGATTAGGGAGATGGGAGAAAGCAAAGAGGGGAAACCTCTGGAATTGGATAAAAGTAAAATCATAGGAACATATTTCTTTTACATAGTTGGGTACAGGATAGTTAACAGTCAACAATTAACTCGATAACACTGAGGGGATTTGTGGTCTCTGCAGAGCAGTCCCTTAAAAATACATCTCCAGCCCTGGCCAGTTTTGCTCAGTGGTTAGAGCGTCAGCCCAAGGACCAATGAGTCACTGGTTTGATTCCGGTCAAGGGCATATACCTCGGTTGCGGTCAGGGTCTTGTGATAGGCAGACAATTGATGTGTCTCTCTCACATAGATGTCTCTCTCTTTCTCTCCCTCCTTTTCCCTCCCTCACACTCTATCTGAAGAAAATGGAAAAATATCCTTGGGTGAAGATTAAAAAAAAAGTGCATCTCCACACTCTATATGTTCTATTATTAAAACTATATAATTTATTTCCAACTTAATTAGAATTTCTAACTTTTAAAGACCTCAATTTCCAATGATAACCAAAAAAGTAAGCAACCAGCATTCCCTAGATTGACTTTTTTTAATATGATTTTTTTCCACTTTTTTTTTTAATCCTCACCCAAGGATATTTTTCCATTTATCTTCAGATAGAGTGGGAGGGAGAAAGAGAGAGAGAGAGAAACATCAATGTGAGAGACACATTGGCCAGTTGCCTTCCACATGACCCCAACCAGGGCCAGGGACCGAACTGCAACCGAGGTACGTGCCCTTGACCAGAATCGAACCCGCGACTCTTTGGTCTGCAAGCCAACACTCTAACCAGTGAGCCAAACCAGCCAGGGCTCCACTTTTTTTTTAATTGATTTTTTTTTAAGAGAAAGGGAGAGAGAGAGACAGAGAGAGAGACACATCCATGTGAGAGAGAAACATCAATTGGCTGTCTCCCGCACATGTCCATCCTGGGATGGAACCTGAAACCTGGGTATGTGCTCTGACCTTGACTCGAACTCCACTACCTTTTAGTGTCCCACTACCTTTTAGTGTATGGGATGACTCTTCAACCAACTGAGCCCCACACTGGCCAGGGCTCCCTAAACAGACTTTTATGAACACATTTCATAGCCTTTAGAAACATAAGTTCCTCTATTGGCAAACACACTTTCAAGAAATACACCTTTAACCAAGCACTAAACATTTATTGACAGCTCCAAATGTACTCTACAGCCTCTGCAACAAAAGCCAAAAGCAGGCGAACCCAACATTTGTCTAGCAATGTTTCAGTATTTCATGTTATTTCAAAATATCTAGAGAGCCAATAACTTTTATCAAATTCACTAATTTAGAAAGTAATAGCTGAGCCCTGGCCAGTTTGGCTCAGTGGTTAGAGCGTCAGCCCACGGACCAGAGAGTCCCAGGTTCAGTTCCCGCTAAGGGCATGTACCTCGGTTGCAGTTTGTCCCGGCCCCGGTTGGGGTCGTGTGGGTGGCAACCAGTCGATATGTCTCTCTCACATCGATGTTTCTCTCTCTCTCTCCCCTCCTCTCTCCCTCCCACTCTATAAAAGAAAAAAAAAAACACAATAGAAAGTAATAGCTGAAATAAGTTAAATTGACTTAATAGATGGCTATGGTTTTTTTTTTTTTTTTACCTCAACAACTGGGTTGCTGCCCAATTATTGATGATGACTGACAAATCCATTCATCCATTTTTGGGATGTTTCTTTCCATTTGGGAACATTTTTCTAGTTTATAGACAGCACATAGCTTAGGGCCACCTCTGAAAGCCATAAAGACTTGAATATATGGAACCTCTGTCTATTTTCCTTGGGAAAGGTAAAACAGGTCTACTTGCAGCATCAGCTAAATAATTTCCTTTTGATTCCATGGTGGCAGCTTTAGAATGTCCTGGAATTTTGATAATTGCCAATTGTTTTAATTTCTGTATCACATTTGATAATTCTGCAACCTATTTCCCATTCTTTTCTATATACTGTTTTTGTTTGTTTGTTAATCTTCATCTGAGGATATTTTTCCATTGATTTTGAGAGAGAGAGAGAGAGAGAGAGAGAGAGAGAGAGAAACATCAATGTAAGAGAGACAAATTCATTGGTTGCCTCCTGCATGACCCCAACACGGGCTGGGGATCAAACCTGCAGCCCAGGTACGTGCTCTTGACCAGAATCCATCTGGCAACCCTTTGGTCCTCGGGCTGATACTTTAACCTCTGAGCCAAACCAGGCAGAGCTATTTTCCATTCTTTATGATCTGCCTTAGGAAACTAAGAAGCCTCACTGCTTCCACCACATTCTAAAGTTGTGATCTATACCAAAGGCATAGCTACTATCAGTATAAATATTGGCTATTTGATTTTTGGCCAACTGACATGCCTGGTTAGAACAATTAGGCTTGTTGGGCCGATTTTATTCAGTTAAATAAGAACCTTCAACTGTGTCCACCATGGAAATTACTGAATATCCAGCTGAGTAACATTCCTGCTCATCCTTTAAAGATCCATCTGTAAACAAAATTAAGTCAGCATTATTAAGGAGTTTCCTATAAACCATTCCTAGGAACAAGAAGGTGGTCAGTAAGCAAAATGCAATCGTGGATGTCTTTATCCTGCAAAGAAAGTAGCGAAGTTGCTGGGTTAAGACTGTTATGTCCAGTTTAAGTGCAATTAGATGCAGAAGGCAAGAGCCAGTCAACTGACAGAAGTGTTTAATGTGAATAGAATTTAGTGGATGTTTGATAGAATGAAGAACATAAACAAAAGAGAGCCCATAGCTATCTTTTTTTATTTGTTTGTTTGCACAACATACCTATAGCAGAAATGGCTGTACTACAGGGAGGGAGCCTTTGGCTACTGAGTCTAGTTGTTGACTATAATAGCCTATAGGTCTATGTCTATGATGATCTCTATATTTTTTAGTTAAGATTTCTACAATGAAGGTGTCCCAGAGTGGAATCTTTAGATAGATAATTCTTTAGAGATTTTATAGCTTCTTTCCCTTCTGGGTTCCGCTGGATTGGATCAGGTCAATTTTATTTTATTTATTTATTTATATTGTTCAAAGTATTACAGATGTCCCACTTTTTTCCTTATTGACCCCCTCCTCCCCGCTCCCACCACCCTTCTGCTTTCCCCAACCTAATGTCTGTGTTGATTGGTTGTGCATATAAGTTCTTTGGTTTATCTCTTTCCACCCCTCCCATTCCCCATCCCTCTGATGTTTGTCAGTCTGTTCCCTACTTCCATGATTCTGGATCTCTTTTGGTCGACATCGTATTTTGTTCATTATGTTCCACAAATAAGTGAGATCATGTGGTATTTGTCTTTCTCTGACTGGCATATTTCGCTTAGCATAATACTCTCCAGATCCCTCCATGTTGCCTCAAATGGTAAGAGATCTCTCTTATAGCTACATAGTATTCCATTGTGTACATGTACCACAGCTTTCTATACACTCATCTACTGATGGGAACTTGGGCTGTTTCCAGATCTTAGCTATTGTAAGTAGCGCTGCTATGAACATAAGGGTGCATATATTCTTCCTGATTGGTGTTTCAGGCTTCCTAGGGTATATTACTAGAAGTGGGATCACTGGGTCAAATGGCAGTTCAATTTTTAATTTTTTGAGGAAACACCACATTATTTTCCATAGTGGCTGCACCAGTCTGCATTCCCACCAGCATTGTGCTAGGGTACCCTTTTCTCCACACCCTCGCCAGCACTTGTTGTTTGAGGATTTGTTGATGGTAGCCATTCTGGCAGGTGTGAGATGATATCTCATAGTCATTTTAATTTGCGTCTCTCTGATGATTAGAGTTGTTGAGCATTTTTTCACATGTCTCCTGGCCATTTGTACGTCCTGCTCGGAGATGTGTCTATTCAGGTCCTCTGCCCATTTTTGAATTGGATTGTCTTCCTTTTGTTGAGTTGTATGAGTCCTCTATATATTATGGATATTAACCCCTTATCCAATGTATTGTTGGCAGATATGTTCTCTCAGAATGGGTTCCCTTTTCATTTTGATGCTGGTTTCTTCTGCCATGCAGAAGCTTTTTAGTTTGGTGTAGTCCCATTTATTACTTTTTCCCTTTGTTTCTCTTGCCCTAAGCATTGTATCAGTGAAAATTCCACTTCATATGATGTCTGAGATTTTTCTGCCTACATTTTCTACTAGGATTTTATGATTTCATGGGTTACATTTAAGTCTTTTATCCATTTTGAGTTTATTCTTGTGTATGGTGTAAGTTGGTGGTCTAGTTTCATTTTTTTGCATGTAACTGTCCAATTTTCCCAACACAGTTTATTGAAGAGACTGTCTTTTCTCCATTGTATATTCTTACCTCCTTTGTTGAATATTAATTGTGCATACCGTCTTGGGTCGCTATCTGGGTTCTCTGTTCTGTTCCATTAATCTATATGCCTGTTCTTGTGCCAGTACCAGGCTGTTTTGCTTATGATGGCTTTGTAGTATAACATGATATCTGGTATTGTGATTCCTCCCACTTTGTTCTCTTTTTTCAAGATTGCTGTGGCTATTTGGGGTCTTTTATGGTCCATATAAACTTTTGGAGTATTTGTTCTAGATCTGTGAAATATGCCGTTGGTACTTTAATAGGGATTGCATTGAATCTGTAGATTGCTTTGGGTAGTATGGACATTTTAATGATGTTGATTTTTCCGATTCATGAACATGGTATATGTTCCGACTTTTTTATATCTTCCTCTATTTCTTTTTCCAATGTCCTGTAGTTTTCTGAGAACATGTCCTTTCCTCCTTGGTTAAGTTTATTCCTAGGTACTTTATTATTTTTTGTTGCAATGGTAAATGGGATTTTTTTTTTAGTTTCCCTTTCTGAGTGTTCATTATTGGTGTATAAGAATGCCATCGAGTTGTTGCCCATCCGGTGTGGCTCAGTGGATTAAGCATCATCCTGTGGACTGAGAGGTCCCAGTTCAATTCCTGGTCAGAGCTCATGCTTGGGTTGAGGGCTCGATCACCAGTAGGGGGCATGCAGGAGGCAGCCAATTGATGTTTCTCTCTCACATTGATGTTTCTATCTCTCTCTCCCTTCCTCTCTCTCTCTAAAAAAAAAATCAATAAAAACATATTTTATAAAAAGAATGTCATTGATTTCTGGATGCTAATTTTTTATCCTGCTACTTTGCCAAATTCATTTACTAAATCTAATAGACTTATGATGGAGTCTTTAGGGTTTTCTATTTTATTTACAATATCATGTCATCTGTGAATAATGACAGTTTAACTTCTTCCTTTCCAATTTGGATCCGTTTTATATTTGTCTTCTTGTCTAATTGCTGTGGCTAAGACTTCTAGTACTATGTTAAATAAGAGTGGCGAAAGTGGGCATCCCTGTCTCATTCCTGTTCTTAAGGGAAATGCTTTTAGTTTTTGCCCATTGAGTATGGTGTTGGCTGTAGGTTTTTCATAGATGGCCTTTATTATGTTGAGATATGGTCCCTCTATTCCCACTTCACTGAGCATTTTTATCAGAAATGGGTGCTGGATTTTGTCAAATGCTTTTCCAGCGTCTATTGATATGATCATATGGTTTTTATCTTTCATTTTGTTTATGTGGTGTATGACATTTCTTGATTTGTGAATATTGTACCAGGCTTGCATCCCTGGGATGAATCCCACTTGGTCATGGTGAATAATTTTTTTAATGTATTGCTGGATCCGATTTGCTAATATTTTGTTAAGGATTTTGGCATCTATGTTCGACAGGGATATTGGCCTGTAGTTTTCTTTCTTTGTAGTGTCTTTATCTGGTTTTGGAATTAGGATTATACTGGCCTTACAAAAAGAGTTTGGAAGTCTTCCTGCTTCTTGAATTTTTTTGGAATAGTTCGAAGAGAATGGGTCTGTGAAACATGCTGTGCAGTAAAACTCCCCTGTGAAGCTGTCTGGGTCCCAGCTTCTGTTTGCTGGCAGTGTATTGATTAGATCTTCAATTTCCTTAGTTGTTCTTCAAGTTTTCTGTCTCTTCCTGGTTCAGTTTTGGGAGATTGTGTGATTCTAGAAATTTGTCCATTTCACCTAGATTGTCCAATTTGTGGGTGTATAATCGTTCATAGTATTTTTTTAAAGAATCCTTTGTGTTTCTGTGGTGTCAGTTGTTACTTCTCTTTCGTTTCTGATTTTGTTTGCGTAGGTCCTCTCTGTTTCTTGGTGAGTCTGGCTAAAGGTTCATCAATCTTGTTTATCTTTTCAAAGAACAAGCTCTTTGTTTCATTGATCTTTTGAATTGTTTTTTAGTCTCTATGTTGTTTATTTCTGCTCTGACTTTTACTATTTCTTTCCTTCTATTTGCTCTGGGTTTTTCTTTTTGTTTACTTTCTAGTTCTTTATGTTGTAGGGTTAGATAGTCTATTAGAAATTTTTCTTGTTTCTTGAGGTAGGATTATAGTGCAATGAACTTGCCTCTCAGGACTGCTTTCGCTGCATCCCATAGATTTTTTTTTTATCCTCACCCGAGGACATTTTTCCATTTTTTGTTCAGATAGAGTGGGAGGGAGAGAGAGGGAGAGAGAGAGAGAGAGAGAGAGAGAGAGAGAGAGAGAGAGAGAGAGAGAAATATCAACGTGAAAGGGACACATCGAGTGGCTGCCTCCCGCACGACCAACCAGGGCCGGGGACAAACTGCAACCAAGGTACGTGCCCCTAGCAGGAACTGAACCTGGGTCTCTCTGGACCGCAGGCCAATGCTCTAACCACTGAGCCAAACCGGCCAGGGCTGCATCCCATAGATTTTGTGTTGTTGTGTGTTCATTTTCATTGATTTCCAGGAATATTTTTATTTCTTCCTTGATCTCATTGGTAACCCATTCATTGTTTAATAACATGCTATTTAGCCTCCATGTGTTTGAATGTTTTTGAGTGTTTTTATTGTGATTAATTTCTAGTTTTATGCCATTGTGATCTGAGAAGATGCTTGATATGATTTCAATCTTCTTGAACTTGTAGAGACTTAGTTTGTGTTCTAACATGTGGTCTGTCTTTGAGAATGTCCTGTGTGCACTTGAGAAGAATGTGAATTCTGCAGTTTTGGGGTGTAATTGTCTGTAGATATGTATTAAATCCTTTTGATCTAGTGCATCATTTAGAGTCTCTGTATCTTTGTTGATTTTTTGTCTAGAGGATCTACCCAGTGATGTCAGTGGGGTGTTGAAGTCCCCTGCTATGATTGTATTGCTGTCGTTTTCTCCTTTGAAGTCCTCCAGAAGTTTTAAAATATATTTAGGCATTCCTATATTGGGTGCATATATGTTTACCAAGGTTATATCATCCTGTTGGGTAGATCTTTTCAATATTATGTAGTGGCCTTCTTTGTCTCTTGTTATGGCCTTTATTTTGAAGTCTATTTTATCAGATATGAGTATTGCTATCCCAGCTTTTTTTTCATTTTCATTTGCTTGGAAAAATTTTTTTCCTTTGAGTCATGCTTTCTTATCCATTCAGCTATTCGGTGTCTTTTGATTGGAGCATTTAATCCATTTACATTTAAGGTTATTATTGATATGTACTATTTATTGCCATTTTTATTTATTATGGCTATGTTTCTCTGTTTCCTCTGCTTTTTACAGCAGTCCTTTTAACATTTCTTGGAGTGCTGGTTTGGTGCTAATATATTCCCTTAGCCTTTTTTTTTTTGTGTCTGGGAAGTTCTTTATTTTACCTTCTATTTTGAATGATAGCCTTGCTGGGTAGAGTAGTCTTGGATTCAGATTCTTGTTTTTCATTACCTTGAATACTTCATGCCATTCCCTTCTGGCCTGTAGTATTTCTGTTGAGAAATCAGCTGATAGCCTTATGGGGCTCCTTTGTAGGTAACCTATTGATTTTCTCTTGCTGCTTTTAGGATTCTCTCTTTGTCTTTAATTTTTGGCATTTTATTTACTATGTGTCTTGGTGTGGGCCTGTTTGGGCTCATCTTACTTGGGGCTCTCTGTGTTTCTTGAACTTGTATGTCCTTTTTCTTCACCAAGCTAGGGAAGTTTTCTGCCATTATTTCTTCAAAAATATTCTCTAACCCTTGCTCATTTTCTTCTTTTTCTGGAACTTCTATGATGTAGATATTGTTACATTTCATATTGTCCCACAACTCTCTTAAACTGTCCTCCTGTTTTATAATTTTTTTTCTTTTTGGTTCTCTGATTGGATGAGTTTTTCTACCCTGTCTTCTAATTCACTGATCCGGTCCTCAGCTTCCTCTAATCTGCTGATTATTCCTTTCAATGTGTTCTTTATTTCTGCTATGTCATTTTTTCATTTCTGCTTGGTGGTTTTTCATTTCCAATTGGTTAATTTTCATTGTTTCTATATCTTTACTCATGCTGTTGAGCTTCCTCATAATTATTACTCTGAACTCTACCTCTGATAACTTGCTTAATCCCATTTCATGTATCCCTTCTGTAGAATTCTCTTTTTCTTTCATTTGGGATTGGTTTCTGTTTCACCATTTTGGCTGTCTCAGCAGGTTTTGGAGCCTTCCAAATTTTCCCTGTAAGTGTCAGTGTTCTGCTGATTGTGACTCCCTCTACTGGGTTTGGATAAGTATGGAAGGGACCTCGTTAAACACCAATGTTTAGTCTTACTTTTCTGGGTAGAGTCAGAGGACAAGCAAAGATTCAATTATCCCAGAGCTTTTGCCTGCAGGCTATTAGTCTTAGTTACTTAATGAGCCTCAGGTTGTAGTCCTCAGCTGAATGAAAAAACCCTCAGGTGGACAGGGTAAGAGGATTTCCAGTGGGTGGGGCAATTCCTTTCCCCTGGGGTAAAGTTGCTTTGAGAAGAAAGTGGTTTCTGCAGTGTGGGTAATTGGCTCAGTGCAAGGATCCAGGCCTCAGCCTTCACAGCTCAGTCCCCAGAGCCAAGACACCCAACACCCAGGGTCAGGTCCAAGACTCAAAGCCTTCAGAATCTCATCTCTGCCTCCTGGCTTGCTGGTAGTCTCTGGCTGTTAATGAGCCTCAGGTTGCACTTCTTTGGGCCAAGTGATGTTAAATTCCCAAGGGAGGGGCAGTTGCTTCTCCCCCAGGCTAAAGCCACTCTAATAGGTCTACTTGACTGAGATGGCTACTGAAGGATGGAGGAGGGGCTCAGCATTGGCACTCAGGCCTCAGCCTTCACAGCTCAGTCCCCAGAGCCATGATCCCCAACACTGAGAGCCAGGACCAAAGCTCAAAGCTTTCAGAGGCTTTTCTCTGCCTACTGGTTGGCAGGTTGTTTCTAGCTGCTAACGAGCCTCAGGTTGCACTTCTCTGGGCCAGGTGGTGTTAAATATCTGAGGGAGGGGCAGTTGCTTCTCCCCCAGGCTTTGGTGCTCTGGGAGGGTGCTTTTAGAGGAAAATGGCTACTGTCCTGTGGGGGAGTCACTCAGCATAGAGCTCCTGATGGCCTCCTTCCCATCTCTCCCCAGAGCCACGAACCCCTGACTCTCCTCACACAGCTCCAGTTCAGTCTGTCCTCCATCTGCTGGAGCCCAAGATGAGTGGCTGTAGCTGTAATTTAGTGCACTGGCCCTTCAGGGAAGTGCCAGTGTTCCCTGCTGGACAAAACCTCTGCTCTGGTGATTTTCTCAGCCAGGTGTTTTGTGGGCACCTTTCCCTGTCCTGCCACTCTGTGCTGGGGAGCTGGCTTGGGGTTTCAACCACCCCACTTCTCAGAGGGAACTGCTTACAGCTAAGACAGCCTTAAGCTGCTGCCCATGCGCACTCAGCCAGCCCTCTCACGCCTCCACAGCTCCTACCAGTCTCGATTGGGGGTCCTCTTTATGTCCCTGGTTATAAGAGTTCTTTAGAGCTGCTGTTCAGTTGGTTTTCCAGATGACTTGTCTTTATTTTAGTTGTAACTCCAGTTTGGTCCTGGGAGATGGTCTGTGTAGCTTCCATTCACTCCCCCACCATTTTCATATCCCTCTGAAGGTAATTCTTTAATTCAGTAGTTCTCAAGCTTTGTGGTCTCAGGACCTCTTTACATCTTCTAACATGCTGCACACCAGGTCCAAGCAGCCCCTGCCCATCACAAGCTGGTAGGTCAATTTGATTTTAATAAGATATGTAGTGGCTGTGCCATTAATTAAAAATTTGGAAACCAATTGTGACAATATTCAGTCAAATCCAGGAATCCTCTACACTGCTTTCTTGCTGTAGTTTTATGGAAGAGGAAAAGACAGGATTTTTCAGAGTCTTTCAGAGTTAATTAGTATCCCATCTTTAGATATTACATAACCAAAGTAGTTTACCTGGGTAAATAGAATCAGAGCTGCTTGTTTCATATCTATGTCCCTTTATAACTAGCTTTTGTGTGTCTTTTGGGGAGTATAGTACTTTTCTGGAGTATAAAATTAAGTATTCACATATTGGATCAGACTGGAATGTATAGGAAATTTAACATCATTAAAATCACCTTATAGCCCTGGCCGGTTTGGCTCAGCGGTTGGAGCGTCGGCCTGCGGACCAGAGAGTCCCGGGTTCGGTTCTGCTAGGGGCACGTACAAAAAAAAAAATCACCTTATACTGTCTAAGACAATCTCCCTGGGGTGTTACTATCCAAGTAAACTTGTCATCTTCCCAGGTGATAGCAAGGAGGTATTGACTGTCTTTCTACTGGAATGCTGAAAAAGGCATTACATGAACTTATTATTGAAAAGTATTGACAGTTCGCCCGGCTGTGGCTCAGTGGTTGAGCATTGACCCATGCACCAAGAGGTCACCAGTTCGAGTCCCAGTCAGGGCACATGCCCAGGTTGTGGGCTAGGTCCCCAGTGGGGGGCATGCAGGAGGCGGCCAATTGATGTTCTCTCTCATCGATGTTTCTATCTTTCTCTCCCTCTCCCTCTCTCTCTCTCAAACCAATAAAGAAAAAAAATTAAAAAGAAAAGTATTGGCAGTCCTCAGGCATGGCTGATAAAAAGGTATGTGGGTGGAACTACAGAATATCTGGGAATGACTAGCTTATTTATAGCTCTGAGATTTTGTACAAATCTCCATTTTTTTTCTATTTGGTTTCTTTACTGCAAGGGTAAGAGAATTACAGGGGCTTGTACATGGAATTATAAGTTCCTTATAAAAAGCAATCTTGTATATTTGGCTTAATTCCAGCTTGTGTATTAGCGATATCGGTGACTGAAAAAGGCCCGAAGTTGCATTGGAAAGTCCTGTAACAAGTGTTCACTTCCTCTTGTAGAGGGAGGTTTCCTTAAAATCATTATTTTCCAAATTGCTATAATTAGATATCCCTACTATTTGCACAGAAACTACACCAGCTTAGTTAGGTGTGGTTAAGAACAGATAAAGTAGCCCTGGCCAGTGTGGCTCAGTGGATTGAGCTCAGTTCCTTGGACTGAGAGCTCTCAGTTCAATTCCTGGTCAGGGCACATGCCTGGGTTGTGGGCTCATTTCCCTGTAGAGGGCGTGCAGGAGGGAGTCAATCGATGTTTTGCTCTCACATGGATGTTTCTCTTTCTCTCTCCCTCTCCCTTCCTAACTCTCTAAAAAGTCAATAAATAAAATCTCCAACCTAAGACCTCTCCTCTGCTGCAGGGTCTTAGGTTAGCTGCCTCTCATCCTTCAGCTCTCAGGTAAAGCTTTACATTTTCAAAGAAACCTTCTTTACCACACAATCTATCTTATATGTTTCTTTGTTTTACACTTTCTTAGAACAACATTCCTTTCCTTCTGTGCTGGTGGGCAGACTTCTCTACAAAAGTTTTCCTGTGAACCTTACATAGTAATTATGTGGCTTTTGTGTCCAGAAACCAGTAGGTATATTAATTGGAATAGGTTACAATAGCCAGGATTACATGTTCTAACAGTTAAATTTCTTTATGAATTGATCAGAGTCCCAGAGAAAAACAGGGGACAATTGCTGTTTCCTCTCTCGCTGAGATCAGCTTTCTCCAAAGAGAGCTGTAAGAATTCCTATTCTCATTTTTGCTTAAGTTGGTAGGGAGTGGTAGTGAAGGAGATGGAAGGGGAAGGGCAAGTCCAGACCTGGAAGCTCAGAGAACAAAGGATATAGTGGAGAAGCTATAGGAGGAGGAATGGGGTATAGACATTTATTAGCTTCAGAAGCCTTCTTTAGTTCACAGTCTCAAAAATTTCTTATTAATTAATTTTAAAAAATTTTATCTGTGTGCCCAGTCAGTGTGGCTCACTGTTTGAGCATCAACCCATGCACCAAGAGGTCACTGGTTTGATTCCTGGTCAGGGCACATGCCCAGGTTGTGGGCCAAATCCCCAGTGTGGGGCATGCACGAGATGGCCAGTCGATGTTCTCTCTCATTGATGTTTCTCTCTCTCTACCTCTCCCTTCCTCTCTCTCTAAAAACATCAATAAAGAAAAAAAATTATCTGTGCTTCTCTTAGAATTTCTAATTTCCAAATCAAGATACACTTCCCATTCATTCATTCAGTTTAAATTTTTATTTCTTGTATGTGCCCTGACCTGGGGATCAAACCTGCAACCTTAGTTGCTCTAATAAACTGAGCTACTCTGCCAGGGTTATTCAGTTTAATTTTTGAGCCAACATTTTTCTAATTTTTTGTATGTAAAAAACTAACTTAGGCATACAAAGACAACTGTATTTTGGCCATTTTAAGTTGCTATCGGTTCTACTTAAATCTTCCAACATCTGTAAAGCACTTGAAAGTAAAGGCTTCCCATCAGGAGTATTAATTAGGGCTGAGGTCTGGGAGTTTCGGCCTTGGAGGCACAACTTCTTATGTTAATTTTAATTTTTTTAAAAAAAATCTGCAAATTTTCTAGGGATGTTATGCATTGGGTTGAAGTGTGCTGCTTATGGGTTGAGCTCTATGAGGATCTCCCCCCTTGAGTTGCATTTAACCCTCTGATGTGCCTCAGTTTCTCTCCCTGGCTATCTAATACAGTCATGAGGGCTCGGAGCACTTGGTGACCAGCCTTTGTATGTGTGTCTCTGGAGGATTCAATTATTTAATTACAGTTGAGCTGGAATTTCCCTATGGGGCCCCTGCCAGTCATAAGGAATGACCTCTGACACCTCCACAGAGCCCGAATTCAGGCTCTCATTTCAGCAAAAGTCTTTTTTCATACTGCTGTTCAATAATTCCAACTGAAAAGCTAAAATCAAAACCAGCCATCCATCTGAACTCCTATTATTTAGCGCCACCTTGAGGATTCTCTAAGAACAGCTCAAATAAAGTCAGACCCCATACCACAAGCAAGGGAAGGTCCTGGATCCAAGAGACAACTCACCCAAGTTTACCTGATGGGTGGAGAGCCAGTGGGCTCAGTGGGCCCCTTGCTGGATCCTGGCACCAGATCCATGTCCACGAGGTGGTCCTGGGTGAGCTTCTTTGGAGTCCTGCTGCACTAGGCCAAGTAAATGTCAACATAAGTGTTGTGGGAGAAATTTGGTCAGTGGGAAGAGACAGACTGCACGCACTTGCAGCATTAGAAAATGACTGTTTAATGGGTGCTGGCCCAGCAGAGTCACCTCCAAAGGATGAGCCTCGAGCCCGGGTTCCAGCTGCCTTTTATATATAAGCCTCTGGGTATTTGGGGGCTTTTTAGTTCCACTGTAGTTTAAGTGGTTGGTGGGTGTAAGGGAATTACAAAAGCCAGGGGCAGGGTCTCTGCACTGCCTAAAGGGGTTGTCTGCACCTGGCTTTCCTTCCCATTCGTCCCTCTTGATTCTCAAGCTTCTCCCAGAAGACTTAGAGAACATCTTGGACAGAGAGTTCCCTTAGTGCCACGTGAGGAAGAGGGACTACGATCTCTCTGACTGCTTCCTGCTGAATAGGGGTGTTGAAGGGGACAGATGCAGCAACTAGAGTTTTTCACTGTCCAGAGGAGAGTAGTTGGGGGTCCTTATTTGAAATCAAACAGGTTAGCATGTTGAGAATACAGAGGCCAAACAGGAGCACTATAAAAAGCATTAAGAGAGGACCAGCTAATGGGAGTTCCCAAGATGCCCAGTATTTGTTCCTTTAACTGCTGGGCCATGTCTCTAACTATTTCTGACTGATTAACGTAAAAGCAACATTCCTCGTTTAAGAAGAAGCATATTCCTCCCTTTTCAGCAATCAGTAGATCTAACCCTCTTCTATTTTGTAATACTACTGTTGCTAAGGAGTCTATTTGATCCTGTAAGGCTACTAAGGATACAAAGTCCAGTGCTGGGATCAGTCCAGCAGGTGATGAACATCCATTCTACTGGTGGAGTCCTCAGGTGGTTACCGTAGACCAATCAGCAGGTTTCGCTGTCCTCTTAAGGAGAGCTGCAGAGGATTGTTCTGGCTGGTGGTCACTCTCCAGGTAGGTTGGTTGTCGTGTGGCAGGTGAGCTGCCTTCACCCGTGAGTGGTGGATCCAAGTATTCAGACCTGCAACCTTGAGAGCTGTGGGAGTGGTTAGTATAACTAAATAGGGCCCTTTCCAGGTTGGTTTGAGGGTTTCCCTTTTCCAGTCTTTTATCCAGACTTGATCCCTTGGTCTGTGGGGGTGTAGTTATTCCCAGGGAAATGGGTATTCTATCAGTTACCCACTTACGTACCTCAAAAACGGTTTCTCCTAGTCCTTGTAGTTGTTTATGAATTTCCAAATTTCCCAGTTCTTTTATATCCCCTTTGAATTTGATCAGTGGGGGTATTGTGGCAGAAATTTGGTCAGCAGGAAAAGACAGACTGCAGGCACTGGGAGGATTAGAAAAGGACTGTTTAATGTGCACGGGTGCTGTCTCAGCTGAGTCACCGCCAAAGGCTGAGCCCTTAGCCCGGATTCCAGCTGCCTTTTTTACATGATAAGCCTCCGGGCATTTGGGGGCTTTCTAGTTCCGCTGTAGTTTAGGTGGTTGGTGGATGTATGGGAATTACAAAAGCCAAGGGCGGGGTCGCTGCACTGCCTAAGGGGCTGCACCTGGCTTGCCTTCTCATCACCACAGAGTGTTCAGCCCCTGTGTCAACCACAAAGTCTACTGTTTGGTCCCCAATCTTCAGGGGGCCAACACTCTACCCCTGAGCCAAACCAGCCAGGGCTTGCACATTATTTTATACATTACAATCAAAAGAGATGACATAAGTGGGTTACATGAAATCCATTGGAGATAGATTAGGGAGTCAGGAGAAAGCAAAGCTGGAGAGAGGGACCTCTGGGATTGGATAAAAGTAAAATGATAGACATACATCTTTTACATAGATAGGTACAGAATAGTTAATAGTGGGCAATTAAGACGATAAAAATAACAATGAGAGGATTTGTAGTGTCTGCTCTGGATCACTGGTTGTGTCCTGAGGGGTCTGGAAAAAGGAAGTTACCCTGACATTCTAATGGTATGTTAGATGCAAAAGACAATAGATGGGCTCAGTTAAGGTAAAGATTGACTTTTGTCAGGGAAGATTCTAGCCTAGGACATGACTACCTGCCATAAACTGCTTTTAGTTAAAAAGTTTTCATTTCAGACCATCCTTTGTGGTTACTGTAGGTCTCTGAGTTTGCAAGGCCACCATGCAGGTCTTTCCTGAGATTGTCAGGTTTAGTATGTGGCCCCTTTTCATCCACATCTCACAGATTCCCTGGAAGTTGGATTCTGAAACCTCCATTCCCCAGCTAGGAAATCAGAGGGGAAAGTTCTTTATAATTATTCTTTTATTTTTATTCTTTTTATTTTTGGTACGTGCCCCTAGCGGGAACCGAACCCAGGACTCTCTGGTCCACAGGCCGACGCTCCAACCGCTGAGCCAAACCGGCCAGGGCAGAGGGGAAGGTTCTTATAGCACCTGCCTCCCTTTTCTTCCTTATTCTGAACAAAACACCCATGTTGATGTGAGTACAATGCTGTAATTTTTAAGATGGCTTCTCTCCATCTGTTACCAAAGTTTGAATATCAGGCAAAACAAAATATTCCATTTAGAGAAAGCATATTTAACTTCAGCTACAATAGACTTATCTTTATAAAACTAAGTAACATCCTTTTGTGGTAAAAAAAACCAAAACCAAAACAAAAACCCATACTGGCTGGCCTTCCCTGGGCAGCATCTGACCCTCCAGGCTGAGGCTGGGAGTGCCTTCTGACTGCCCCCTCTAATGCCTCCATCTGTTGAGCACTCCAAGGGCCTACAAATTCTCTGCTCTCAAATCCCTGGGGTTTGGCACAGCCTTGGGTGACTTGGATCAACTGGGACCATCACCCCTGCTTAAAATGTCCACTTTTAAGGGGGCTTAGGGTCATGAGTGTGAGGTCTCCAGCAGCCATGCCTGTCGGAGCTGGGCCCTGGCACTGCCCTCCCCACGCCCCACCTGCACCACCAGGAATTGTTAAGACACCTTGACCACTAGGCATGTCCCCTTCTGAACCAGGTGGGCCCTGCGGGGCTGTGGCCAGTCCTGTGCTGCACCCTGACAAGCTTGTGTGGATACAGGATGTCACTGTGGTGCTTGGTCTTCAGCTCAGTGCCTCCCCTGCAAGGAATCTAAACCTTGGCTCTTCCCTGGACTCTTGGGGGCAGCAGAAGGCACATAGGTAATGACCCTGCAGGGAATGAGTGGGCCCAGGAGCACACAGCTAAGGGATAGGTGACAGAGAGCACCCAATCGCTTGCCCGAGGTCTCCATGTGCAGGGAGTGAGTGTGGACCACCTCATCCAGGAGCAGCCACCAGGAAGCCCCAGGTGGTGCTCTCACCGTGGAGTGTCACGCTAGGTCTCCCCTCTGCTGGTAGGTTCTGCCCCAGGCCCTCAGAGCAGCCTCTGTGGGGGCTAGAACCCACCTTGGGGACAGAAGCAGGAGAACCAACCACAGCCAGTCTTGGATGAATCTGGGTCTGGCATGTAACCAAGGGCAGATGTGCTCCAGAAAATAAAAGCAAGGGGCCAGGTTAGGGTCATCTGGGGCAGACCCCAGGGTCTCTCAAAGACAGCTAAAGGGTTCCAGAATACTTTGGAGATGGGCCCAAGCCACGCTCTGTGGCGTGTACCAACCCATACCCAGGGGAGTGGGAAGTGGAAGCAGGGCCCTGAAGACCCATCCCACTACCACTGCCCGAACTTCAGCTGACAACTTCCTTTCTAAACAAAAGCCCTTGTCTTTCTGCAGGTGGGTGAGGGACTCTGGGCCTGGAGGCCTTGCTGCGCCCCGAGGCATGAGGTGGTCCATGGCAGGGCTGGCAGGACCTGCATGACCGCTCCCTTGCCCTGGCCTGGTGAACTCAGCACATGGTGCAGGCATCCAGCATGCAGGAGCATGCCCAGCAGGTGGGGCAGGGCACACAGCTGGCCAGCCAGGTGTCAGGGTGCTGTGGGTTCTGGCAGCTGGAAAATGACTTGCCCATGCAGGTGAGACACCACACGAAGCAGCAGTAACACAGCTGGCACTGGCCCTCGGCTGCCTCCTGGCAAGTCTTCACCAGCTTCACATTGGCACGTGTCCACCTGCAGCTGATGCATGCCTCCAGCTCCTGAGGGTGGCCCAAGGGGGTCATAGGAGCCCAGCCCCAACACCCAGGAAGGGTCCCCTATCCCCACCCTGGGGACCTGGCCAATGGGGGCCCAGCAGTGGAAAATCACCCCTGCAGATGGGCACCCGGCCCTTCTCACACAGCTCACTATACTCCGTGGATTTCAGCCTGCATGAGGAGGGGGCTGCTGGCCTAAGGCCACTAGACCCAGGCCCCTCTGTAGGGCAGAACCTTGTTCCCTGGTGGATTGGTGAGAACCCTGGGACAAGCATCAGGGAGGCGAAGGCTGCACACTGAGGGTGACTGGGGTGCTCACAACCAAGCAAAACATGTTGACTCAGGCACAGCCCACCAGCCCAGTGAAAACCAGCCAGCAAAGACTGGCCATAAGACTAAGGCTCACAGACCCAGCACCGGCTGCTCACCCCCATGGGATACAGGGAGGTGGGAGGGCTGCAGCTGAGACACAGAGCTTGGCTTTTGGCAGGTTCTGGACCAAGGTGAGTCACAGTTGGGGTACCTGTGGGGAGCAGGGGTACCTGTGGGAAGCAGGGGTACCTGCAGGGGCACAAGGGAAATGGAACCAGGTAGGAGGCCGGGGCCCTGAGTGAAGGTCACACTGGAGGGGCCACTCCCACTGATGCATCATCACCTCCCAGAGGAACGCAAAGACCAGAACCAGGCACAAGCTGGGCACAAAGCCTCTGTGGAGCCCCAGCCCCACCCCTGCCCCACCACAGACATGCCTCTCGGATGTCAAAGGCCTGCACCTAAGGGATGGTGAGGAGGTGGAAGGGCAGGTTCAAGTCTGGCAAGAGCTCCTGCTGTGACTCCAGCAAGGTCACACCCTGATGCTGCACCAGGTGCATGCAGTACATGGTCACCTTTGTCATCCACATGTCTGTCACCATCACACAGGCTCCTGGTGCCCCTGTGGCGAACTTGTCAATCCATCGGAACTCAGTGTTGAGGGAAAAGGTGACAGCCCGACTGTAGGAGGGTACAGAGGGCCGGGGAGCAGGCCAGCAGGTGGCAGCCCCACCGGTCTCCAGAGAGTAGTAGACCAGGGTGCAGGTGGGTGGGTCTGTGGGGAAATCCTGGAGATGGGGTGAGGCCTGCAGGGCTGAGAGGGCTAGGGGGTGGGGGTGGAGGGTCTGCCTGTCACAGTGCTCGTCCACACTGCTCACACATCTGCTCCTCTCTCAGGAAGGTCATGCACTGGTAAGAGAGCTTCATGTACCAGGCGATGGGTAAGTGGGGGCCTTCTTCCTAATGCCAGCTCCTGCCTCGGCCACCATAGCCCCCAGGTGTAGAGCAAGCAAGACCAGTGTGGAAGCAGCTAGGGTCAGGGAGACCAGGTCAGGCTGTGCGGCTGATGCTCATCGGCGCCCAAATTGGCCAGAACCTGAGCTAGCAGCTGGGGCCACGGACGGGGAACAGGTAGGATCCTCCCACGGCTCTGTGTCCAGCTTTGGCCTCTGTGGGTACCAGGCCCTGGGTGTGTCCAGGCTGGGGCTGGAGGATGGGAGCACCCTGCCTCTCCTCAGGCAAGGGACTCAAGCTCTAGAAGCCTTCAAATGTGCAGAGAGGTGTCACCACAGGCTCTGCTCTCGGGCCCTGGATTCATGTCTGCCCCTTCGGGCTCGGGTGGACCTGGTTTTGAGGAAGTGGCTGTGTTCTGGGCCCCTGGGCCCCCAGTTCCTGCTCTGAGTGAGCAGGGTGGGTAGGGCCCTCGTCACCTTCCTCTATCAGGACCTTAGTGTGCTGCGGCTGACGCTGCCCACCTCTCCTCCATCCCACTGTCTCCTGCCTCCTGCTCTCAGTCACCTGTGGCACCAGCGTGAATAAAACTGTGGTGGTACATTTACACAACGGAATACTACCCAGCTGTAAAAAGGAAATATTACCCTTTGTGACAGCATGGATGGACCTGGAGAGTATTATGCTAATTGAAATAAGTCAGTCAGAGAAAGACAAGTATCACATGATTGCACTTATATGTGGAATCTAATGAAGAAAATAAACCAACAAAATAGAAACCGAGTCATAGAGAACAGACTGACAGCTGTCACAGGCGAGGGGGATTGCGGGACTGGGTGAAAAAGGTGAAGGGATGGATCAAAGATAAAAAACAAAATTCATAGACACATACCACAGTGTGGTATTTACCAGTGGGAACGGGGGCTGAAGGAAAGTAGAAGAGGGTAAAGGGGGGATAAATGGTGATGGAAGGAGACTGGACTTGGAATACTGAACACATGATACAATATAACAATATACAGACAATGCGTTCTAGAATTGTACACCTGAAACCTTTATAATTTTATTAACCAATGTCACCCCAATAAATTCAATAAAAATTTAAAAATTCTTTCAGAGTTTTATGTTCCCTGGAACAATGGCAAGAACCCTGTGTTCTGTGGTCCTCACATCCCAGCTCAGAGAAAGAAGGTGCTAGTTGCACCACACCTGTGCTTTCTCCCTCATCCAAGGTTTGACAATGGTGGGGCTCAACCTAAGGGAAGTAAAACTTGGGCCCCAAAGGAGTGCTGGCCCACTGGGACCACTGTTTTCCATGAGCACAGGCCCCACATCAGGACCAGGGGCAAAGAGGCAACACCCCCACATGTATGGAGAGTCTGGGAGAAGGGGTGCCCAAGGGACCAGACAATCCTTTCCTTTCTGTTCAAGGAAACATACAGCTCCTCAATAGCTCAGTACTGACCAAACGCCCTGGAAATAAGAAAACTCAGAAACCAAAGAATGGGAATGACCAGGCAACTAAAGCAAGGCATTTCCTTATTTTTCCCCTGAAAGTTTCACTTAAACATCTCTTCATGTCACTGAGCTCAGTAAATCTGGAATGCACAGGATATCTTCCTGTGTTTTCATGTCCCCCTTCCTGTGTCACTCCCTCCCACATATACAGGAGACGAGCAGCAGGTATGGAGAAAAGGGGCAGCATTCCTCTGTGCCCATTATGTTAATTGCCAAGTCAATGGAAGACAAGTCACAAGCACAAGTGTGAAGAAGGAAACATGAGACCTCTGCATTTTGCAGAACAGTTGAACTTTTGCAATTTTGCTGAGGCCCCACAACCCACACTTCACATCACAACAACCAGCAACACAAAGTGTGTCCATTTCATATGCAACTTCTGCTCCAAAGAGCCACTGAAGACTCAACAGTGAGCTTTGGGGTCCCACTACTTCAAGAACAACCCCTCGTCTAAAGAAGGGGAGCCTCACGTCTCCTCCAAGCCCCAGAATTTGCCCAATTCTCACTGAGATGACAAAAGTTCCTGAGGGTCATCCACACCCTTGACCATACCCGCCTGCCCTGACCAATGGCTTCCCAGGGCTGCCTTCCCAACGAACCAGAACTGACTCCCCCAGAAATGGCACTGCCAGGACAGGGCCTGCAGCCAGGACTGGTTCCTGAACCCCAGCCCGGGCTCTGCTGGGCTCCCGCAGCCCCCAGCTTGCGTTGGCCTGGGGGTACCTCCCTTTGAGTAGTGGCCTGTGTGGCTAGATTGCAAACTCCGAGAGGCAGGGACCAGGTCTCACTCGTTCACTGTTTGGTTGCCAAGAACTGTCACTGTTTGCTGAATAACTGAAGTGGCCAGGCGCCCAGGTGGCTACTGGTCGCGGGGTCCAGTTAGTGCCCCAGCTCAGGCACTTGGTAGTCAGACATGCTGTGACCTCCTCTCCTGCGGCATGCAGGTGTGTGCACGTGTGTCCTGTGTTCCCCCAGGAGAACCCAGGAGATGCCAGCAGGTGGGCGTCATGACCCGGTTTCAGTGTGTGCCACAACTTTGCTCCTTAGGGGACTGGCTCTTGTCTTCACCATCTCCACCTCTGCCCAGGAAAGTGAGCTCCAGAGTTAGCTCTTCCTCACCCCCAGCTCCTCCCTGTCCCAGCTCTGCGTGACCTGACATGTCTTTGCTTCCTTATCTGCAAAATGGGGAGGCTGGGGTACAGGGAGGGCAGGGAGCCAATCAGTGCCACGATGCCTCATCTCCACAATGTCTGAACCCCACTGCCTCCTGAACACCTCGGGGATCGGAGCAGGGGCTGGAGGAGTGCACACCCCACCCTCCCGCCCCTGTGACTTGAGTCGCAGTGATGAAAATGCCTGCGCCCACCCAGGTACTTCCGGGACAATCAACATGCTTACCCAGGCCTGGACCTCGGCCAGAGGAAATAAGGCTCAGAGACAGTAGGAAACAGGCAGGAAGACCCTCCTGACTCGAAGATAATTTAGACCAGTAACCATTTACCAAGGAAGGCTGTGGGTCTCCCCTTCCTGGAGATCACAGAAACATGGAAGCTAATGGGCCCCCAGAGATCCTCTGTTCCAGCCTTTCATTGTATAGATAAGGAAAGTGAGACCCGCAGGGAGGATGTAGCCTGTCCCGGGTCACAGAGCAGCATAACGAAAGAGCAGAGAAGCAGCCCTGTTGCCAGGGCTCTGCAGCCAGAGCGACTCCATGACTCCACGCTGACAGGCCTCCTTCAATCACGGGACAGCCTGGCCGACTCTCTGGCGTGTCTTTCCTGCACACATGAGGACTCCCTGAGGCCCTCCGAGGGTGAATGGCTTGTGGGAGGGAGGGGTGAGGCCAGGGGCCCCTGTCCTCAGGATGCCTAAGCCCAGGCTGCTCCCTAGGCATGGCCTGCCTCCTCCAAGGACAAGAGAGACCCCATCAGTCTGGAATGTCAGACGGCTGCTCCTGCCCGAGGCCCTGGGTCTCTCCTCGAAGACACGACAGGCCTGTACAGCCAGCCCACCCGCTCTCGGGGAGGCCCTCCACAAAGGCAGTCAGTCTTCAGTGGGGAGCCCCTCCCCAGTGGCTCTGGGTGAGTCACAGATACCCAAAACCAAGGTTCCTGCATTCGGGTAGCTTCTGGGCAAGGGGCAGAAGGACATCTGTGTGCTCCAGGGCCGCCACTTGGGAGGAGAGAAGTGGGCCAGGGAGTTCAAGGAGGTGGGATTGCATGGGCTTTTGACAGCTGCTGGGTAGGACTCGGACTAGGAGGTGGGGGGAGGTGGAGGCCTTCCCTGCCTCCTTCCAAAGCCTTCCCTGGCCTTTCTGGAGGTAGACAGGTGGGGTGGCAGAGTGTGGCTGTCAGGGCACACACATTAGGAGTTTGGAGTCCTGACACGAGTTACTGGCCTGGGCTGCTGTCTCAGTAGCTAAGTGATCTTCACAGCTTTGAAAGCCAGTCTCCTCATCTCAAAATTTGGGAGCTAAGGATGCCTCACGCAGCTCAAGGCGAGCTCACAGGTGCCAGGAAGAGCCCGGGGCCAGTGGTTTTTCAGGATAATTTCAGTTCCTGGATACTTCGGTGTACTGGAGGGGGACCTACTTGGAACCCCAGAGTTGGTATAAAGTTTATTTTAAGCTGAAGACATTTGAAATTCAGCAGATAACAGGGGGCAAAGCCTTCTCGGAGCTTCCCTTATGTGACTACAAGCAGCAACTTCTGGGAAATCAGGCCGCCACAAATTCCTTCTGAGGGCAGGTGTACTCCCAGAAGGTAGGCTGTGCGTGAGATGTACCCCACATCCCTTCTGCAGGGGAATTTTGTGGCCCTGAAGGAGACAGCAAACCACTCACACTAGCACAGACACTATCACACACGTTCTTATCAAGTGTTTGTTTTCCTCACAAGCCATGCATCTCTGCAAAAAGTCATTTAGTGTCCACGCAAGTGCCTGTCCCCCCCTTTCAAGTATTAAGACGGTAGATGTGCCCCAAATTCCAACCACCCCTTTTGGGGTATCATTGGGTAGTTCTCCTGTGTATATGGAGGTTGAATATGTAAA
Source organism: Tadarida brasiliensis (assembly GCA_030848825.1). Taxonomy (NCBI): domain Eukaryota; kingdom Metazoa; phylum Chordata; class Mammalia; order Chiroptera; family Molossidae; genus Tadarida; species Tadarida brasiliensis. The sequence goes on along the minus strand of CM061280.1, from coordinate 679,456 downwards.
TAAGCTCTGTTTTTCCTCCTGTTAATCTCTCTATTATCAGTTTAACACACACGTCGGTTACTGCAATTAAGAGTAGAGCAAAACTTTTCCTCCACTGCAATATTCAGAAAGGGGAATCTACACATGGATGTGCAGATTGTACTTACAGGCTGACTCACATACCCTGCAATAAGACATCCCTTTATGACATTTGCGAGGCACTGATGGGGTCTTTGATGATATTACGGAATTATCGTTAACTACTGTAGCTGTTAGGATAACACTGTCGTTATGCTAAACAAGAGAATTCTGCCCTTCCCGGCTGGTGGGGCTCAGTGGGTTGAGCGTCATCCCATGGACAGAGAGGTCCCAGTTCGATTCCCGGTCAGGGCACATGTGCAGGTTGTGGGCCCGATCCCCAGTGGGGGGCATGCAGGAGGCAGCTGACCCATGTTTCTGTCTCTCTCCCCCTGCCTCTCTGTCTAAAAAATCAGTAAATACATATTTACAAAATTAGAAAGAGAATTTTTATGTTTCAAAACTATATACTGAATACATACAGACACAATCTGCCCAGGACTTGACAGTTGATGCTGGTGATGTGCACAAGAGGACTCCTTATGCCGTTCTACTGTGTATCAGCTTGACGGTTTCCATAACAAGACATTTTCAACATGAAATGGAAAGGGTGGATCAAGGAGGTGTTTACCCCGGTGTGGCTTATGTACTGCACCTTGGGAAGCTTTTCCTTGTGGAGAACAGCAATCGTCAGTTTAGGAACGTGTGTGATTGTGAACACCAGCGACATTGCTGGCAGTGGCTTATGCCTGGAGACGGAGACTTCACCCCCTCACTTCAGCCCCCTCATTAGGCAGCATCTGTGCTTCTGTGCGGCTCCTCTCAGCCTGTGACAGCCGGTTTGGTTGCCAGGCAATGGAAGCCAGGAGCCAGAGCTCTTTCTCTGGGAGGGAGAAAAGGGGAAGCGCAGGGAGAGAAGCAAGGAGGGGGAAAGGTAGGAAGAGTTGCCTAGGGGAAGGCTTTCCTTGCCTAGGGGCCCGGCCCGGGGGAGAGATGAAGGCTGTGGGTCCCCTGCTGGGTGCCAGTTTCCCACAGCCCCCACTTTCCATGGTTTCTTCCTGGGGGACAGCGGCAGAGCTTGAGGTCACACAGCAGGATTGGGGGAAGGCAGGCAGGTGCACATCCTGTGAAGACCAGCGAGGTCTGGGAGGAAGTGAGGTACCTGTTAGCACCCAGGCCCACAGCCAGCATTCCAGGCAGGCCTCTTCCCAGAGACACTTGAACTCTAAGTCAAAAAATTCTGGGGGAGCAGCTCGTCAAGTGCAAACCCTGCACTGCTCACCGCCCTGAGCTAGGACCCTCCCAGAAGGTAGGAGGACAGGGGGACTCTTCTGTGGGCAGAGAAACCATCCTCCCTGACCTTGGGGGCAGGGAAGGAGGAGCGGCCGGGCGGTCTCAGGGATGCCGAGGGTTGGGGCCCTGTCTTCTGGCACTGGTTCACACCCAACTGTCACTGACAGGCTGTGTGGGCCTGAGCCCATCTCTGCCGCTCAGTTTCCTGGTCTTAGAAGAAGGGAGTTTTCGTGCCTGGTCCCTTGCCTCCTTTCAGGCCCAGATGGGCTGGTATTAAAATGCAGCTCCCCCTACTTCCACCCACCAGGCAAGATGGAGGTACCAGCACAGCCAGTGACCTGTCTCTTTGGTGAGCGCACTTCCTAGAGCCACCCGGCGGTGATTACTACGCGCTCTCTCCTGCTTGCCTGGGAGGTGGGATTTAGAGGGGCTCCAGGCTGGCACGATGCAAGATGAGGTCAAGCAGCTGCCTCAGAAATCAACCTCTCAAGATGCAGCTCTGACAGAGGAAGGCCGTCTGTAGCCAATGAGCACAACACCAGGGAGGCCAGCACTCAGGAGCTGAGCAACAGCAAGACCCAGACAGCCCCCTCTTTCCGCAGCATCTTTGTGGCTCCTGGTTGCTAGGAGCAGGCTCCTCCATCGCTAAGCAACGGGAGCCTAGTGGATTAAATCCGATTTCCTGAGCTCACTGGAAAAGGGGGTGGGTGGAGAAGGTGCAAGGCAGATACTCTGGGGAAGCTCATTCTTGCCTCCAAGCTTTGCTGGGGGATGTGTGGGTAGTGGGTGAAGGGAAGGGAGGCACAGCTGGGAACTGATCCCTAGGGAGAGGTGGAGGGGGTGTTGGTGGGAGGTTGTACACCAGGTATTCATCATAAAAGCCCAGACACCAAGAGTGAGACGAGCAAGTAAGACGCCAGTTAGAGAACTAATGCATGCTAATGCTGTTTCTTTCTGAAACCGTAGGAAAGGCCTGTAGTCCCTTGGAGGTATTTCTGAGCCACTCGACCAGGGCACACAAGACTGGACAGGGTCTGTCCTCCAAATATGGGAGGATCAGAGCAGTTTAGGGTCTATGGGCCCCCAAGCGTCCTGGGCCCAACTTCTTGCAGCTTGATGGGCCCCTTTAAAAGTGGCCTTCTGCTGTCTGCTTGAATAATCAGCCCAGGATGACAGCCAGCTCACTTCTTCCTGTGACACCAGCCCTTTCTGAACCTCGTCTTAGAAAGTGCTTTGTCCCATGAAGCCCAAGTCAGCCTTCCTGTGGCCCTTTCTTGCAGAGGTCCCAATCTGTCTTGCTGTAGGGACCTGTCACCTCTCTCTTCTGTGAGCCCCACCTTCCCCTTCTTGCCACCTCTCAGGGGACAGACTGAGTGGGGGCCTCGCCATGACTGGGTGCCGTCTGATTCCTCCCTCCCCCCAGTCTGGTATTTAGCCTCGTTAAGGGGCAAGCCAGTAGGAGGACAAATTTACAAGGAATGTCCAGGACCCAGTTCATGCCCCAGAGTCTGAGCTTCTCTCACTGCCTGGCTCTGGTACCCAGTCAGCAGGCAGGTGTTTCTCTCTCTGGTGGGGTTTCGGTTTTAGGAAGAGTTGGTTGGTTTTGAAAAAGGGCAGTGAATCCTCTCTCTGCTGTGTGGCTGTGCCCTGATCCTGAATTTCTTCAGGCCTCAGCTTTTACTGCCTGAGCAGTTCTGCTCCCTGGGTCTGGCCTGCCTAGGCTTTAGTTAACTCAGCCTCGTCTGCTGACCACTGTCCTCATGTATGTGTCCCTCAGTGATTAAGGGTACATTCAGCTGGGTTGAATATTTTGTTTTTCTCTATAACATTTTCCATCATTTAATATATGGTTTCCGTATTTGTTTTTCTGTTTCTCCCCACTGTGATATAAGTTCCATTAGGGTTAAGATTTTTGTGTTTGATTTATTGCTGTATCTTAACTGTGCAGTATAGGCCTGACATTTAGTAGGTGCTCAACAAATGTCTGCTAAATGATGAATATATGCTTACATATGAGCTCTTTATGTACTCACATGGCATGATATCCAAGGTCAATTGCTGACCGAAAAGAAGCAAAGTAGCCCTGGCCAGGTGGCTCAGTTGGAGCTTTGTCCCATACACCAAAAGTTTGTGGTTTTGATCCCTGGTTGGGGCATGTACAGAGGCCAGCTGATTGATGTTTCTCTCTCTCTCTCTCTCTCTCTCTTCTTCTTCTTCTTTTTCTAAAATCAATAAACATATCTTCTGGTGAGGACAAAAAAAAAAAGAAAAAGAAACAAGGTAAGGTACAGTATCTGTGATATAGTAACTTTTGTGTGGGAGGACAAAAGGGAAATATATAAAAAAGAAATTTGTTTTTGTATATGTCCAGAATGTCATTGGGAAGATAAACAAGAAACTGGTATCCATGGTTAATTCAAATCAGGAGAGTTGGGTGGCTGAAAGGACAGGCATAAAATAGATATTTTTCATGGTATACCTTTTTGTGCCTTTTAAACTTTATACCATTAATATGTATTACTTAAATGTTTCTATAATATTTTAAAGCTTAGACAGACTTTTGAAACCTCAAAAATAAAAGCCAACTCACTGAATCACCTCCAACAACCTCAGGCTCGACTGTTTGTCAGCTTGCCAGACCCTAGTCATATGGGCCTATGTCATGTGATTCCCTAATTCCCATCTTAGGCATTCTATTTTTAATTATGACTAATAACTGATAACTTGCCCATGTCAAGTTGTTGAAACAGACAAGAGCGTATTATATGCCAAACAGCAGGACCTCATTCTCTCATTCTCTTCTATCAAAAGCTTACCAGTTTTTTCTCTCTCTACAACATGAAGATATATATGTTTGGTGAGTTAAGTTCTCTCATTCACTACCCTTGGGAACATAAATTAGTATGGTTGTTCCCAAAGGTGGTGTATCAATATGTACTAAAGCTCAAAAGTATTCATTCTCACAAGCATCCATTTCTAGATAGCCTAAAGAATATATTAGAAATGTGCATTGCCCTGGCTGATTTGGCTGAGTGTTAGAGCATCGGCCCGTGGACCAGTGAGTCACGGGTTCGATTGGCTGCCTTCTGCATGTCCCCCACTGGGGATTTGGCCCACAACTTGGGCATGTGCCCTGACTGGGAATCGAACCAGCAACCTCCTGGTGCATGGGTTGACACTCAACCACTGAGCCACACCAGCTGGGCTATTGTTCATATTTTTTATCTTCTTATTTTTCAAGAAGACTCTTCAACATTTCATATAATACTGGTTTGGTGGTGATGCACTCTTTTAGCTTTTTCTTGTCTGGGAATCTATATATCCATAGATTCTAAATGATAGCTTTGCAGGATAGAGCAATCTTGGTTGTAGGTCCTTGCTTTTCATCACTTTGAATATCTCTTGCCACTCCCTCTGGCCTGCAAAGTTTCTGTTGAGCAATCAACTGACAGTCTTATGGGAGTTCCCTTGTAGGTAACTAACTGCTTTTAAGGCTCTCTCTTTATCTTTAACCTTTAGCATTTTAATTATGATGTGTCTTTGGTGTGGGCCTCTTTGATTCATCTTGTTTGGGGCTCTCTGTGCTTCTTGGACTTATATGTCTGTTTCCTTCACCAAGTTAAGGACGTTTTCTGTCATTATTTTTTCAAATAGGTTTTCAATTTTGTTTTTTTAATTAATTAATTAATTAATTAATTTATTGTTACAGATGTTTCTCCTTTTTCTCCCATTGACACCCTCCTCCCAATCCTGCCCCTACCAGCATTGTTGTCTATGTCCATGGTTACGCATACATGCATATAAGTTCTGTGGTTTATCTCTTCTCTCCCTCCCATCCCCCTCTTCTGAGGTTTGTCAGTCTGTACCCTACTTCTATGTTTCTGGGTCTATTTTGTTCATCAGCTTCTTTTGTTCATTATATTCCACAAATAAGTGAGATCATGTGATATTTGTCTTTCTCTGATTGGCTTGTTTCACTTAAGATAATACTCTCCAGGTCCCTCCATGTCGTCTCAAAGGATAAGAGATCTTTCTTTCTTACAGCTGCATAGTACTCCATTGTGTATATGTACCACAGCTTTTTTATCCACTCATCTATTGATGGACACTTGGGCTGTTTCCAGATCTTAGCTATTGTAAATAGTGCTGCTATGAACATAGGGGTACATATATTCTTTTTGATTGGTGTTTCAGGCTTCTTAGGGTATAGTCCTAGAAGTGGGATCACTGGGTCAATTGGCAGTTCCATTTTAAATTTTTTGAGGTAACACCATAGTGTTTTCCACAGTGGCTGCACCAGTCTGCATTCCCACAGTTTTCAATTTCTTGCTCTCTCTCTTCTCCTTCTGGCAACCCCATGATATGAATGTTGGCATGCTTGAAGTTATCTCAGAGGCTCCTTACGCTATCCTCATTTTTTTGTATTTTTGGCTGTTCTGATTGGGTATTTTTTGCTTCCTTATATTCCAAATCAATGGTTTGGTTTTCAGTTTCACCTATTCTACTGCTGATTCCCTGTAAATTATTCTTTATTTCTGTTAGCGCATCCTTCATGTCTGACTGTGCATTCTTCATATCTGACTTGTTCTTTTTTATGCTCATGAGGTCCTCACTAAGTTCCTTGTGCATCCTTATAACCAGTGTTTTGAACTCTGCATTTGTTAGATTGCTTATCTCCAGCCGGGGATCTCAGAGAAGATAGAGCAGAGAACACCAGGTAATTCTCCAAAAGTAAAGTAGCCATGATAGGCTAACAGCTTTATGGTGAATATGTTTGATTCAGAGTTAAGGAGGGCAGAAATATAATAAAGAGCTAAAGAGTTAGCAACCCAACAAGACAAGAAGTCCAAGGCAGGGAAATAGGAGAGGAGAAGGTGAAGGGACAAGGTGACAGGATGGAAGAAAAATGAGGTATAAAGCCCCAGAGACAAAGCAGAGCATTCTAAAAGCACCAAGTCAGATACCAGTTGACTCATCTGGAGGTCAATCAAGCCAGACAGGTAGCCCCATGTAGTGTTGATATAGCTAGCACAGCCAACAGTTTTAAAGACAGTGATTTGGGCTTTCTTGATTATTTCTGTAAGACCACACTCCATCCCTGTTTTCAGGCAGAATACAGGTATTGATATAAACATCACAATTGTGCTTGCAACTAATAGCTATCATTACTCTGTGGAAGTTTTAGTGTAAATGAAACCCATCTCTATATTTGTTCATTTTATTCAGGGTAAAATTATAATCCATGAGAAATTCAAGAAAGAACAGAGGGTCTACTCAGGCTCAATTGGTTGCAAGAAACCTACTCAAGTTAGCTTATACAAAATGAAATTTATTTTAAGTCTATGAGTAATAAGGTAGAAAGAGTAGTACATAAATCCAGGAATAAACATTATAACAAGAATGGACCTCATCAAGATTAGAGTGGAGCATAGTTTTGACTTCAATGTAGCCCTAGAGAGTTTCAGTAAGAGTTTAGAGTCTTCATTCTAGTGACTAAGTGACTTCTTCTTTCCATTCCAGTACCACTTGACTGCCTATAATTATGCATTATTACTCATAAATCGTCTTGTATATGGCTTATCATGGCTTCCATTCCCAATTATACCTAATGAACTTTTAATTGTAATAATTCACTATTTGTTTTTTTAAAGTTGCTTTGTTTCATATTTTAGATTTAGAAAAGAAAGTATCTGTTTAGGCCATATAATTTTTTCAAACCAGCCCATACAAACCCACTTGTGTCCTTGGAAAAGGTCTTTCTCCATCCCCCAACACAAAAATGTAGCTGTAGCAAGGGGAGGACGGACAGGCAGAGTTAATGGTAGAAAAAGTGGCTACTTAGCCAGCACCAGCTGTGGGCAGGGCCATTTTACTTAGAATAGAGTATGGGTAAAGCTTGTACTTTAACTAACATACCTGTGAAGGGAAATTATGGAGGTCTTCAAGAGTATAAGACAGTGGAATATGACATAATGTGTGGGGACAGTAAATGGCTGAAACAGTGGTGCCTACAACAGAGAAAACTATCATGAGAATCCAGTCTAAGCCTGAGAAAAGGCCTTAGACTCAAACAGTAGAAAGGTTGTTATGGGGCTCCCTTACAGGAACATTTATTGTACATCTACTTTGGACCAACCAGTTTATATTCATTCACTCATTTTTCTGGTCTCATATCATCCCTGAGAAATAATTATTATGACCCAATTGTACAGATGAAGAAACTGAAGCCCAAAGAGTAAGGATCTAAACTTATGAACCAATGAATGGCAGAGAAAGGATATAAGCCTAGGAAGTACGAGATTAATTCCACGTTCTTGTTGGGAAACAAGAAGCCTCCATAGGTGGGGATAGATAGCGGCCTTCTTTATGGACATAGGCTCATATATAAAAAGTCATGCAAATATCCTGGGGAGTTGGGCTAGTCTTCTGGGTCAGTCTGTGTTGGCATGGTTTCAAAATCAGGCAAGTCATGTAAGTTCTAGTAATAAATAAGATACGCAAGGATCAAACCTGGGGAAATGAATGCTACCAGGGGAATGGTATGTCATATTAATTTAAATTATTTTTCCTTTATTGATTTTAGAGAGAGAGGAAGGGAGAGGGAGAGATATAAACATCAACGAGAGAGAACATCGATTGGCTGCCTCCTGCATGCCCCTCACTGGGTGTTTGTCCCACAAGCTGGCCATGTGCCCTGACCAGGAATCAAACCAGTGACCTCTTGGTACATGGGTCGACGCTCAACTACTGAGCCACACAGGCTAGGCTGTGATATTAATTTTAAAATGAGCTTACGACACCTCCAATAACCAGCCCAGACAAAGGACCCTTTGAGGGCCTCTGGGCATCAAGCAAGGCCCTGGAAATTAGCCCTTACTGATGATAATGTTGTTGAATAATGAGAGAAGTACTGAGGGGGTAAGATACAGAACAGCTCCTTTTGGAGTTTTGCCTCCCTTTTGAGGCAGAGAGGAACCCAGAAGACAATGTCCTACACTGCCAGGGAAAGACAGGTCAGAGACTCCTCACTCTTCTTCCACGTTCCTCCCCCCACCCCATAGAAGAGGCTGAAGTGGGTGGGTTGGCGGTGCCAAGGATCTGGCTCAGCTTCTGCTGCCTTCTGTGCCTCCACCTTGGGGCTCTGGTGCTGCTCAGTACCCAGAGCTCTGCTTGTGGGAGTAGGGGGCAGAGGGGCCTGGGGGCAGCAGGTGCTGAGTCCGGGAGCAGCAAGCAGGCTTTCTGAGAAGTCAGGAGAAAAGAGCAATCCACTTACTTCCCTACTTTCTGTGAGGTGGACTACAAAGAGCCTTGGAGAAGAGGTTTGAAACATTCAGTTCCCCTCTGGGCCTCACTGTCCCAGTCTGTAAAACAGGCATAAGAGCAGCGCCTCCCAGAGCTGGGGAGAGGGTCAAGCGTGATGCGCGGAGATATGGGAGCACCTGTGAACTGTAAACTGCCCACCGGAGGTGAGAGCACCCTGTTCTTATTGAAGGAGGCCTCCTCTGTGTCCAGATGTGCTTGGGGCTGGGGGGGGGGGTCGGGTGGTAGGCCATTGTGTTCATGGGGCTGAAGGATGAAGGGAGTGTGTGTGCGTCTGTGCACTGTGTATGGGGGTGGAGAGGAAGCGAACGAGGAGGCAGGTAGCTGGAAGATCTCAGACTGACAGAAGGAAACTGGCCTTTGCCAGGCTTTAAGGCACAAGGATCTGCAAGGCTGGGTCCCCCAGAACACTCCACCTTGTGAGCGGGAGGGGGTATGCAGGTGTGTGTGTGAGGGGAGTGGAGGCCATACCCTGGCCCCCTCCTTCACCTCACTTGGGCAGAAGAAAGCAGGCTGGTGTAGACTGGAGGAGTGTTGGCTGGGGAGCCAATTGAGGAGGGCCGGTCTGAGGACAACCTGGTCCTTCCTACCACTCGTGGTAGGAAGTCCCGCTGGTTCACAAAGGCTAGTTCGCCTGTGTGAACGGAGGTCAGCTGGTGGGGGCTCACCTTGTCCCTGGGTGGGATCTGGGGACTGCGTGGTGTGGGCGCGGGCCTGAGCTGGGCGTGCCCAGCAGTGTGGTGGCCCTTGGACGTTCTGGGACAGCTTTTATGGGGACTGAGCGGGGTGGGGTGGGGTGGGGTGGGGGGACGTTGATGGGTGGGCCAATGCTTGCGCAGAAGCAGTTGCACTGTGCTGAGCTGCGTGGAGGAGGCGGCCCCGCAGGCCCAGCCCAGGGTTCGAGGTTGGAGCCTGGGCGAGGGCGGAGGACGATGGCTGCTCTGGCGCCAGCCTTCCCTGGCAGCGGTTCCCGCCCCAGGCCCCTCATCCCGGCTGGCCTCCCGCCGGGAATCGCTTAGGACCGCCACTAGTTGCTGCCCCACACCGCCCCTGAGGCCTTGGGGCCCAATCTGGTCGGGGGCCGCCCGTTTCCCATCGGCCCAGCCGGGTCCCCTGGAGGACTCTTGACCGACGCTGCAGAGCCTGGCGGCAGGGCGCGCAGGGCAGTGGGGGCGCGGGTCGAGGAGCGGCTGAGCCCGGGACACAGGGCAGCTGCTGTCTGTCCATGTGGCTCCGGGACAGTTGGGAGCGCCGGGGGCTGGGCCCGCCCACCTTCCTTCCCGCTCCGTTCCCCTGGGCGGGAAAGGTGGTTGTCCTGGGCGGGCCCGGTCCACTCTGAGTAGCAGGGCAGATGCATCTCCGTGGCGCATCTCCCGGGGAGATGGATGGACGGCCACGGGGGGCCGGAATCGACGCCCTGCCGCCCACGGTGACCCGAGGCCGGCGGCAGGACCAGGAGCAGCAGCCTGGGCCCTGTTCCGACCCCCCGACAGCCCTATGTCCATCCCCAGGCATCCCCTGAGGCGGGGCGGGGACCTGGTGGACCGTGGACCCGTTGGCAGCACCATCCCGGATCCCCGGCCCAGGGCAGTGTGGGGCGGGCGGGTGTGCGCTGGAAAGAGGAGTTGCGGTCGCCTCTGGCGTCTCTGCCCCCATCCCTGGGGCGGGGGCCGCGGCCTCTGGTAGGACCTGGGGAGCGGAGGCGCGGGACGTGGCTGGACGCTGGTTAGGTGTGAGCAATGGGCTAATTTTATCCGGCTCTGGCTCAACCAGAAACCAGCGTTGACCAGCGAGCCGTTTTTCCGGATGGCTCTGGCCCCGTGGACGCCAGTCGGGGGCTACACTAAGGGAAACCCTGTGGCCTCCATCCCGGAAGGGGCGCAGTAGCCCCTTGCTGTCTCAGAGAGGACCGAATATTTGTGTGGAAGTCTGTAGCTCAAGGTCGCTGTAGCTGGAACGGACCAGAGCCTGTCTTTGGAGTCTGGGAGTTGGCACTGGGACACTGAGGAGGAAAACTGATATTGGCAATAGGTCCAGTAGAAGGCCCAGGTAAAAGAATCACCCCTCTCTAAAAGGAAGGAACGTCTTACTTGAATCTCTTAGGCATCTCCAGAGCTGGGGAATGTGCTGATTTGAGAGCGTGGAGATCAGTAATTCAAAGGGCAGCCAGATCACCTGTTCTGAGAGGATTAGAAGCAGAGAATGGAGACTGGAACATAAGACCAGGGAAATGATCCAGGAGAGTAAGAGGGAAGAGTCCTGGACAGTTACAGAAAGTGGGCATGATATAATGCTTGCACCTTTTCTTCAAGAGGGCTAGCTGTATGTTTGTTTGTTTTGTGTGTGTGTGTGCCTTAAATCAGCTGTGGGGTTGGAACTTGCAAGAATGCCTCCTGAAACTAGAGAAGGGCTGGCTGTTTTTAAAGGACTAGCAGAGATGCCAACACCACCTCCCTTCCTAGGCCACCCTCATTCTGAGCTAAGCCAAACATCCCTGGTGTTGACCAATGGAAGCCCTAGACCCTTTCTGGGGGGGATTCTTGGCTTGGGAGGTGAGCATTACTGACAGTATTTCAGGTCTTCCTAAACCTTCTCAAACTAGCCAGGTTTCAGATAATAGAAGCCCTGTACTTATTTTTCTCTTTGAATGAAAACAGCTTCATTGTTTGTTCTGAACATAAAAATGACATATTCCATAAGTATTGTTTAATGAAAATAGAAATATATGAGAAAGTATGAATACTGTTCTCCCTCTATTATTTTTTTTTTGTAAAACAACAAAAAAAATCAATATATGTGCATATATCTATATAGAATTTTAGGAAGATACAGAAAATATGGAAGGATATACAAATTTTTAATATAGGTTACCTATGGTAGGGTGGGGAGGACATGCTGCCATGGAAGAGGGAAGGCAGAGAAAATGAAAGGACACGGAGGAACCCAGGCGGAGCGAGGGAGCCGAGTGACCCCCACACCAACGGAGGAACCCAGGCAGAGCGAGGGAGCTGAGCGACCCCCACACCAACGGAGGAAGCCGGCAACACACAGGAGAACTGAGCAAACTGAACAACGAAATTGACCCAGAGACATGGAGGGTGGAGTACGGGATGACGGGCCTCAGAGGAGGGGGGGAGGCGGGGGAAAGAGATAAATCACAGAGCCTATGTGCATGGGTGCATAACCAATGGACATGGACAACAGGGATGGGGACGAGGAGAAGGGGAGGGGGAGGAGGGTGTCAATGGGGGAAAAAAAGGAAAAACATCTGTAACAAAAACAAATTAATAATAAAATAAATTATAAAAAAAAAAAGAAAATGAAAGGAAAAAAAGCTACATTTATTTATTTTTTATCCTCACCGGAGGACATTTTTGCATTTATCTGAAGATAGAGCTGGAGGGAGAGAGAGGAACATCAATTGGTTGCTGGGGACAAACTGCAACGGAGGTACATGCCCTTAGTGGGAACCGAATCCAGGTCTCTCTGGTTCGCAGGCCGAAGTGCTAACTGCTGAGCCAAACCGGCCAGGGCAAAAAAAGCTGCATTTAGAAAGGTATATATGGGCCAGCTGGTGTAGCTCAGTGGACTGAGCATCGGTCCCATGGACTGAGACAGCCTGGTTTGATTCCTGGTCAGGGCACATGCCTGGGTTTCAGGCTGGATCCCCAGTAGGGGGTGTGCAGGAGGCAGCCAATCAATGTATCTCTCTCACATTGATGTTTCTTTCTCCCCCTTCCTCTCTCTCTAAAAAATCAATAAAAAAAAAATTTGAAAAAAGGTATATATGTGATCACATTTATGAGTTTATGTTAAAAAAAATGCAGACTCATTGTAGGAACTGAAAACAATATATCAAGGTGTAAGAATTAAGTAAAAATTTCCCTAAATCTTAATTCCTAGCAATAACCTCTAATAACATTTGGTGTGTGTTTTTTCAGCTAGACATACTGTTCTACATCCTGCTTTTGCATTTTTAAGGAAAATTTTATTGAGGTATATCATACATACAGAGAAATGCACAAATCATAAATGTACAGCCTAATGATGTTTTTTAATGTTAAGCTGCCCCTATAATCAGTATCTAGATCACACATAACATTACTTGCACCCCAGAAGTCTCCTGTGTCTCTTTTTAGTCCTGTCACTCCCCAAGGGTAACCACTATTCTGATTTCTAAAAAAAAAAAGCACAGGTTAGTTTTGCTTTCTATAAATTTAATCATAAGCATGTATACTTTTTTATCTATATTTTTTTGCTTGGGGTTATATTTTTTAAGTTTATTCATATTGTTCAGCAATAGTTCTTTTTCCCTCATTGTCATATAAAATTCCATTGTTTGAATATATTAGTTTATTCATCCATTCTATTGTTGATGGACATTTGGGTTGTTTCTAGTTTTTGGATATTATGAATGAAGCTTTTATGAACATTCTTGTACTTAGTTACACATTTTTGTTTGATATATGCCTAAGAATAGAATTGCTAGGTTTAATGGTATGCTTTTATTTTCAGCTTTATTGGCTATTGCCAGTTTTCCAAACCGGTTATATTGTGAGAGGTAGGTGCATTTTCCAGTCGTTCCAGGTCCTCAATAATGCCTGATATTTTGATTTATTAAAAATTCATTCTTATGGAGGTGTATTAGTATGTCCCTTTTGTTTTAATTTGAAATTTCCCTGATGATTTATGAAGTTAAACACTTTTCTGTATATTCACTAGCCATTTGGATATCTTTTGTGAAGTGCGTTTTTTCATTCTTTTGCCCATTTTTTAAATTGGGTTGACCTTTTCTTCATATAGATTTGTAAAGATTCTTTTATATTCTGGATATGCATCCTGTGTCAAATATATCTACTGTGAATATCTTGTCTGAATCGCTGAGTTGCTTTTCAGTCCTAATCATTCCTTTTGAACAAACAGATGCTTATGACTTTAATGTAGTACTATTGATCAACCTTTTCCTTTGTGGAACCAGCTTGACATGAGACTGCCTGGTTATCTATTCTATCATCAGTAATGGGAATTATCAAAACTTTCATTTTTCCAATTGGAAAACAGTTTCATTGTTGCTTCAATTTGCATTCATTTACTTAAAAGTGAGGTTGAATATTTTATATATGTTAATTGATCATTTAGACCTTTTTCTATAAGTTGCCTGTCAAGTATCTTCCCTCAGCCCTGCAAGTAAGTCTCCCAGGCAGCTGTGGTTCACCAAGGCCTGCCTTACTTGTTCAGCCCCTCTCTCCTGCTTGCTCATCCCAGATGTCTAGCTCCACCTTTCTGATCTGTCATTTCAGAGACCCTGCTAGTAGCTCACCCTTGTCATCTTGTGGCTGGCCTCTTTGCTCTTAGCTTGTTTTATTGTGTGTGTGTGTCAATTCCTCATGTCACACTAATGATTTTCCAGTGGCACCATCATGCATTTCTTGAATGAATATTTAGTGGGTGGGGGATACAGTGGTGAATGAAATAGACAAGGTCTTGCCTTAGTGGAGCTTATAGTCTGTGTTGTTATTTTAAAAAGTCTGATTCTGAGATCCAAGATGTCAGCAGAGTTGGTAGGAGTTACATTCACCTCCTCCCAGGACCAAACTGGAATTACAACTAAATTATAGAACAATCAACCTGAATAACCAACTGAAGACTAGCTGAACAGAAGTCTTATGTTTAACGATTTACAGAAGAAGCCACATTGAGACTGGTAGGAAGGGCAGAGATGCAAAAAGGGCTGGCTCTGCTCCCATGAGCAGCAGCTGAGATTCTGAAGGGATATCTCAGCTGCAAATGTTTCCTCTGAGAGGGATCTCAACCCCATGCTGGGCTCCACAGCCTGGAGCACTGTACTGGGAAGAGGAACCAACATAACATCTCGCTGTGAAAACCAGAGAGGAGTCTATCCACCTGGGTGAGAAGGGAGACTGCTAGAAACCCAGGCACCTTCTTGAGGGGCCAGTGCAAAAAATCTAATTCGCAGCCACTCACCCTGGGCTTCAAGGGAAGGAGGGCAGCTCAGAGTGGGCTGAAGTCATACAGGAAGAGACTGTGTTGTGGGGTTTCGGGAAGAGGGCAGAACAGACAGCCACAATGTCCCTGTGCTGAGTCACTCTCTGACACTACCCACAGATACCATGTTCCTGGTTCGAACACACCCCTCCATATGGCATCAGCCTGGGGTGATACACTAGCTCCACCCTGATGACTCCTTGAGACCCTGCCCTGCCAAGCTTGTATCCTGTAGAGCAGTGGTTCTCAACCTTCTTAATGCCGCAACCCTTTAATACAGTTCCTCATGTTGTATGTGGGCATATCTGCATGTGGGCGGACCCACCTGGAGATGGATAGAGGAGCGGTGTCTCGGTTCCTAAGACCATCGGAAATATGTGTTTTCCGATGGTCTTAGGTGATCCCTGTGAAAGGGTCATTTGAGAACCGCTGCAGAGGAATCTGCTGGTTGCAGCCAGCCTGTGCCCATGGTGCACTCTTTCTGGGAAGGATTTTGAGGAGATCTAGGCACACTCAGAGTATCAGAGATGCACAGGGAGAGACTGAGTTGTGTAGTTCTAGGGCAAGGGCCATTTTCCCCCTGCCACGACCAGTGCCACTGTTCCTGTGCAGAGCCCTCCCTCCACACAACCAAATATTACTCTGTTTTAGCCTGATGAACCCTATTGACCTCACCCTGATGACTCCCTGAGATGCCACCCCACTACAAAGTCCCCAGACCCCAAGCAGGTGTCAGTTGGCCTTGGTGTACCCTGAGACTTTTGCTGAGTGGCCTCAGACACAGCACTGGCACAAAGTTTGAATCTCTATCAAACTGGTAAACACCCATCACCCCTACCTGGTGATTTACTGAAAACCTACCTCATGTAACTTGAATACAACCAGAGGCTCTTTCAGTGACTGACCCAGCAGGTAGCAGGCAGGCGAAGGCAGATCTTGAGGTGCATTGAGCCTTTTGCTGACCTACCTCCAGGCTCAGTGCTGCTGAAAGCCAATATTAGTACACAGTTTAGCACCTCTTATGTGCAGCCAGGGACAGCAGAGGCAGTCACAAACTGTAGATCATTTTGTAGCTCCTAACAGGTAGCCCAGGGCCAGTCACAGGCAACACCTGACATTGACCTGCACCGGAGTCCCTCCCAAGAGTTCCCAAAAGCAACATACTTGGTGGCACGCTTTAGACCACATCAGAGCTTGACCCAATTAGCTTCACAAGCAGCATACCCAAAGGGTGATATCAGTAGGGACCAGACCCTGTTGAGGCAAATTCTGCCTCATGGGGTCAATCCCCACCATCAGCCAGATTGAGGTCCACCTCATCCATGGATGAGCCAACAGCAATAAAGTCTTAGCTACAACAGGAGGGCTCACATAACCCACCCAAAGAACATTCCTTGGGCACCTAGCTCAGGTGAACAGGGAGATTGCACCACTGAGCCCTATAGGACACCTACTATATAAAGCCACGATACCAAGATGGAGAGACATAGCAGATCTCCCTAATACACACACACACACACACACACACACACACACACACACACACACAAAATACAGAGAGGCAGTCAAAATGGGGAGACAAGGAAACTTGCTCCAAATGAAAGAACAGGAGAAATCCCAAGAAAAATAACTAAATGAAATTGAGGCAAGCAACCTATCAAATACATAGTTCAAAACAATGCTTATAAGGACACTCAAGGAACTTAGGGCAAGAATGGATGAATGTAGTGAGAATTTAAACAGAGGTAGTAAGCATAATAAAGGACATAGAAACCATAATAAAGAATCAGTCAGAAACGAAGATTACAATATCTGAAGTGAAGAATACACTAGAAGAAATCAATAGCAGATTAGATGGAGCAGAGGATCGAATCAGATATTTGAAATACAAGTTAGCAGAAAACAACCAATCAGAACAGCAACAAGAAAAGATAATTTAAAAAATGAGGCTAGTTTAAGGGACCTCTGGGACAATATGAAGCATAACAACATCCACATCATAAGTGTACCAGAAGGAGAAGAGAGAGAGCGCAATGGATTGAGAGCTTATTTGAAGAAATAATGACTGAAAACTTCTCTAACCTGGGAAAGGAAAAAGACACACATGTTTAGGAAGTGCAGAGAGTCCCAAAAAAGATGAACCCAAAGACATATCATAATGAAAATGGTAAAGGTTAAAGACAAATGCAGCAAGAGAAAGACAGTTACCTACAAGGCAGCTCTTATAAGATTGTCAAGTGATTTCTCAACAAACACATTTCAGGCCAGAAGGCATTGGCATGGAATATTCAAGTGATGAAAAGTAAGGACCTATAACCAAGACTACTCTGCCCAGCAAGGCTATCATTTATTTTATTTTATTTAAAAAATTTTTTCTTTATTGATTTTAGAGAGAGAGGAAGGGAAAGAGAGAGATAGAAACATCGATGAGAGAGAACATTGATTGGCTGCCTCCTGTATGCCCCCCACTGGGGATTGGGCCCACAACCTGGGCATGTGTCCTGACTGGGATTCGAACAGGCAACCTCTTAGTGCATGGGTCAACGCTCAACCACTGAGCCACACCAGCTGGGCGCAAGGCTATCATTTAAAACTGAAGGAGAAATAAACAGCTTCTCAGATACGAAAAAGCTAAAGAGTTCATTACCACCAAACCTGTATGAAAAGACATGTCAAAAGGACTTTTTTAAGAAGAAAGAAAAAGAGAAAAAAATTTAAAGAATAAAATGGCAATAAATACGTACCTATCAATAATCATTTTAAATGTAAATGGATTAAATGCTTTAATAAAAAGACTTAGGGTAGCTGAATGGATAAGAAAACAAGACCCATATATATGCTGTCTACAAGGGACCCACTTCAGAGTGAAAGACACACACAGACTGCAAGTAAAGGGATGGAAAAAGAATTTTAATGCAAATAGAAACAAGAAAATGCTGGGGTAGCAATACTTACATCAGATAAGATATACTTTATTATTTATTTATTTTTTAATTTAAAGCAATAAGTATTTAATTTTAGAACTGTGTGGGACTTTCATTCAGCCCCGCCCCTCCCCCCTTTTTATTTTTTTTCAATATTTTTTTTCTCTCCATTTTTTATTAATTTATTTTTGTTACAGATGTTTCTCCTTTTCCCCCCCTAGACCTCCTCCTCCCCATCCCATCCCCCACCTCCCTAGCATTGTTATCTATGTCCATTGGTTACGCATACACGCATATAAGTTCTTTAGATAAGATGTACTTTAAAACAAAGGCTATAATAAGAGACAAAGAAGGACATTATATAATAAAAGGATCAATCCATCAAGAGGATATAATCCTTGTAAACATTTATGTACCCCACATAGGAATACCTAAACATATTAAGCAAATCATGATGGCCCTAAAGGAAGAGACTGACAGTAATACAGTCTTAATAGGGGACTTTAACATCCCATTGACATCAATGGATAGAACTTCCAGACAGAAAATCAACAGAGAAACAGAGGCCTTAAATGATACAGCAGATCAGAAGGATTTTAATTGATATCTTCAGAGCATTTCACCTCAAAGCAGCAGAATATACATTCCTTTCAAGGGCACATGGACCATTTTCCAGGATAGACCACATGTTAGGACACAAAACAAGTCTTGATATATTTAAGAAGATTGAAGTCATATCAAGCATTTCCACCAACAACAATTGTATGAAACTAGAAATCAATTATAAGAAATAAAACAAAAAACACATGGAAGCTAAATAATGTTACTAAGTGATAGATGGGTTAACAATGACATCAAGAAAAATCAAAAGATACTTTGAGACAATGAGAATGAAAGCACAACAACCCAAAATCTATGGGATCCAGCAAAAGCAGTTCTAACAAGGAAATTCATAGTAATACTACTTCAAGAAACAAGAAAAATCTCAAATAAATACTCCAAACTTACATCTAGAGGAACTACAAAAAGAACAACAAATGAAGCCCAAATGAGTAGAAGAAAAGAAATAATAAAGATTAGAGCAGAAATAAAGAAAATACTGTCGAAAACACAATACAAAAGATAAATGAAACCAAGAGCTGGTACTTTGAAAAGATAAACAAGATTAATAAACCTTTAATCATACTTATCAAGAAAAAAAGAGAGAGGACCCAAATAAATAAAATAAGAAATGAAAGAGGATAAGTAACAACTGATACCACAATAATACAAAGAATTATAAGTAAATATTGTGAACAACTATATATCAACAAATTGGACAATCTGGAAGTAATAGATAAATTCCTAGAAACATTCACTCTTCCAAAACTGAAACAAGAAGAAACAAGCCCTGGTTAGTTGGAGCATTGTCCCATACACCAAAAGTTTGTGGGTTTGATTCCTGGTCAGGGCACATAACTAGGTTGTGGATTTGATTCCCAGTCCAGGGTGCATACAGGAGGCAAGCGATCGAAGTTTCTCTCTCACATTGATCTCTAT
Source organism: Tadarida brasiliensis (assembly GCA_030848825.1). Lineage (NCBI taxonomy): Eukaryota > Metazoa > Chordata > Mammalia > Chiroptera > Molossidae > Tadarida > Tadarida brasiliensis. The sequence continues at coordinate 660,317 of CM061280.1, read as the reverse complement.
CTCTCTCTCCCTTTCTCTCTCTAAAATCGATAATATCCTTGGGTGAGGACAACAAAATTAAATAAAAAATTGAAAAAAGAAGAAACAGAATAGCTGAACAGACTGATTACAACCAACGAAATAGAAGCAGTAATGAAAAAACACAAAAAACAAAAGAACTCCTAGACTGGATGGCTTCACAGGTGAATTTTACCAAACATTCAAAGAAGAACTATCAAACTTTTCCAAAAAATTCGAGATGAGGGAGGACACCCAAGATCATTTTACCAGGCCAGCATTATCCTAATTCCAAAACCAGATAAAGATATTACAAAGAAAAAAAGGTATAGGCCAATATCTCTGATGAAAATAGATGCAAAAATTCTCCACAAGATATTAGCAAACCAGTTCCAACAATACATTTATTTATTTATTCTTTTAGAGAGAGAGGAAAGGAGATAGAGACAGAAACATCGATGTGAGAGATACATCAATCGGCTCACTTTTGCACGCCCCTCACTGGGGATTGAGCCCGCAACCTGGGCATGTACCCTGACTGGGAATTGAACCGGGACCTCTCAGTCCATGAGATGACGCTCAATCCAGTGAACCACACCAGCTGGGCCCAGCAATACATTTAAAAGATCATACACCAGCCCTGGCCACTGTGGCTCAGTTGGTTGGGCGTTGTCCCATGCACCAAAAAGTTGCCAGTTTAATTCCCTGTCAGGACACATGCCTGGGTTGTGGGCTCAATCCCCAGTAGAAGGCATGCAGGAGTCAGGCTATCGATGTTTTACTCTCACATTGATGTTTTTCTCCCTTGCTCCCTCTCCGAAAATCAATTTTAAAACTAGTTTTAAAAAAATCATACACGATAATCAAGCAGGATTTATTCCAGGGTTTATACACCAAGGTTGATACAGTTTCTGCAAAACAACAAATGTGATACCACATAAACCAGATGAAGGATAAAAATCACAGGATCATATCAATAGATGCAGAAAAAGAATTTGATAAAAATCCAGCACCCATTTATGATAAAAACTCAGCAAAGTGGGAATAGATGGAACATACCTAAACATAATAAAGGCTATATATATATATAACACACCTACAGCCAGTATCATACTCAACAGGCAAAAATTAAAAGCATTTCCCTTAAGATCAGGAACAAGACAGGGGTCTGCTTTCATAACTATTATTCAACATAGTACTGGAAGGGATCAGAAAAGAAGAAAAAGTAAAAGGCCTTCAAATTGGAATGGAAGAAGTAAAACTGTCATTATTTTTATATGATATGATATTGTATATAGAGAACCCAAAAGAGTCTACCAAACAGCACCTAGAACTGCTAAATGAATTCAGTAAAGTAGCAGGACACAAATTAAATATTCAGAAATTGGTTGCATTTTTATATACCAATAATGAACTACCAGAAAGGGAAACTAAGAAAACAATCCCAGCCCTGGCCGGTTTGGCTCAGCGGTTAGAGCGTCGGCCTGCGGTCCAGAGAGACCCGGGTTCGGTTCCCGCTAAGGGCATGTACCTTGGTTGCAGTTTGTCCCCGGCCCTGGTTGGTCGTGCGGGTGGCAGCCACTCGATGTGTCCCTTTCACATCGATGTTTCTCTCTCTCTCTCTCTTCCTCTCTCTCCCTCCCACTCTATCTGAATAAAAAATGAAAAAATGTCCTCAAGTGAGGATAAAAAAAAAAAAAAAAGAAAACAATCCCATTTATAACTGCATAAAAACGGGATATACCCTTCTAGGAATATACCCTAAGAAACCTGAAACACCAATCAGAAAGAATACATGTACTCCCATGTTCATAGCAGCACTATTTACAATAGCTAAGATCTGGAAACAGTCCAAGTGTCCATCAGTGGATGAATGGATAAAAAAGCTGTGGCACCTATCCACGATGGAGTACTATGCAGCTGTAAGAAAGAAAGATCTCTTATCCTTTGAGACGACATGGAGGGACCTCGAGAGTATTATCCTAAGTGAAACAAGCCGAGCAGAGAAAGACAAATATCACATGATCTCAATTATTTGTGGAATATAATGAACATAACAGTCTGAGGAACAGGGTAGACCCAGAGATGTGGAAGTAGGGTACAGACTGACAACCCTCAGAAGAGGGGGTGGGGGGAGGGAAGAGATAAACCACAGAACTTATACGCATGTATGCATAACTGATGGACATGGACAACAAAGCTGGGGACGGGGTGGGGGGATGGGGAAGAGGGTGTCAATGGGGAAAAAAAGAGAAACATCTGTAACACAAATAAATTAATAAAATAAAAATAAAAAATATTCAGTAATAAATTTAACCAAGGAGGTAAAAGATCCATACTTCCAAAGTTATAAGACATTGAAGAAAGAAATTGAGTAATATACATATAAGTGGAAGCACATACCGTACTTATTTTTTAGAGCTTTTTTTTTTTATCCTCACCCGAGGATATTTTTCCATTTATCTTCAGATAGAGAGGGAGAGGGGGAGGGAGGGAGGGATAGAGAGAGAGAGAGAGAGAGAGAGAGAGAGGGAGAGAAACATCGATGTGAGAGAGACACATCGATTGGTTGCCTCTCGCATGACCCGACCAGGGCTAGGGACAAACCACAACCGAGGTGCGTGCCCCTGGCCAGAATCAAACCCATGAGTCTTTGGTCCGCGGGCCGACGCTCTAACTACTGAGTCAAACCAGCCAGAGCTACCGTGCTTATTGAGAAGAAGAATTGACATCATTAAAATGTCCATACTACCCAAAACAATCTATGGATTCAATGAAATTCTTATCAAAATACCAATGGCAGTTTTCACAGATCTAAAACAAATAATTCAAAAATTTATATGGAACCACAAATTTCTTAAATAGCCACAGCAATCTTGAGAAAGAAGAATGAAGTTGGAGTTATGCTACCTGATATCAACCTATAGTAATCAAAACAGCATGGTACTGTCATAAGAACAGACACATAGATCAATAGATTCCAGAAATAAACCCTCACCTATATGATCAAATAATCTATGACAAAGGAGGCAAGAAGATATAGCTGGGTAAAGATAGTCTATTCAACAGTGTTCAGAAAATTGGACAGATACATGCAAAAAATGAAACTAGACCAACTTCTTACACCATATACAGGAATGAACTCAAAATGGGTTAAAGACTTAAACGTAAGACCCGAAAACATAAATCTCCTAGAAGAAAACATAGGCAGTAAACTTTCTGACACTTTTCTTACCAATATTTTTCTGATATGTCTCCTTGGAAAAGGGAAACAAAAGAAAAAAATAAACAAATGGCACTCCATCAAAACAAAAACTTTTTGTACAGCAAAGGAAACCATCAACAAAATGAAAAGAAAACCTGTCAAATGGGAGAAGATATTAGACAATGATACATCCAATAAGAGGTTAATATCTAAATTTTATTAAGAACTCATACAACTCAACATAAAAAACAAACAAACAAATAATCCACTGAAAAATGAGCAGAGGTCCTAAATAAATACTTCTCTAAAGAGGACCTTCTCTAAAGATGGCCAATAGACATATGAAAAAATGCTCAACATCACTAATCATCAGAGGGGTGCAAATTAAAACTACAATGAGGTATCACCTCACACCTGTCAGAATGGTTATTATCAATAAATCAAGTGTTGGTGAGGATGTGCACTGTTAGTAGGAATGCATATTGGTGCAGCCAGTATGAAAAAATAGTATGGAGGTGCCTCAAAAACTAAAAATAGAACTGCTTTATGCCCCAGCATTTGCACTTGTAGGTATATATCTCAAGAAACTAATTCATAGCAGCGTTATTTACAATAGCTGAGATCTGAAAACAGCCCAAGTGCCCATCAGTAGATGAGTGGATAAAAAAGCTGTGGTACATATACACAATGGAATGTTACTCGACCATGAAATATTACCATTGTGACAGCATGGATGGACCTAGAGGGTATTATGCTAAGTGAAATAAGTCTGTGAAAAGAAGACAAATACCATATGATTTCATTTATATGTTGAATCTAAAGTACAAAATAAGCAAACAAAATAAAAACAGACTAATAGATACAGAGAACAGAGTGATGTTTTCCAGAGGGGAGGGGTGTTGGGGAACTGGATGAAAAAAGTGAAGGGATAAAGTACAAACTGGCAGTTACAGAATAGTCACAGGGATGTGAAGTACAGCATAGGAAATGTAGTCAATAATATTGTAACAACTATGTATGGTGCCAGGTGGGTACTGGAAATACTGCAGAGAACACTTTGTAAAGTATATCATTGTCTAACCACCATGCTGTACACCTGAAACTAATACAAATAATACTGAATGTAAACTATAATTGAAAAATGAAATGTAGATAAAAAAACATAACGAAACTGAGGCACAAAAGCAAAAAAAGTTATTTTCCCCTACTTTTTACTAGTTTATTTTTGTTTTTTTATTGATTTTTAAGAACTTATTATATATTAAGAATATATAGTTCCTATTGCTATTCTGCCCATTACTTGATAGATTTTATTTCTAATTTCCCACTTATTTAAATAATGCAGTAGTAAATATCGTTGAACATACTCATAAATAAATATTCTTGTATGTTTACATGTATTCATCTATTTCCAGGAAGAAGAATTGATGGGGTAAAAGTATATACTTTTGAATTGATTTATTAAATATTGAGTAGATAAAAATGATATTCATAAAATATATATAACAAGGAAATTGTCCTTAGTGAGGTCCAGCTGACATTTAATAAACTTCCCATAAAGCGTATGATGTGATAATTTTTGACACATGATATATTGACTCCATTACCACAAACAAAATAATAGACATAACCATCACTTCCAAAAGTTTTTTTATGCTACTGTGTAATTACTCATTTTTATTGCTGAGTAGTATTCCATAGTTTTGTTATCCATTCACTTGGTGGTGGACATGTGTATTCCCTAATATTTAAGCTATTAAAAATAATGCTATTAACATTTATGTATAAATGTTTGTATAAATATATGCTTTCAGTTTTCTTGGGTAAATATCTAGGAGTGGAATGATTTGATCATATGGTAGGTGTACGTTGTGCTTTAAAAAACTGCCAAATAGTTTTCCAAAGTGGGTCCCCGTGAACACACCACAGTGTTTCTGCCTAGGGTTAGCCCATCAGAGACTCAATGCTCAAAGGGTTTCATTAGGAGCTAGTCACATACACCCTATGCCTACCACATAACAAAATGCCAGACTACCAGAAGGAAAGCAGGTATTTAACATAAACTTTATCATTTGTACAAACAGTCTAGCGTAGTGAACAAAGTTTATCAGTTTTGAAAAGGCCAAGTGAGAAGCTCAGTCTTTCATCTCCACCAACAAGTAATGAGCTGCCCTTCTGATTATGCCATTAGAGACCATGTAAAAAGCTTGAATGTCATCGCCACCTGGCAATAATGAGGTTCCCCTCCCACTGCCCTCTGGAGTGGTGTTATAAGAGGACTAAGAAAGAGTCAGGATTTTCACCATAATCCAGCAGTAACAAGAAGATCCCCACCATGGTGTTGGTGGAAAAGACTAGAGAAGCCATAACACTCATCACCACCCATAATTAATGAGTTTATCCCCCACCCTCTGTTAATGGAGGCCAAGTGGGGAAATGAGACTTCTATTTACATCTGCCTATAAGTAATGAGGCAGTACCCCACTTCCCCTGAAAAAGCGATTTCAGACAAAGCCAGCCAGAACAGAATGTTTTATTTAAAAAAATTTTTTTTCTTTATTGATTTTTAGAGAGAGAGGAAGGAAGAGGGAGAAAGAGATAGAAACATCGATGAGAGAGAACATCGATTGGCCGCCTCCCGCATGCCCCCCACTGGGGATCGGGCCCACAACCTGGGCATGTGCCCTGACTGGGAATTGAACCAGCGACCTCTTGGTGCATGGGTTGATGCTCAACCACTGAGCCACACTGGCCGGGCTCAACAGAATGTTTAGAATAATATCCTGAGTCCCATTACATAATATAAAAATGTCCAGGTTTCACTTGAAAAATCACTTATCAAACCAAGAAACTGAAAGATCTTAAAGTGAGTGAAAAAAGATATTCAAGCCCTGGCCGGTTTGGCGTAGGGGTTAGAGCACTGGCCCACGGACCAGAGAGTCCTGGGTTCCTTTACCGCTAAGGGCACGTACCTCCGTTGCAGTTTGTCCCCGCCCCGGTTGGGGTCGTGTGGGAGGCAACCACTTGATGTGTCTCTCTCACGTTGATGTTTCTCTCTCTCTCTCTCCCTCCCTCTCTCCCTCCCGCTCTATCTGAAGACAAATGCAAAAAGGTCCTCAGGTGAGGATCAAAAAAAAAAAAAAGATATTCAAGCCCTGGCCAGTGTAGCTTAGTTGGTTGGGCATCATCCTGTGCACTGAAAGGTTGCTGATTCGATTCCCGGTCAGGGCACATGCCTGGGGTTGTAGGCTCGATCCCCAGTGGGGGGCATGCAGGAGGCAGCCGATTGATGTTCCACTCTCATCAATGTTTCTCTCTCTCTCTTCCACTTCTTTCTTCTCTCTAAAAATCAATAAAAATGTTTTTTTTTTAATAAAAAAAAGATATTCAATAAATGCCAATAATTAGATGACAGGAATGTTAGAATTATCTGACAAAATTTTTATTTTTATTTTTTCAATTGAGTTTATTGGGGTCACTGGTTAATAAAATAATACAGGTTTCAGGCATACAATTCTACAAAACACAATCTGTATATTGTATTGTGTGTTTACCACCCCAAGTCAAGTCTCCTTCCATCACTATTTATCACCCCCTTTACCTTCTTTTACCTTTCTCCACCCCTACTTCTCTCTGGCAATCACCATACTGTTGTCTGACAAAAATTTTAAAGCAGCCATAATAGAAATGCTTCAATGAGAAATAACAAACACACCCGAAACACATAAAAAAAAGGAAAGTCTCAATAAAAAATGTAAGACATATACAAGAACAAAATATAAGTTTTACAACTAAAAAAGAAAATGGAAATAAAATGCTCATTAGATGGAGTCAGCAATAGAATGGAGGAGGCCAGAGAAAAGAATCAGTGACTGGAAGATAAAGTAAGAGAAATGATCTAAAGTAAACAACAGAGAGAAAATATACTTTAAAAAGGCAAGAAGTAAAAAGAGCCACAGGAACATGGGGACTATGAAGAAAGAACTAATATTTATGTCATCAGAGTCTCAGAATTAGAGGACAAAGAAAGTGAGGCTGAACACATACTAAAAGAAATTATGGCTGAAAACTGCTCAAATTTGGACACATAAACCTATGGATTCAAGAATCAGAAGAAACTCCAAACAGGAAAACCCCAAGACATCCATGCAAAGATACATGCTAAAATTGTGAACGCAGAATTATATACTCTTTGAAAATATCCTTTTTTTTTTTTTTTTTGGTTAATCCTCACCTGAGGATATTTTTTCCATTGATTTTTTTAAGAGAGAGTGAAAGGGAGGGAGGAAGAGAGAGAGAGAAAGAGAAACACTGACGTGAGAGAGACACATGGATTGGTTGCCTCCTGCACAAGCCCCGATTGGGGCTGGGGATCCAACCTGCAACTCAGGTACATGCCCTTGACTGGGACTCGAACCCATGACCCTTTGGTCCATGGGCTATTGCTTCAAGCAATCCATAGTTTGTGTCTGTCTCCATAGGACTTAGCTGTACATGGGAGACCCCAAACAAGGGCCAGCTTGTTAGTAGCACAGGACCCAGGGATGGGTCAGCAAGTGTCCCAAGGCTCCTAGGGCTCCGCCTCCACCTGCTTCCACCTGCAGGCCAGCTCTCAGTGTTAGTCACTGAAAAGGCTGTTTCTGAAAGGGCTTTTGGCTGAATTAGGAATATGGGACCTCTGGGTCTCCCGTGAAGGGGAGGTGACATTCAGATTTCAGGGCAGATGGTGGATGTGTTCCCCCATTCCACAGCCACTCTGCTGAGTCTGTCCTGGAATATGTCCCTGTCTTTGGCTCGGCAGAGCTCCTCACAGGCAGTCCAGTGGGATCTGCTGGAAGCTGGGAGTTGCTATCAGCTTTCCCGTGACAGGGAAGCACCAGTCAGGTTCCTGAGACAGTGTGGGGGAATGGCCCCATCCCCAAGCCAGTCACTGTTGCCCCCTGATCCTCTTGGCCTCTGTTGCTGTCTCCTCATCAGTGGTCAATATGCAGGGTGGGGCAAGTGGGATTCCTGAGGGTGGGGTGAGCTGTATCCCTGAGGGTGGGGTATTTGCTTTTTCCTGAGCTGTGGCTGCTGGGAGAGGCCTGCACCTCTCAGGAAACATGGCTGCTGCAGTGTAGGGGGTGGCGACGGATCGCAGGTCTCCCGGCTGCCACTGTTGCAAGTCTCCCAGCAGTGCTTTCCACCCCAGCCTCTCCTCAGGCAACTCCAGTCTGCAACGCCCTCCCTTCACCAAAGCCCAAAGCCTCGGGTAAGTGGCTGCAAATGAAAATCCTGTGCTCTGGATTTAAAAAAAAAAATGTGGCTCTATTTCTGAGTGGCTCTGGCTCTCCTCAGTGACCAGAAGCCCTGCTGCCTTTCACAGCTGGATGTTACATGGGCCACTGTTCTCACCTCTGGTGCTCCAGGCTGGGGACCCAAACCTGGAGTCCAAGCTTCGCTCCTGTCAGTCAAGATATCCCTCCTCACCCTTGGCCTGCTGCCCTTGGAAGCTGGGCCAGTCCCTCTCCTCACCTCACCCTTCCTATCAGTCTGCAGGTGGTTTCTGTCCTTCCTTGTTAAAAGTCTCCTTTTCAGCTAGTCCTCAGTTGGTAATTCCAGGTGAATGATTCCCCATTTAGTTTTATTTTCAGCCTGGTCCTGGGAGGAGGTGCAAGAAAGGTCTACCTATTCCGCTGCCATCTTGAAGCTCCCCTTTTTATTCTTTTTTAGATTTTCCATTTATTTGCTTAAAATACCCATCTGTTCTTTCATGCTATCTACTTCATCCAAATAGAGACCTTAGCAGATTAATAATAGTTATTTTAAATTTCTAGTTGGATAATTTCAACATCTCTGCCATGTCAGAGTCTGGTTCTGTTGTTTCCTCTGGCTGGCTTCTCTTCAAACTGTGTTTTTTTGCCATTTAGTATCTCTTATAATTAATTTTGAAAACCAGATATGATGTTTTAAGTAAAAGGAAATGGAATACATTGGCCTTTATTGATGTAGTGATAAGGTGTGGGAAGAGGGGAAGCATTCTGTGCATCTATGATTACGTCTCAGTCTTTTAGTGAGTCTGTGCTCCTTGGCTGTGAGCTTTACAAGTGATTCTCAGTTTTTCATCCCCTATGTGGATCAGGAAGGTCAGAGTAGTCTCTGATAAAACCCCAGTAGTTTACACTCTGGTAAAATAGTTTGGAAGAATGGCCTGGTTTTGAAGAACAGACTGTATCGGAAACATTCCAAAATGGCTTCTTTTCCCATTCCCCTGTCAGAAGCACAAGGGGTTTTTCTCCAGTCCTCATTGTGAGAACCTGGTAGGCTTCCTGGAGGTAAAAATCACAGAAGTGTTGGGGCACTTTTATGACTAGACTTCCAGGAGTTTTAAACTCTCAAACTTGTCCATATTGAGCCTCCAGCAATTAATCAATTACAGTTTAGGTTTTCCTACTTCAGTACTGATTCCCACGGAGGCTTCTGCTCTGGGTTTTTGTTCTGATAACTGTAATTCTCTGTATCTGCCTGTCTTTCTCTCCAATTTTGGGGGCATCAGTTTGTCCTTCATCCTTGATTCTCTGATCTATGAAGAATTGTTAATTTTCAATTTATTGAGCTTTTTAGTTGTTAGGATGGAGTGATGATTTCCAAGCTCCTTACATGCTGTACCAGAAAGTGGAAGTCTTTCCTTCATTTTTGAAAGTTAGTTTGACTGGATATAGAATTCTTACCTGATTTTTTTTTCTTTTTCAACATTTTAAAAATGTTATCTTATTGCCATTTGGCCTCCATGGTTTCTCGTGAGAAATTGGTTGTTAATCTTATTGAGGATCTCTTCTATATGTTCAGTCACTTCTCTCTTGCTGCCCCCCCCTTTTTTTGGCTTCAGATACTTTGAAAATAATATGTCCCAGTGTGGATCTCTTTAAGTTTATCCACTTGGAATAGGTTGAGCGTCTTTGACGTCTAGATTTATGTTATTCCTCAAATTTGGGAAGTTTATGGTCATTATTTTTTCAAATATTCTTTCTGCCCCCTTTTCTCTCCTTTCCTTCTGAGAATCCCATTATGTGGATATTAGTATTCAATGTTATTCCACAGGTCTGTTAGACTCTATTTTTTCTCTCTCTCTCTTTCCACTTCCCAGACTGGATAATCTCAATTTACCTATCACCAAGTTTACTGGTTCTTTCTTATAGCTGCTTAAATCTGCTATTGAATCCCTCTAGTGATATTTTTTTCATCTTAATGATTATAGTTTTCAGCTCCGAAATTTCTATTTGGTTCCTTTCTATAATTTCTCTCTGTCTTTATTGATATTCTATATTTGTTTAGACATAAATCTCCTGTTTTCCTTTAGTTGTTTGTGCATGGTTTCCTTTATCTCTTTTAGCATATTAAGACCATAGAATTAAAATCCTTGTCTAGTAAGACCAATGCCTGAGCTTCTTTATGAACAATTTTTATTAATGTATTTCCCCCCTGTAAATGGATCATATTTTCTGGTTTCTTTCTATGCTTCATAATTTTTTTGAAAACTGGAAAATTTGAATATTATAATGTAACAACTCTGGAAATGACATTCTCTGTCTTCCCCAGGGTTTGTTTCTGCTGCTTATTGTGGATTGTTTGGGTGTGTACTGACTTTTCTCCTTTTTTAAAAATATGTTTTTATTGATTTTTTGGAGAATGAGGAAGGGAGAGTGACATAGAAACATCGATGTAAAAGAGAAACATTGATCGGCTGCCTCCTGCATGCTCCCTGCTGGGAATTGAGCCTGCAATCTGGGCATGTGCCCTGACCAGGAATTGAACCAGGACCTCCCAGTCCATGGGACGATACTCAATCCACCGAGCCACACTGGCCAGGGCTGTACTGACTTTTCTAAATTACCTTATGAAGTCTGCATTATTTGTTGTGAGTGGTCACTGAAGTCTCTGTTCTGTTAGCTTAATGGTCAGTTGGTGTTTTGACAGTTGCCTTAAATTCCTGGAGCCAAAAAATGCAAAAAGGAAAAAGAAAAGAGAAAAAAACCAAGAAGGAAAAAAATATTATTCTGATCTCTGCTTATTGGTTCTGTGTTGGGGCACTCTTTCACTGTTTAGCTAGGTCATTTATAACTCTGACTTAACTTTCACTTTCTACATGTATCAAGCCCGGGGCTGCTATGGCCAATACCTATGTCTTCAGATACTTTTGGCAGTAGCCTCCCTGAAAGCCACCTGAACCCTGTAAACATGCTGAGTCAAGCAATTAAAAAAAAAACAGCACCACCTTTATGCCAATTCTTGAAGGTGCCTACAGGCAAGTTGAAACCTTTAACAGAATTCTTTAAGAGTAAAGTCTGTATTGCTCCATTTGGCACTAGCAACTTGCAGCAGTTGTGCCACCTACTGTCCTCACAGCTGCTTGTGATCTGGGGTGTGGGATATGATAATTGAATGATTTAAAACATTATAGAACAGTACTCTCTCACCACAAAGTGACATCTTAACTTTTCACCAAATCTTGATGGTGTAAGTCCCTTTGTTGTTATAAGTTTTTACTAGATTCCAGAGTTTTTCCAAAGCTGATTTTGACAGTTTTTCTAGCTCATTAGTTGCTTTTGGGAAGGGTGGTATACCTGAAGTTCCTTACTCCGTCATTTTCAGTGACCGATATACTATGCTTTTTAAACCACTATACTTGCCAAAATAAACAGTTGTGGGTGCTACATGTAGCTTGAAGGCTGAAGTGCCTCTAGAATTTCCAAATAGGCAGTTTTTAAGGGTGGCAGAAGGGACTGGTTAGAGAAGAGGTCTGGGGTGCTTTTCTTCAAACTGTGTTTGCAAAGCACATTACATAGATATGAGAAAATACCTATTGTCAATATCATGTATATGTGAGAACTGATAAAAATTGTGGGGTAAGTTGTTAAATCCTTCCCAGGACTCTCTTGGTGCTGATTGAGTAGCAAGTGGTTCTTTGATTGGGAAGCTGCTTTTGAGACTACATGTCAAGATGGGAAGATGAACCTGATCAATCACTTTCTTGAGAGGGGAGTCAAGAAAACTGGTCTGAATTTGGAGTTATCCCAGGATTTATTGAGCCTTTCTCTATCATTCTGGTCTTGGGCTGAAGAAGGTAGATAGCGTATAAGGACTTCTCAGGTTTATCCCCACTCCAGTCCCCCCAGATCCACAGTCTTTGAAACTTGTTGAGAGCCACCATGCTCTGGAACTGGCTGCTGTGAATAGATGGTAACCCAGGCCAAAAGGAACTCTCTGTCCATACACATTGATATCTATGGCCACCAGAGGGCAGCTGAACTTTGGAGACTATTACTGCTCTCCCTCCCCCGCCCCAATAACTTTGGATGGCAGCTTCCAAATTTCTTCCCACAGGTTTGCCCTGGAGCCTGAAGTACACTGCAGGAAAGTTGGCAGCTTCTCAAATCACCCGGCTTAAACATAGTCATCAAGTTACCCCTCAGGTCAGGAGAACATCTAAGTCTGGCTGTTGTTGATTTAGAGTCTTGGAATATCAGTACTGAGAGGCTCTTGGGGTTTACCTGGGCCAGAGTTTGGAGTTTTTTGTTTTGTTTTTTTCTTCAAATGAAAGGTACAATTCTTTTGGTTAAAGGATAGGGTGGGGGTTTACAGTGGTAGGCCCTGGGCCCAACCCTGTCCTGTAAAGATGCCTGAGAATTCTAGGACAGTGTTGTCCAACTTTCAGTCACACCCAGAGTACCTATATCATTTTTACTGTATCTACCAATGTGCTAATATTTATTTAATGTTTCTTTAAGTTGACTCACTCTTTTTCTTAAATAAATTCAGCCGTATCTTATGTAATGTCATAGATTTAATGCCCTAGGCATAATTTTTCTAATTCATATTAAAATACATGCACAGCACCTGGCTGGTGTGGCTCAGTGGATTGAGCATCATCCCATGGACTGAGAGATCCCAGTTCAATCCCGGGTTGCGGGCTCAATCCCGAGTAGGGGGTGTGCAGGAGGCAGCCAAACAATGTTGATGTTTCTCTCTCACATTGATGTTTCTATCTCTCTCTCCCTCTCTCTCTAAAAAAATCAATAAAAACATATTTAAAATATATCCACAGCTATTGAAGTTTAACATTTGTTTCTGGTAACACCTAAAATTGTCTCATGTGCTTGTATTACACTTTGGAAAATGACACCAAAGAGCACAGTTGTGACAGTACTTATCCTAGTTTATTCTATTGTCAGGTAAAGACATTAGAGATCCAGAAGAGATAAAGGGCTCACCCAAGGTCACTCAGTGACAGTGCTGAGAGTGAAACCCAACCTTGCCTACTCCCAGTCCTTTGTTCCTTTCACTATACCAGATTCCAAGGGTATTAGGAAACCCCTCCACCATCTAGACTGTACTATAGGAAGGAGGAAAAGAAGGAGGGAATGGAGGAAGAAGAAAAAAACGATTTGCTTACTGAATTGGACTGGCACAGAAGATGTGGTTCAGGAAAGCCAAGGTAAGTGTGAGGTACAATGATTTCCCTATGTCTCTCTGGGCCAAGTACTTGTGAAGCCCCATCTTCCAAAGCCTGGTCTCATTTGTTCATGCATGCATTGTGAAATTATAGAGTACCTATCATGTGCTTGAGGACACAGAGCAGAGCTCACATTCTAGTGGGTGAAACAGTTCAGTAAACAGCTGATTAGAGTGCTGGGATATGGAGCACAGAGGGATGCAAAAGCACAGAGAAAGGCTTGATGGGAGTGAAGAGGGGAGGAGAGTGGGCACAAGCCCTGTCTTATATCAGTTTAGCAGCCTTACTCCACAGGCTCGATTTTCTCTTCACTCAACCATGAAGACTGATACGTATTCAATACCCTTCAAAGCCTGAGGTTGGAAATCTAATGCCAGACAAAGGCCATGGCCATAAATTTCTTTGCTTTAAAAAAAAAATCACTGATATTTTTCACCCATGTCCTTTCCTTTACCCTGCTCCTTCATCTCATATGCAAACACAGAACCCACCCTCAGATGGGAATAAACAAAATGCATGTGGCCAGAAACTCAACTCCAAGACTACTGAGCTCTGGGCTGTGGCTCCTCCCAATCTCCTTCCCTGTTCAAACCTGTTCATGAGGCATTTCAAAAAGGAAGTAATGGGTCTGTAACTGATTAGTATTCTCTAATTTTGGTAGCTCTATTTGGCTTTCCCTAGTTGGATGAGAAGCTGGGGACCCACTTCTACCACCTTCATACATGTGATGCTTCCCCAGAAATCTAGACATAGGGATTTTGCTGTTGATTGGCTGTCAGGGCCCTGAGGACTACTTTTACCACCATCTCTGCACGCCCCCTAATACCCACCCCCAAATCTCCTAACCCCTAAAACTAAATCTTCTAATAGGAAAAGGGCCTGCCATATTGTTTCTTTCACAAGTACTCCCTGGATTGTATTCTGCCCAGTCAGGGAAGTGTTCACCCTGAGGGAGCTCTACTGATGTAAGTGCCAGGCTTGGCCCCTCTTCTAAAACTGGGGTTCCACAGTCAATGATTAGGGAAGGGGCAGACCAGCCATAGCACCAGACTCATCTTCAACTGTCTCTCCTCACCTCTCCCTTCATGATCCTTCTCCCTGTTTGTAGTTTTCTCCCTGGTTCCTTCTAACTTCATTTACTTTCCCAGGGCCCTAAAGTACCCCTACCATCACCAATTTGACAAATTCCTTTGTGATGAAAAAAATTTCTGGATGGAGAAGAGAAAACCTAAGTTCAAGTCTTGGCTTTTTCACTTTTTAGCTGAGTAACTTGGAAGACAATAATTTCACCTATCTGACCTTCAATTTCCCCTTTGCAAAATGGGCTTGATAATCTCAGAAATGCCCACCTCAGAAAATTGCTGTGCAGTTCAAAGGAAATAGTGGATATGAAGTTGTATTGTAAAGAGCCAATCACAATGCACATGTAAAAGGCTAACTGAGTAAACTTTCTCTGGGACTGGTATTTTGAAAGAGAATAACTTGAAGGAAGCAGCTACTAATGGAGCATTTTTAAACATCAGGGAAGGATAGAATAGAAGGTGGAGGCTCAGGACACTTTGTTGACTTATCATTCACTTGAAAACCAATTATTAAACATCTACTATGCATTGGGAACTCTTCTAGATACTGGAGATAAAAATCTCTGTCATGCCCAGCTGGTGTGGCTCAGTGGTTGAGCATCGACCCATGCACCAGGAGGTCGCTGGTTTGATTCCCGGTCAGGGCACATGCCCAGGTTGTGGGACCGATCCCGAGTGAGGGGCATGCAGGAGGCGGCCAATCGATGTTCTCTCTCATCGATGTTTCTGTCTCTCTCTCCCTCTCTCTAAAAACCAATAAAAATAAAATCTCTGTCATCATGGAGCTGACATTCTAGGAACATGGTAGAGACCTAAGAAAAATAGCTCCTGTCTTTCCAGCCTTGGAAAATGAATCCAAGGTCTAGTTTTGAGCCTCAGGGCTATGGAAGAACTTTCATTGACTTGATTTAATCCATCCTGTACAAAATCTGTCTTAACATTAATTGAACAATATCAACCATTTGCCCTATGCAGATCTAAAGTCATATATGTGATGTATTCAACAACAAGTATTTAATTCAACAAATGTATATTGCCCTGGCCGGTTTGGCTCAGTGGTTAGAGCGTCGGCCTGCGGTCCAGAGAGACCCGGGTTCGGTTCCCACTAAGGGCACGTACCTCGGTTGCAGTTTGTCCCCGGCCCTGGTTGGGTCATGCGGGAGGCAGCTACTCGATGTGTCCCTTTCACGTCGATGTTTTTCTATCTCTCTCTCTTCTTCTCTCTCCCTCCCACTCTATCTGAACAAAAAATGGAAAATTGTCCTCGGGTGAGGATCAAAAAAAACAACAAAAACAAATGTATATTAAATGCCCACTATGTGCTTGTCACTCTGTAAGTGTGGCAATAGTGAATGGAGAAGGGTGTACAGAATTTAAGATGGAGTTTCTGCCTTTGAAGAGTTACCAGCCTAGTAAGGGAGGTAATTTACAAAGATATAGGTCCCATGACACAAAGCTGTAGTTGATCTAACAAATAGTTTAAGTCAGTAATGGATGAAAATAGATGCCCAATAAAAGTGAAATTTATAATGGACTACAAAGTGCTACAAGAATTCATTTATATGGCTTAGGGTATGGAGCAAACTTCATCAAAGAGCTGACATTTGAGCTAGACCTAGAAGGTAAAATGGATTTTTAATAAGTAAAAAGGGAGGTAAGTCACCCACCAGAATGGTCACAAGTAACAAGATGACAATTCCAAGAGGATAAAAAAATTTTAATAAACATATGTAAAGGTACTCAACCTTTTCATCAAGGAAATAAAATTAAAACTGCAATGTTGTTTGCACCAGAATAAATAAAATGAAAAAGGTAAATGATACTAAGTGTTGTTTAAAATGTGGAGGTACTAGTGAGAATGCACAGTGAAATAATCACTTCAGAAAATTGGCAAAATCTATTAAAATATGAAGATATGCATACTTTATGACCTAGTAGTTCCACTTTTTAAGTATACATCGAACAGAAATGCATAGATACATACAACAAAAGACTTGTTCATAGCAGCACCATTCCTTATAACTAAACACTGGAAACAACCCAAATGTCCATGTCCATGTAATGGACAATGAAAATGAATGAATTATTGCTATACACAATATAGATGACTCATAAATATAATGTTGAGAAAGAAGCTAGACACAAAAGAGTACACAATATATGATTCATTTACATAAGGTGTAAAAATAAGCAAAATTAATCTATGCTATTAGACATCAGGACAGTGGTTGCCACTGCAACAGAAAAACAGGTTGTAACTAAGTCAGCACAAAGTGGATTGCTGGTAATGATACGGTTGCTGGGATATGGGGCTGGCTAAATGGGAGTGTTCCATTTGTGAAAATTTAATGAACTTTACATACCCACTTTTCTAAATAAGACAGATAACAATAAAAAGAAAAGAAACCAAAGCAGTCCAAAGAAGGAAATGGAAGTATTTTTTTTCTTTCTTTTTTTTTTTTCTCTGCTTGTGGCTTTATTTATTTATTTATTTTTTATAATTTATTTTATTATTAATTTGTTTTTGTTACAGATGTTTTTCCTTTTTTTCCCCCATTGACACCCTCCTCCCCCTCCCCTTCTCCTCGTCCCCATCCCTGTTGTCCATGTCCGTTGGTTATGCACCCATGCACATAGGCTCTGTGATTTATCTCTTTCCCCCGCCTCCCCCCCTCCTCTGAGGCCCGTCATCCCGTACTCCACCTCCATGTCTCTGGGTCAATTTCGTTGTTCAGTTTGCTCAGTTCTCCTGTGTGTTGCTGGCTTCCTCCGTTGGTGTGGGGGTCGCCCGGCACCCCCGCTCCACCTGGGCTCCCCCGCGGTGGGGGGGGGGTAGGAAATGGAAGTATTTTCAACAAATGGTACAAGAATAATTAAATATCCATATGAAAAAATGAACCTCAACCTTTCCCTTACAGCACACACAAAAATTAATTGGAGATGGCCCTGGCCAGTTTGGCTCAGCGGTTAGGGCATCGGCCCACGGACCGGAGAGTTCCGGGTTTGGTTCCTGCTAAGGGCACGTACCTTGGTTGCACTTTGTCCCCGGCCCCAGTTGGGGTCATGTGGGTGGCAACTAGTCGATGTGTCTCTGTCACATCAATGTTTCTCTCTCCCCCCTTTCCACTCTATCTGAAGATAAATGCAAAAATGTCCTCAGGTGAGGATTAAAAAAATTAATAGGAGATGGATCATAAATCTAAATGTAAAATCTGAAATTATAAAGCTTTTAGCAGAAAACACAGGAGAATATGACTTGGGGTTAGGCAAAAATTTCTTAAACAGGTGACTGAGAGCAATACCCAAATAAGAAAAGAAAAACCAAATCAGACTTTATGAAAATTTAAAATGTCTGTTCATCAAAAGATACTGTCAAGAAAATCATAGACAAACTGTAGACCGGGAGAAAATTTTGCAAATCACACATCTGATAAAGGACTGGTATCCAGTATATGTAAAGAACTCCAACAACTCAATAATAAAAAATGAATAACCCAATTACAGAAAGATGTATAAATGGCCAATGAGAACATGAAAAAAAAAATCCTCAACATTATTAGTCATCAGTGAATTGCAAGTTAAAACTACTACACATCCACTAGAATGACTAACATAAAATTTAAAAAAAATGAAAATACCAACTATTGGTGAGGATGTGGAGTAACTGGAACTCTTATACACTGTTGGAGTGTAAAAGGGAACAACTTCTTTTGACACAATTTTGGAAGTTTCTTATATAGTTAAATATACATCTTGATATATGACCTAACCGTTCTACTTCTAGGTATCTACCCAAAAGAAACGAAGATATGCCCATGAAAAGACTTATATACAAATGTTCATAGCAGCTTTATTCAAAATAGCCCCAAACTAGAAACAATCAGATGCCCATCAACTGGTGAATACAAGTACAATGGAATATTATCCAGTACAACACAGCTGAATTTCAAAAGCATGCTGTGAAAGATGCCATACTCAAAGGCTCCATATGGTATATTATTCCATTTATATAAATCTCTAGAAAAGACACAACTAATCCATGGAGGTTCTCTCAAGGATGTGGTGGGAGTGGGCTTAACTGGGAAGGAGCTTTAGGAAAGGTTCTGGGGTGATGGTAATGTTCTATATCTTAAAAAAAATTTTTTTTCTTTATTGATTTTAGAGAGAGAGGAAGGGAAAGGGAGAGAGAGATAGAAACACAATGAGAGAGAACATCGATTGGCCGCCTCCTGCATGCCCCCAGTGGGGATCAGGCCCACAACCTGGGCATGTGCTCTGACCAGGAATCGAACCAGTGACCTCTTAGTGCATGGGTCAATGCTCAACCACTGAGCCACACTGGCTGGGCAATGTTCTGTATCTTAATAGGGGTTTGGGTTACAGAAGGATGTACATTTGTCAAAACTCAGTAAATGTACCTTTAAGATTTATGTATTTCACTGTATGCAAATTTTACCTCAAAAGAAAAAAAAGCTACAAAAAATTTGAACTGTAGTTAATAATATACATACAGAAATATTAGGAGAAAGATGTGTACTAATGTCTTCAATTTACTTTGAAATGCATTATAAATAAGATGTACTGATAAATCAATGGAGAATTGGATAGATGGACAGATATGTGACAAATATAGTAAAATGTTAGTGGTATAATCTATTGGTGGGTATACAGGTGGTAAAATTCTTTCAATTTGGTTGAGGGGAATGGGGAGAGTTGAGAAAAAGGAGACAAGAGTATTTGGGGGCAGTAATGTAGGAAAGAGCTCTGTGCTGCTTCTCTGTGGGAAGTGGCCCAGGAACCAATTGGAGAGTTGAGAGGCCCCAGATAATAAAGGGCCCATGTGGCAGCTCAGGAGTTTGGACTTTCCCTTTTAGGTAGTGAGGAATCATCTCAGATTTGTGAGCATTTGAATGACATAATAGGAGGTAGTATGACACGGAGAAGTGTCTCATAGTTAGGAGCTAAGAGACAAGGGTTCTGGTCTCACTCATGGCATGATATGGGGTAAGTGGGTTAACATCTCCAGGTCTCAGAAAATTTCAGCAAAGTGCACTAGTTCTCCTTTGTCTCTTCCTCCATCCGTAGAGAGACCTTGGGAAAACTGTGTTTAATCGGGCACAGAAGGAGCTCTGTAAATACATACACACTGAAGGAGAAAATAAATGGCCTCTTCTGTGTCTTTACCCTCCACCCAACTCCCTTGCCTCTGCTCCTTGTACCCTTGCCCCTGCTCTATTTGAATGATTTTTCCTGCCCTTTAACTATCTTTCTTTATCTGCAAGGTCATCAAGTTGTATTTGAAACTTGACCCCTGAGCCAGAGCACACCAGTCACTTTCCTGTAATTTAGCTGTTGATACTGATTCTGGCCCTAAGGCCCACCACTGTTCCATCTTTCTCTCTCTTACTCTCTAGAAACTTCCTGTACAAGGGCTTTGGGTCCTAAAGGCCCTAGGTCTGTGGCTACCTTGGAGTTTGAGAAGTCACAACCAAAGTGGTGGACCAGGCAATGTCTGAGAATGCAAGCACCACAATGTCTACTTTCAGCCTTCCCTCTGCTATCCTAAACCTCACTCGTCCCCACCCTACCCAACCCTCACCTTGTCCTCCAATGGAAGTCATACACAGTTTCTGCCCTCAAGGAGCTTTGGTTCTAGTGGAGACACGTTAAGTGAGTAATTTTAATATAATTTCATGAGTGCTGTAATAGAGATGTGTAGTGCTTAAAATCACAGACTCGAGCCAGACTGCCACAGTATGGCACATAGGTTTTTGGGCAAATGATTTAATCTTTCTCTGTATCAGTTATCAAATGATGTCCTTATCTTATATATATGTATATCACATTGCCTTCCATATGGATTTGGAGTAATTAGAAGAAAAAGCTTAGATAATTTATTTATTTTTATTTTATTTTTTAAAATGTGTTTTTATTGATTTTTTAGAGAGAGAGGAAGGGAGAGATAGAAACATCGATGTGAGAGAGAAACATGATTGGCTGCCTCCTGCACGCCCCCTACTGGGGATGGAGCCAGCAACCCCGGGCATGTGCCCTGACCAGGAATCGAACCGGGACCTCTCAGTCAATGGAACTTCCACTCAATCCACTGAGCCACACTGGCCAGGCAAAAGCTTAGATAACTTAAATGTCACCTTAAGTAAGTGCTTTTCTCTCTTTAGGTTTCAGTTTTCCCATCTGTAAAATGAGGAGATTGGACTTTGTGGAAGGTCCCTTCCAGATCTGACATTCTATGTTCTAGATTTTGGAATTGAACCAATGCCAAAGAACTAGCTTGTTTTCTTTTTCCCATGAAAGCAATCTTCAAACTATCTTGCTCTTAACATTTACTGAACACTTACTACATGACAGGTGCTAAGCTAGATGTTTTCCACATTTTATTTCTAATCCTCACAACAAACCGAAGAAATGAGGCTTATCTCTATTGTTTATAGGTTTTGTTATATCAAGTGGCTAAATGTATGTATGTATGTATGTATGTATGTATGTATGTATGTATGTATATATGTAGTATGTATTTAGAGTACCTTCTCTGTATCAGACATTGTGTTAAATGCTAAGGATACAAAAATAAATAATGCTGACCCTGTGCTCAAGGAGGTCACAATCTATTAGAGGAAACTGAGATGTAACAACAACGAGGCCCATTCTTACACTGCATTGTAACCATATATCTGTGACACCTCTATTCCAGCCCCACAAGGGTTCCACTTCTCAGGATAGGAAACTTTTTAGACAGGGTATAGCACAATGTTTAGCACATAGTAGGCTCTAATAAATATATTTTGAATGAATAAAAAATAAATGAATAAAAGGCTTAAAAATCCAATTCCGTTTCTCTCTTGGATATGATCATGAAACCAATCCATTTCACCCGTCCTCACACTTCAAGCTTTGCTGTTCTATGCTATCCTTCAGAGGGTTAAGTATTTCTTGTTGTGTTTTTCTCTGTAATGCTCTATGTCTGCTCTAATAATGGACCAACTATTGAGCAGAATTGCTTCCTTAGCATTCAGGAAGCAGGCTCCATTAATATGAGCAATTGATTTGTTTTTAATGCATCTATTATTATGAATAGTCTGCTGGCTCAAGCTGAAATCAGGTTACATCCAATATCTTTTCCCTTCCATGCCCCCACTTTGGCCATCAGAAAGGTATCAACATTGAAATTTATTTCCCAGTAATCTGGATTCTCATCAGTATTCTTTCATGATTATGGACAACAAAACTGACGTTTTCTCTGCCTTTGGGCTTCTTTTGTCGCTAGTAGAGCATTCTGGCTCCTTTTTACACTCAGTTT
Source organism: Tadarida brasiliensis (assembly GCA_030848825.1). Lineage (NCBI taxonomy): Eukaryota > Metazoa > Chordata > Mammalia > Chiroptera > Molossidae > Tadarida > Tadarida brasiliensis. Next base: position 638,223 of record CM061280.1, on the reverse strand, counting down.
CATTTGGCTCTTGGATCCAAGGTGATGCTATGTTATCAGAACCCTTAAGTTACCCTCATAGAGATGAATAAATAAAAGTGAATGAAGGAGGGAAATATTTGTACTCACCTTCTTGAAAAACCTCTCAATGTATCATTCATTCTCAAGTAGTTAGGCTGATTTAAGCACAGGGCAGGGGGATAATACGAATGACCTACTGGGTTCCACTTTAGCTATAAAATTCTATTGGAGAATAGAAGAGGCCTGAAGCAAGGAAGGGCCTTTGGCCTAAAATAGAGAACATCAGGGATAGAAGGGCTTTCAGAGGTCACCTGGTCCAATGAGTCCCAAGCTCGAATCTGCAGACCCATGACAGTTTAGTTTGTGACATTTTCATCAGTCTGCTGACACACGGGAAAAATTGTTACCAACTAAACTTTTTAAAGAAAGACTTTCCTTAATACAAAATAATATTGAATATAAACTGCAATGGGAAAAAAATTTTAAAAGAAAATATTTTCCTTAGTAAAAGACTATGTCCTTTTTACATTTTCTATATTTCAGTGTTAAAATATCATTTCATTAATGTATGATGATACATGTCTTTGCATGGCAATATTAAATATTGACATTTTTATGTTGGTTCCCAAAGTTTTGAGAGAAATTGTGCTAGTCTTTGAGATTCATATTTTGGGTTATTGTTTTGGTGTAGTGGTTTAAAAACTTTGTAGTGCGTCAATATTACCAGGAGCTTTGTTAAAACTACGTATTCCTGGCCCCCACCGCCAGATATTCTGAATTAGGAAGTGTAGAGTTGGGCCCAGGAGTCAGTACTTTTACAAAAGAAAAATAAGAGACAGGAAGCCACAGGCACATCTGACCTGATTCGGCTTCTAATTCCCTATCTCAGTTAGCACTGTTACCATCCTTTCCTTTACTCAAGCAAGAAATGTCAGCATCATCTTTGCTTCTTCTTTTTCCCTCACTACCCAAATCTGTTCGGTCAACTCTACCATAACAGAGGTTCACAGAGCTATCCCTTTGTCTTCATACCAACAGTGAGTACCTTATTTTAGACCAACATTTTTTTTACCTAGTTCATTGCTTAGTTTCCTTACCTCTTATCTTTCCAAGACAGCATCTTTCCACACCGTTGCCACAGTTTTCTTTCTAAAATGCAGATATGTTAGTCTCTTACTGAAAAATCTTCAGTAGCTCTCTTGTATATCCAAAATAAAGCCTATACTTTCCAGCACAGCATTTAATAACTCTTTGAAGTCAGTATCAACTTCATTTTGTAGATTAAAAAAACAACAGAAAACCTGAATTTCAGAGAGGGAAAACAACTTGCTTAGGATCACACAAGTATGCAGTGGTAGAACCAAGATTAGAATCCAGGTCTCCTTATGCCAGTGCTCCAGCCATTATAAAGTACCTTCTAAAGAGGAGAGAAAGGGTAGATACTGTATGTGCTGTTAAAATGGTGGGATGGTGGTTACACAATCCTGTCTCCTGGATGGGACACATATTGTGAGCAAAAATCTCCATTTTACCTATTAATACGTTTGTACACTTGAACAACCGACAACATTTTAAAGCCTGTTTACTCACTTATAAGACACAGAAAAATCATTCCAACCTTAAAGGATTGTTATGAATACTATATGAGATCATGTATGTAAAGGGCTAGGTTCACAGGAGCATCTCAATGAGTGTCATTACCCCTCCTCTCCCCCACTCCAGTGATCTAAAAAATCCATTTAGACAATGAGGAAAATAGAGTTTAGACAGTGGGTCTGGGATGGGCTACAAGACTCCAGGGTCTATTCCTAGTTCTGGGTTTGCAGATAACCTTTTTCAGGGTCTTAATCAGATTCCATGCAAATGGAAACCAAGGCTAGGGCTCCTCTGGGAAAATAGTCATGTGTATGGTGAGATCTCTGACTAAAATCAAATATTAAGCCTTAGTGCCAATAATATCCATGGCTGAAGCACTGTGGATTTTGATTAAAATGCAAACGTTTTCTGGGAAAGGCACCATATATAGGGTGGGGCAAAAGTATGGAAAATTATACAATAATTAATAAGTAATCAAACAAGAATAAACCCTGTTTTGCATACTCACAACTGTAAACCTACTTTTGCTCCACCCTGTATATTAACTTTTGGCCTGATTAGCTTTCACTTATCTGTTTCTATGAGTAGAATCCTTCTATGGCTCTGTGCTTTGTCCCTCTTAGGCAGCCACCCCATCCCCCGTTAAAATCCTTCTCAACATTCAAGGCCCATCTAAGCCACCACCTCCTCAAGAAGCCTACTGTCAAGGCTAAGCCAGATCCCGCCTTCCCTTCCCTGTCACTCTCCCTGGGAGCACCAAGTCCTAGAACTCCTGTGGTGAAGATCAGGGAGTGTGAGAGCTTGGCTGTACGGAGACCTGTCTTGAATTCCAGCTTGTACTTGACCTCGTTGAGCCTCAGGTTTACTGCTTGGAAAAAGCAGATGATAATAATACCTCAGGGCAATAAGGGATATGCTGTATTCGCTGGAGCAATACCTGCTGTGCTGACTAGCATGGCCTCTGTGATTTGCGAATTTGGCCAATTCCTCTCGTGAGACCCCAAGCGCCTGGGACACCTCTGTCCTTCCACCCAGCTCTACCCGCCCTCAGGGGCTTAATGACTCCATTATCTTGGGCAGCTGGTGCAACCCTGATCTGCATTTTCACCGGCTCTGCAGTTTTTCCACCGAGCAAGAAGGTTAATGAGATGCTGAGTAGAAAAGGCTTGACGCTCGCTCGCCGGCTGGTGAGAAGCGGAGTAGCTTGGTAACCACACCGCGGCCTCATGATTAGTGCATTAGACGCGCGGGCCCTTAGGGGAGGCAGAACTTCCCGGGATCGCTGGGCCGACCCGGAGGGCTGAGGCTGAGCACAGAGCACTCCGACTGGGCCGCCCGCAGGGCAGATCACCCCTCCCCCGCCCCTTCCCCCCAGGACCGGAATGCTCTCTTGGGAGCAAACTCTCCTTTAACCTCGCGGGGCTGGGGCCTCAGTCTGGGACATTTAGAGGGAGTCACAAATCTTATACCAGAGGTGGGCAGAAGGGGGCGGTGAGTGCTGGGAACACATCCCTCCGCTAGCGGCTCAGAATCCTGATCGGCCACAAAGCGCCGGCCCAGGCCTGGGTGACCAGCCCAGCCGGGATGCCGGGGGCCGGGCGGCCCTGGCCCAAACTGGAGGCTCAACCTGGCGCCGATTCTAGTTCTCCAAAGAGGGACAGACAGCCGGGAGGAGCCTGAGCTGAGCTCCGGCTCCTTCCCCGCCCGGGCCCGGCCCCCTCCAGGGCCACTGCACCTCCCTGCCTTCCTGGCCCGGCCCCTGGCCGAGACCCGGCCCTCTAACGGCTTCTTTGGGTTCCAGGTTGGCGCAAACAAAGCCCTGATTGACTGCGGAGAGGGGCGGGCCTCACTGCCGGACTGCCTCCTCCCCTCCGCGCCCAGCCAGGGATTTGCCTGGAAGGGCGGGGGCGGAGGGGGAGAGACTGGAGAGGGAGTACGCAGGGCTATGGGGGTCTAAGCCCTCGGGCCGGGGAAGACTGTCCTCACTCTCTGTCCGAAGCCTGGGCTGTCCCCTCCAGGTCGCCCCCCTCAAGTCCACGGTGTGGGGGACATAGGAACTCCCCAGGGCAGGGTGTGTGTGTGGGGGGTCTCTCACCCGCCAACTCTCGTCCTGAGGTCCCCAGGGCCACCCCAATTCTAGGCTGCTTGTTTGGAAGGACCCGCGGGATCTTCCCTAGGGATTGAATTTATCAATACTCGTTTGGAGCTTGTGGGGAGGAGAGAGGGGGGGAACAGGATAGTTTGTGCTCTCGTTTTTTCCATTTTAGTTCTCTCTTTACTGGACATCTGGACAAGGAAGACAGGATTTAATAGTTTTGAAAGGGAGTTGAGGGACGCAGCGGCAGCTAGAGTAGGTAGGCAAGTATGACGAGGAGGAGGAAGGGCTGGGAAGAAGAGAGAGGCTGTAGCGGCTGCCGGTTGAGGGAGGAAGAGGTGGGGGTGGGGGAGGAGGAGAGGGAGGAGAGAGATGACACGGGAGAGGAGGAGGGGGCTTGGAAGGGGGAGGAGGAGAGGGCTCGAGGGACCGTCTGTCGCGGGACAGGCTAGCCAGCTGGGGTGAGGAGCCGGGAGGAGGAGGCAGTGGCAGCAGCAGCGTTTGGAGTGGCAGCAGCAGAAACCAGCACCAGCCACACAGAGGCTCCTCCGGCCCGAGCAGCCACAGTCCCCTGGCTGTGATGGCGCTGCAAAGCTCAGCAAGCGAGGAAGCCAAGGGGCCCTGGCGGGAGGCAGACCAGGAACAGCAGGACCGGGTGGGTAGCCCTGAGCCAGAGCCGGAGCCCTTGCCAGTGCCCCCGCCGGAGCCCCAGCCAGAGCCGCAGCCCGAGCCCCAGCCCCTACCAGACCCTGCAACCCTGCCGGATCTGGAGTTTGAGCCTGAGCGGGTGCACGAATCCGAGCCCACGCCCACCGTGGAGACCCGCGGTACAGCGCGCGGCTTCCAGCCCCCCGAAGGTGGTTTTGGCTGGATGGTGGTATTCGCTGCCACCTGGTGCAACGGCTCTATCTTTGGCATCCAGAACTCCGTTGGGATCCTCTACACCATGCTGCTGCAGGAGGAAAAAGAGAAAAATCGCCAAGTGGAGTTCCAAGCAGGTGAGTGGCCCCGAGCGCCCCACCTGGCATTCAAGGCAAGGGTGTCTGCTCCCACTGCTACCGACCCTACACCTTCTGATCCGAGTAGCCCTTCCAGCGCGTCGCTTCGATTCCTCCCCTTGGCCATTGCCCATGGCGCTGCTAAGGCGAGGGTTGAGGGTCTGCGGGCAGCCTTGGCTGTGGAGACTTAGGTGCAAGATGTACTGGGTGGGACCTGGGACATTCATTGATCACAGGCTAGGAATGAACTTTATTGCCCTGGGACAAATCCAGATGCATCTTTTGGGTTTGAAGTACCCTGACCCTGTGTACCGGGGGAAAATATTTGCAGAATGTTTTTTTTGGGGGGGGGGACGCGGGGGAGGCGAAGTCATGGAGAGAGAAGAGAGTTGGGAGGCTGGGAGAACTTTAAAAGAAACTCCGTACCGCGGATCTCTGCAAGCAGTCCTTGTTCCTGTACGGGGAGTGGACACTTTAGGAATCCTGGTGACTCTGAGTGAACAGTCAAACACATGGCAGGCGTGTGTGTCTGCAGTGGAGAGAGGAAGAGAGGGAGGGAGTGCTAGTGGGGGTGTGCGCACGTCTCTTTGCCCGCGTTGGTGACGGCCCAGGCGGCCCGGTTGTCCTCTGCCACTCTGAGGGAGCGAGCGGATCGCTGTGCCCTGTGTACTGAACCCCAAAGCTGGCAAGAGGCGGTCTCCGAGGTCTCCAGCCCAGAGAGGCGTGAAGCAGCTGGCAGGCTGGGCCCTACGGCTCACTCCGCACCGCCCCCAACTTCAGCCATGCCCTCTGAGGCGCCCCGCGCCTCGCGGCTATCCTGGAGGTGCCTCTTTCAGCCGCGGCCGGAATGCCGGCCTCCACCTCTCCCGCTTTCGTGTGAGGTCAACTTGGTCCTTTTCCCTAAGACAAGCAGGGCTGGGGGCATAGTCCTCACTCCCTAGGCCGGCAGCCAGAAGACTGCGGGCTTGTGCGCTCTTTGCATTTAGCCCGCTTGTGAGCTCAGAGAAGTCAAAGGAGCCATCCCGTTTTCTCAGCAAGCCACAGGCAAAGCCCCTCAGCAGTTCTGTTGATGAGTCTCAAGAGGCAGCTGAGGGGCTTGGGAGCCCCTCTCCTCAAGGCTCGCTCCCTCTTGTGGCTCCTCAGGACCAGCTGCATTTGCGGCTGCTGCAAGTTTGCAGCTCAGAATATGAGGCTTCTCCGTGTCGCCCTGAGCCGAAGGGCTCCCTCCCACCCCCAACACACTTCTGAGGGGCCTGGGGGTTATTTAGTGAAAATAGAAACCCTGTGTTCTAGGGCGTCCACCTGTGGGTCCCCTGGGCCCTTGGAGAGCCTCTTCTAGGTTCTCAACCAAGGACTCTTGTCTTTTTTTTTTTTTTTTTTTAAGTTTTTTGCTTCACTGGGCTGCGCTTGAAGAAGGGGTTTGGGGGCTCTTGGTGCCTCTGATCTTGTGACTCATTGATGCCAGTGCGCTGGCACCACTTGAAAGTCTCAGGACTGACCAGGATGCATTGATGCCTGAGTGAAGCAGGTCCCTGGACTGTATGGAACAACTTCTAGGGGAAGTTACAGCCACACTCAACCCCCAGACTACCTTTTCCTGCTTTGATGCACTTCAGGGGCTCTTGGGAAAGCAGCCAGGACAGGGCCTCTGGCTGTTGTCTACGTTACCTGGGAGGGCACCTGCTCAATATTGCTCTGGGTGAAGGCAGGCTGTTGGCTTTTGGGGTCAGTGGCAAAATCTGGGTGAAACTTCATGAGAGATAGTGGGGGATGGGCTGAAGCTAGGCCCTGGCATTCATGTGGTATAAGCAGGCCTACAGCTGTGCCCTTAGGACTGTGTAATAAAACTTGGAAAAACCACTATTTTACCAGGAAGAGGTTCACTGCTGGGGAACAAACTTCAAAGTGAGTGATCATAGGGGACTCACAGGGAGGGCTGGTTGGGACTTTCCTGTCAAGACCTCACAGTGCAGCTGGGAAGGGGGGCGCAATGGGCTGTGCAGAGGTGTGGCTGGTTGTACTTGACACGGACTAGGTCCACTGAGGGGCTGGGATTACTGGTTTAAATTTTCGTGAGTATAGGTCAGGAAGGGACAGAAAGGAATTTGGTATGTCCCCAGGGTCTCAGAATACTTTGGCTTGGGTCCTTGCTGGGATGTGTCTTGAATTCATGAAAGTTGTTTTTGATACTGAAGGCCCTTGGGAACACCTCAGTGTTTAATTTAAAAAAGTCAGGAGCACCCCTACCGCATTCTGAGCTCCTAGAAAATCTCATCAGCACCACCTTTCCTGAGCCCCTCACTTTTCTCAAGCAACCATTCAGATCCTGAGGTTCCAAATGTTTCTCTGCCTCCACACATTTCCCACAGTTTACCCTAAATTTCCCTGCCACCTGTGTCACAGCACTGTTTTTTCAAAGGGATAGAAGAAGCCCACAGAAGCTTGCTAAAATCTTTACCAGCCAGTATTTGCCCAACAGTTATTCTGGGAAACACAGAAAATACACCACCACAGTCAAGGAGGTTGGAGCATTGTCCATTTCTATTAATGTTTGACATGACTTTCATCTCTAAAAATTTATGAATTTAATGTTTGGAGGCACCCCACAACCAAAATTTTCTTTGGCTAGGCCTGATATCTTCACAGCCTTAAAGCCGCACTGATTGGCTTAATGGGTCTAAGTTTCTGCAGATGATTTGGACTGTTGTGAGGGAGTCCCAGAGAAAGGTAGTTTTCATGTTTGGGGGCTACATCCACATCAGAGGGGTTTCTGAGCATGGGAAAAAGCCACAGAGAGTAAAAGGGAAGTGAAACTCAGGCCATTCTAGAGCATGCAATATATAGTCTCCTTGGACTCTAATGTGTACAGTTGTGTGGTGGCACTAGCAGTATATCTTGTCCCTTTTCTTCACTTCTTTTTAAAGGAAAGTCAATTTTCCTTGCATCTTAGTCCTGGGAAGACTGGTAGGCAAAAGTTTCCTGAGATAGAGGCAAATGACCAAGGTCTAATTTAGGGAGAAAAAAAAAAAAAAAAAAAAAAGAAGACCAGGAGAGAAGTGAACCTATACTTTTTGCAGAGCTTGTGGGAAATTTGGGAATCCCTCAACCCAGACCAAGCAGCAGACGGGACAGGGACAACCAGGCAATTTGATGGAAAGTATAATATGGCTTCCTGGGATGAGAGGGGAGCCTCTTAAAGGAAAGAGAAGCAAGGTGGCATTGGTTGCAGGTCCCAGGTCATTATTAAAACTCTAAAGAGTTAGAACTGGGGCAGGGTTAGAGTTGGGGGTCCAGGGGACAAAGCAGAACAACCCAGAGTTGTTAACATTGGCTCCAAGTTTAGGTCTTTTTGAATGTGCTCCAGAGTAAACCCATTACCCTGCACTTTCCACCTCGACTGCCAGTCTAACACTGAACCATAAAATGTGATGGGAGGAGTCTTTTGTTGGGCACTTTATAAGCATGGCCCTTGCAGGCTCCCAGGTGGGGAGAGTATGGTTAGGGCTCTCGCCACCCAGGAACAGGGACAATGGTCCAGAAGGTTGGGCTCAAGATAGTTCAGGCTCATGGATTACTCTGTTGAAGATAGAATTTTCTAGGCATGGGAAAATGGTGCACTCTGCCTTCTGGGCAGAGTACCAAGGATGGGTGAAGCCAGTGGCACATTAGACTTTCTTTCTCTTCCTCATTTTAGGGGCTTTCATTGCTTGGTTCAGTGTCTCACTGAGATGATCATTAAATGCTGAATCTGGGAGGCAGGTATCTTTTGAACAAATGTTTTGCCTTTGGCTGAAAGCTTTTGCCTACTATCCAGAGAAGCTAAATCAGGTAGACTTAGAGCCTGCTATGGAGCTTTGGGTCACAGGGCCATTGGCCAGTCATCTTTCAAGTCAATCCTTTCTGCCTCCTCCCCAATCAAACTGGGTCCCAAACTGAGACATTGACTCATACTGGAAGGGATGAGGAAGAAAGATTGGGCTATTTGGAAGCCAACCAGAGAAGATACTTGTTTGAGTTGGAGTAGCTGGTTGAGGCTACATTCTTGGCTCACTGTCTAGTAGCCTCAAATGCTCATTCTTCGTCTAAATGTGGACCCCAAGGGGCTGGTGATCTCAGTAATACTAGCTAAGCAGTGACTATGAGTTAGATGATTTTTGTTCTTGACTTGCTCTGTGACTTTGAGCAACTGTACCTCAGTTTCTCTGTACCTCAGTTTATCTATCTGTTAAATTAGAGGGTTAGACTAGATGAACCTTCTAGTTCTGCCATTCTAGCTTTCTAGAATTTTGTGATATTCTTTACATTCATGTGGCATAAATTTTGATTCACTAAGACAAATATCTGCCTGAATGAGGGTGCAGATGGGTTGAGAGAAGATTGGGAAAGCAATGGAAAGCCATGTAGATATCATTTTCCCATATGATGCTGTTGTAAAGACTATGATGCTGTTCATGTGTACTGATGTAGTTGAAAAGACCCAAGGCAATTCTGGATGTACAACTGCTTCTTCCAGAATGCCATGCTCAGCATAGAACTGGGACTCTAAGAGGATTCCCTTGACTTGGCCTGCTGCAGGCTAGTAGAGTGGGTCTGTATGCTGCTGTTTCTTAGCATTTGAGCATGTTCCTAAAAAGCATTAAACTGCAAACATTCCCGTAAGCCTCACTTTCAATCTCTCTCTTGAAACTTAATTTCCCATATCTCATTCTCATTTCTCGGAAATTCATGGTTACTATGACCTTGGTTTGCTGTTACTTCAAGATGGAAGAGTAACCCAAGATTCCTAAGTGTTATACAGTGGTTTCCTTCAGGGGGCTTCAGATAGAGCATCTTTATAGCTGTCTCAGGACTGCTGCCTGTGTCCCATTGTGGTGGGTATGGGAAGGCTACCTCTTGTGATCACAGAGAAGTCCCTCTTGGTTATCCACAATCCCCGGTCAACTTGAGCTTCACTGTCAACATTTGCAGAGATATGTAAAGGATGCCCCCTCAACCTTTTGAGCAGACCAGTTTCCCAGAAGGGTGTGCTGCTTTTTCCATCAGCATCTTTTTGTTCTGTTGCATTTTGAAAAAAAGAATCATTTACTCTTTTCAGATTGAAAGATGGAGTGGGATTTCCTGTTTTGAAAGGATCTGTTTCACCTGAGATTGAATGAGTAAACCTTAGAGAAAAGCCTTTATTAGTAAAACCTTAGAGAAAAGGTTTTATTAATAATGCGTGTGTGCGCGCGCGCGCGCACGCACACACACACACACACACACACACACACACACACACTGTACACCTCAAGCCATGGATTATGAATATTTTACCTGAAAAAATCTTTTGCCATCTGTTTATGGAATCAGATTTAATGTAACAGAGGCTTTTGTAGGGGTTATGGGGGACTAGGTCAAAGGACTTAGACTGGAAACTTTGTCAGGTGAGAGTGATGAAGAGATATGGCCATCCTGGGTTATATCTTGGCCTGTACCCCTTTGCAACTTCCCAACAGTGGGGCTGGGAAATTTATTAAACATTTCTTTCTGCTTCCATCCTCTCCTTAGCCTGTATCTCTCTCAGGACTCAAATGGAAGAGGATTTAGGACACTCCAGCCTTCTCCCATTTTAAGGGTGAAAGAGGATTAAGCCTAGGGACATTTAGTCACCTGCCTTGAAGATGGGTGCTGTGGTAACTAATGTGAAATCACTTGCCACCTATTTGTGGGGTTTTGGATGTTGTACAGGCCCAACTCCAGCCTGAATCTCAGGCCCAATCCTACACATGTCACAGAGGCATCTCTTCCATTTTCTCCTTTCTCCTCTATCTTATTCTCCACTTTCTGGGGGAAAGGTGACTTTCTATGGAACACTCAAAAGTGTGGAAGCCATCCCTTCTAGATTTTTCAATAAGATAGCTGCTATGAAACCCTTTTTGTAACTCCCACACCTCTTCTTTTCATAGCCTCAGGGCCCCAACCAAGGAGATAGTATTGTAGCAGGTCTTATCCAATAGTATTAAAAATGTCCTGGTCAGTTGTACCCCTTTTTCTTCAGATCCTCATTATCATTGTCCCCCATTTCCTGAGCCAACTGGACCTCCAGAGAGTTTAGATTGGTTTTCGGTAGCTTCAGGAGTTCTGGATAGAACAGAAGCCTTCATTCTATTCTGAGCCACTATCATCTCTCTTCTTGCCAAAAAATATTGCAGAATTGATTATAAAGGAGTTGTAGAAGGGAGGAGACAAATACCCAAGTCCTAATTAGAATCAAAAGTGCCTCCAGTGAGGGTGGAAAGAGGGGGAAGTGCGGCTCCCAGATTAGTTGCTTCTCTGGTTCTATGCAGCTGAAGGGAAAAGGGAAAGGGAACTGTCACTATACAGTTGGTCTCCACACAGTCTGTGCCCAACTTATCTTCTGGATCTTCTTACCCAGGCTTAAAGGGTATGTACACAGACCTGTGTGTACTGTGTATAGCTGGGTGTGTGATGTCTGTCTGGGTCAATTAGCACAATTGCTTAGAACATGGTATCTATGAAACTGAGATCACAGGTTCAGTCACTTGTTCAGGTCACTGAGCTTCTTACAAAGAAAAAAACTCTTCTGTTTCGCACATATGTGCCTCATGTAGGGTTGCGACTAATCCCAAGGGGATTGAGTAGAAGTATGAAGATGACTTCCTATAAGCCCTCCCTGACACAAGGGAAAAGACGCAAAGCACACATTCTAGTACTGCTCTGCTGCATTCTACAGTGTGATTTTTTAACATTTACTTCTGTTAAGTATAATAATAATAATAACAACAGTAACAACTAACATTTATTTAGCATTTAGCAATTATCTCTGTGCCACTTTACATATACCAACTTATTTTAATTCTGAACAACCCTAAGAGGTAGGTACCGCTATTTTCTCCATTTCCTAGATAAAGAGACAGAGGCACAGAAGTTAATTACCTTGCTTAAGCTTATATAGCAAATAATGGCTGAGCCAGGATTTGAACCCAGAGAGTCTGAGTCCAGAATTCCTGCTTTTAGATAGTACTCAATGTATAGTAAAAATGGGGGGGGGCAGCTGCCAAGGGGGCCGCTGTAGTTTTTCATTCCTGTAGCCTTAGAGCATTCTTATGACTAAGGGATAAAAAGAGATGACCACCCATCTCACTCTACTCAGAGTCATGATCCTTGGGTCCAAAAATGGCCAGAGAAATGGTCTCTTCTTAGTTATTTAGGCCTGAACAAGTCATATCAGCTTTCAAATCTTCATTGTTCTCATCTGCACAATGGGATTAACAGTATTTACTTTTATAGGACTGTGAGGGTCGAATGAAATTGTATAGGTGAAAGACCTTTGTAAATTATGAAGGGATCGATGTAGTTGTTGTTATTATTATTATCTAGTAACTTTACCCAGCCCCTAGAAATTGAGTAGCTGTGCCTTTCTCTAAATGTTTTTGAAAGAGAAATTAACCTCTCCTCCCTACCTTCTACCTCCCCACTCCATTTCGTCCCTATCTCCCCTCTGCATTCTTCTGCAATTTGACCTGGGTGTCCTGTGTCTAAGGACTGGCTGTGTTCTTTTTTGTTGTTGTTCCTCAGTTTTCTAGGAGTACGGGGGGGGGGGGGCGGAGCACATCCCAGGTCATATACATTCAAGGAAATAAGGCATATTGAAATATTTGTAGCTCTTGGCAGGAGCTCACAAACCTCTCTGAGTCAAGGCCTGAGCTTTTTAGTAGGAATTATTAGGAATTGGAGGTGGATGCTGGGTGGAGTTACGGTGTCACTTCCTCCTGGGGGTTTCTCACAGAGCTTCTGTTCTCCTGCAGGTAGTGAAGAAGAAGGAAAGGGATATTTATGGTCAGAAGGTCTGGGCCAGGGGACATTAAACATAGAAGCGGTCTTGCCCTGGCCGGTTTTGCTCAGTGGTTAGAGCGTCAGCCCGCGGACCGATGAGTCGTGGGTTCAATTCTGGTCAAGGGCACATACCTCGGTTGTGATTCCTCCCCGGCCCTGGTTGGGGTCCTGAGGGAGGCAGCCACTTGATGTGTCCCTTTCAGGTTGATGTTTCTCTTTCTTTCTCTCTCTCTCTCTCTCTCTCTCCTGCTCTGTCTGAACAAAAAATGGAAAACAAAAATGTCCTCAAGTGAGGATTAAAAAAAAATAAACAAAGAAGTGGTCTTGCTCGTCTACATTCACTTTTGGAGTGGACCAATTTCCTTGTGTTCTAAACAGGATAGCCCTGGAAAACACAGGCAGCCGATTGATGGGCTTTAGGATCAAACAGCAATAGAGTCACTTACTTACCACATGGCTGGCCAAAGGTTTTAGCTTTCTGAAGGCTGAGTTTTCTCATGTATAAAATAAGAATAATCATAATATCTGTCATTATTGGTGTGGATGAGACATATAAAACATCTAGCATACAGCCTGGCACTTAATCAACAAATAATGAATAAATGTTACTTGTCTCCGTGCTCACAAGCCCTCCCCATATCCTCCACCTCCAATTTAATTAATGTTCATTTCAAGTTAATAGCTGTTTATTATGTGCTAGGCTGGACCTTGAGTGAGCCAGAGAAGGAAAAGTGTCACTCAAGAAATTTATAACTGCTTTGAGAAGATGTACCATACAAAAATATCATAGATCACTGTTAAGTAGTAAAAACATGTGTACATATATATAAAATTGAATGCAATTTTTGTGTGGTGATGTGTAAAAGGAGAGATGAGTATAAGGGCCAGAGGAATCAAGGAAGGTTTGCTGATAGAGTTATAACTTGAAATGGAATTTAGCTAAGTGGAGAGGGAGTCTATGAATCGGACAGTGGCTTGGTGAAGGTTGAGAACTGGACAGTTTGGTAGTTGCTCAGTCTGGGTCTTTGCCCTGTTTGGGAGTCCAGTGAGTCACTGTTTCCCATTAGGCCCTTAGCCAGCAGGTGGGGTGGAGTAGAGGGGCAGGAGGAAAGGAGAATACTGAGGATATTTGGAGAGGAGGGAATGGGGTGCTGGGGGGGGATGTTTGGGCATTGGGCCACAGAATGAAGTGCCTGCAAATGGCTTGTGGTATAGCCTGCCCAGCCCACATCACCTGCTCTTCTATGTCAACAGCCCAAGCACTTTTTCTAAGAGGTCCAAGAAGAGGAATAAAGGTTCTGAGAGCAGAAGTGACAGCAGCTGTTAGCCCCTCACCCCGAGTCCCAAACTGGCTTCCAGATGCTGTGAGCCCCAGGAAAGGGATAGATTATTGAGTGATAATGATCTCCTCTTTGTGTGGCACATTGTACTTTATATCTTAGCTGATCTTTATCCTTGCAACAGAAAGTTACAAAATAAAATACTCAATTGAATCTTATCATGTGCCAACATCTTTGATCACAACAAGTGCTATGTTGAGAGGTTCTAAAAAATGAAAAATCAAAGTGGTTTGTATTACTTAGGGAAAAGTTCACAGCAGGGAAGTGCTATATAGAAATTCATATTCCCATTTTATAGTTGTGGAAATCAGAGAGAAGATTCAGAGCAAGTGAGTGGCCTAAGGTCATACACTTAATATTTAGCACAGCTGAGACTAGAGTCCAGGTCTCCTAATTCCATGTTCCATGGGTGCTGAGATGTAGAAGCTCCCTGAAAGCTGCAACAGAGTTTTCTCTAAATTTGATAGCAACTTGGAGTTTAAGTGTATGGGTGAGAAATACTATGATATGGTGAAAAACAAATTAACAGACAATTGGGAATCAAAATGTTAAGAGGGATAGAAACAAGGGTCATGGAAGAAAGAATCTAGGCATAGCTAAGGCCTGCTAGCACTGGATGAAAAAAGATCACTGGACTGGGAGTCAAGAGACCTAGGTTCTGCTTCTGGCTTTGCTAATGTCTTTATGAACCTCACAAGTCCCTTCCTATTTCTGGATCTCCCAGAGACTTAGTGATGCCTAAAACTAATGGTTTCTATAAACCAAAGAGGCCTCCTTGAAAGGAGGTGAGCCCAGCATTTACCTATTCCACCATCTTGACCAAAGTCCTGGGAGGATCTGTTTTACATTTTCATCAGAGAAGTTATTCTCTTACACTCATTAACTTACCATTTCCCATCACCCCCAAAACCTTGCTAGGAAGTACCCACAACCACATCAAAATTACAACTAATTATAGAATAACCACCCTTGAGAGCCACCTGAAGACTATCTGAACAGAACTCCTATAATGAAGGATATAAAGTAGGAGCCACGTGGAGACTGGAAATGAGCTGGTTCCATACCCATGTGGTAGTTGAGATATGGGAGGGAGACCTTAGCTGTGGAGGTCCTCCCTGAGGAGTCAGGGGTCCCAGCCACACACCAAGCTCCCAAGCCCAGAGCACTAGTACTGGGAAGAGGAGTCCCCACAACATCAGTCTGTGAAAATCAATGTGGATTCTATGCAAATGAGGAGGGCTGCTGTAGACCCATTTGTCCTCTTCAGGAGCCCGAGCACAGACTTACTCAGTCACGAACACTCACCCTAAGCTCCAGTGAAGGAAAAACAGCTCCAAAAGCTCCAGGAACATACAGGGAGAAACTGAATTGTTTGGCTTCAAGGTGAGAGCTGCAGGGACACCTCTCTCTGGACAGAAGTGCTAGCAAGTGGCATTGTTTCTTTGTTAACCACACCCTCACCAAGCCTGAAGCTGCAGGTGGGTACCATATCTGACTATTAACCTGGCTAACAGTTCTCACTCCACTCTAGTGATTCCCTGAGACCCCACCCCACCCAACTTGTGCACCAACCTGAATCTCTTTCAGTGGCAGTTTCTCACAAGCGACCAACCTGCCTCAGCCCACACTGCAGACTTTCTTAAAATCTTGCAAAGATCCACAAACCCCAGACAAGCAGCAGCTGGCCTTGGCGTGCCCTGCACCTCTTGCTAAGTGGCCCCAAGCCTGCTTCTACTGGTACCTGACCTCAGTTTGCAGCATAGTGTCTCCCAAGTGCTTCCAAGTCTAACACAGGTAACTACCAACCACAGATCACTTTGTAGCTCCTAGCAGAAGGCTCCAGGCCAGGCACAGGCAGCAGCTAACTTTTGCCTGCACCAGAGCCCCTCCCTCAAAGCCCCCAAACCAACACAAACAGTGACCAGCTTCAGACCATAGTAGGAGCACCACACAATTAGCTCCACAAATTACACTCCCAAAGGATGGACTGAGGAGTTATCGAAGCCCTACTAAAGAAAATCCTGCTCTGTGAGGTCAGCCTCTGCAAAGCAATCCATCCAGTCCTCACAGCCAGTTTGTCTGAGAGTCAACCCCACCCACTGATGTGCCAACACCAATCAAGGCTCAAATACAATAGGAGGACACATATCAAGGGACATCTCTGGAGCATCTGGCTCAGGTGACCAAGGAGATTGTGCCACTGGGCCCCACAGGACACCTACTACAATAGACAATACTGAAAGGATAGTGAGAAGATATATCTGACACATAGAAACAAACACAGGGAGGGAGGCAGCGAAAATGAGGAGACAAAGAAACATGCCCCAAATGAAAGAGCAGGACAAAATCCCACCCAAAACAACTAAGCAAAATGGAGGCAAGCAACCTACCACATACAGACTTCAAAACACTTGTTATAAGAATGCTCAAAGAACTTAGGGGAAGAATAGATGAACTCAGTGAGAACTTAAACAAGGACATAGAAACAGACACGAAGAATACAATAACTGAAATGATGAATACATTTGAGGAAATTGATAGCAGATTAGACGAAGCAGAGGACCAAATCAGTGACTTGGAAGACAAGGTAGCAGAAAACACCCAATCAGAACAGCAAAAAGAAAAAAGAATTAAAAAATAAGGATAGTTTAAGGGACCCCTGGAACAACTTCAAGTGTACAAATATTTGTATCATAACGGTATCAGAAAGAGAAGAGAGAGAGGAAGGGATAAAAAAAACCTATTTAAAGAAATGACTGAAAACTTCACTAATGTGGCAAACAAAATAGACATACAACCAAGGAAGCATAGAAAGTCCCAAACAAGATGAACTCAAAGAGGCCCACACCTATCCTTTTCAATTATTCAAAAAAATTCAAGAGGAGGTAAGAGTCCCAAGCTCATTTTACAAGGCCAGCATTATCCTGATTATAAAACCAGACATTACAAAAAAGGGAAATTATAGGCCAACACCCCTGATGCACATAGATGCAAAAATCCTCAACAAAATATTAGTAAACTTGATCCAGCAATACATGAAAAAGATCATACACTATGATCAAGTGGGATTTATTCCTGGGATGCAAGGTTGGTTCAATATCCACAATCAATTAAGATGATACACCACATAAATGAAATGAAGGATAACAATTGTATGGTTATATGAATAGATGCAGAAAAATCAAGCATCCATTTATAATAAAAACTCACAGCAAAGTAAGGATAGAGGGAACAAACCTATAATAAAGGTCATATATGACAAAACCCATAGCTAACATACACAATGGTGAAAATCTAAAAGTGTTTTCCCTTAGTGTAAGGAGCCTCTGGAACAACTTCAAGCGTGCCAACATTCGCATCATAGGGGTGCCAGAAGGAGCAGAGAGAGAACAAGAAATTGAAAACCTATTTGAAACAATAATGACAGAAAACTTCCCTAACTTGGTGAAGGAAACAGACATACAAGTCCAGGAAGCACAGAGAGTCTCAAACAAGATGAACCCAAAGAGGTCCACACCAAGACACATCATCATCAAAATGCAAAAGGTTAAATACAAAGAGAGAATCTCAAAAGCAGCAAGAGAAAAGCAGTTTGTAACCTACAAAGTAGCTTCCATAAGACTGTCAGCTGATTTCTCAAAAGAAACTTTGCAGGCCAGAAGGGAGTGGCAAGAAATATTCAGAGTGATGAAAAGCAAGAACCTACAACCAAGATTACTCTATCCTGCAAAGTTATCATTTAGAATCGATGGCCATATAAAGAGTTTCCCAGACAAGGAAAAGCTAAAGGAGTTCATCACCACCAAACCATTATTATATGAAATGTTGAAGGGTCTTCTTGAAGAAAAAGATAAAAAATATGAACAAACAAAATGGCAATGAATACATATCTATCGACAATTGAATCTACAAACAAAATGAACAAGCAGAACAGAAACATTCTCATAGATACAGAGAACTTTTGTTGGTTGCCAGATGGGAGGGGAGTTGGGGGAATGGGTGAAAAAGGTGAAGGGATTAAGAAGTACAAATTGGTTGCTAGACTGACAAACCTCAAAGGGAAGGGGGGTTGGGGGGTGGGAAGAAATAAACTAAAGAACTTATATGTATGTATGCATAACCAATGGACACAGACAACAGTGTGGGGAAAGGCAGGAGAGGGGCGGGAATGGGGAGGAGGGGGTCAATGGGGAAAAATGAGGAACATCTGTAATACATTCAACAATAAAGATAAGTTAAAAAAGAAATGCATGAGAATTCTTGTTGCTCCAGATTCCTTTCAGCAACTACTGTTACCAGTTTTTGTTACTAGCTAATTCTAACAGGTGTGAAATGGTATCTCATTTTGCTTTAAATTGCATTTCCCTGATAACTTATATATTGAGTGCTTTTTCAGATTCTTATAGGCAATTTCTATATATTTTTTAAAGAATCTGTTCAAGTCATTTGCCCATTTTTAAAAATCATTTTTTATTTTTCAGTTACAATAGACATACAACATTATATTAGTTTTAGGTGTACACTCCAGTGATTAGACATTATATAACTTACTGTGTGGTCATCCTGATAAATCTCGTACCCATCTGACACCATAGAGTTATTAGAATATTATTGACCCATTTCTAGTTGAGTTGTTTGCCTTCTATTATTATGTACATGTTTTTTGTAAATTTTGAATACACGTATTTTATCAGAAAAAACAAAACCAAAAAAACAGCATGGTACTTGCATAAAAACAGGCATATAGATCAATGGAACAGAAATAGAGAACCCAGAAATAAAGGCACACCTATATGGTCAATTAATTTATGGCAAAGGAGGAAAGAATATAGAATGGGATAAAAACAGTCTATTCAATAAATGGTGTTGGGCAAACTGGATTGATACTTGCAAAAAAATTGAAACTAGACCACTTTCTTAAGCCACATACAACAATGAACTCAAAATGGATTAAAAATTAAATGTAAGACTTGAAACAATAAAACTCCTAGAAAAAAACATAGGTAGTAAATAAACTCTGACATTTTTTGGGTATGTCTCCTCAGGAAAGGGAAACAAAAGAAAAAATAAACAAATGGGACAACATCAAACTAAAAAAATGTGCACAGCAAAGGAAACCATCAATAAAATGAAAAGACAATCTACTGTATGAGAGAACATATTTGCCAATGATACATCCAATAAGGGGTTAATATCTAAAATTTATAAAGAACTCATACAACCAAACACCTAAAACAAACAAACAGCCCAGCCAGCATGGTTCAGTGGATTGAGCATCATCCCATGCACCAAGAGGTCGCTGGTTTGATTCTTGGTCAGGGCACATGCCCGGGTTGTGGGCTCAATCCCCAGTAGGGAGCGTGCAGGAGGCAGCCAATTGATGTTTCTCTCTCATCGATGTTTCTATCTCTCCCTCTCCCTTTCTTTCTCTCTCAAATCAATAAAAACATTAAAAAAAGAAACAATCCAATTAAAAATGGCATAGAACCTTAATAGACATTTCTCCAAAGAAGACATACAGATTGCCAGTAGATATATGAAAAGATGCTCAACATCACTCATCATCAGAGAGATGCACATTAAAACCACAGTGAGATCTCACCCCGCACCTGTCAGAATGGCTACCATCAGTAAATCCACAAACGACAAGTGTTGGCAAGGATGTAGAGAAAAGGGAACCCTCATGCACTGTTGGTGGGAATGCAAATTATTGCAGTCACTATGGAAAACAGTGTGGAGGTTCATCAAAAAGTTAACAAATGAATTACCATATGACCCAGCAATGCCACGTCTGGGTATTTATCTGAAAAAATCCAAAATGCTAATTCAAAAAGATATATGCATCCCTATGTTCCTTGCAGCATTATTTACAATAACCAAGATACGGAAGCAACCTAAGTGTCCATTGATAGATGAGTGGATAAAGAAGATGTGGTACATATACACAATGGAATATTACTCAGCCATTAAATTGAACATGGATGGACCTAGAGATTATTATGCTAAGTGAAATAAGTCAGACAGAGAAAGACAAATACTGTACAATATCACATATATGTGGAATCTAAAACATAAAATGAACAAACAGAACAGAAACTCATAGATACAGAGAGAGAACACACTAATGGTTGCTAGATAGAAAGGGTTGGTGTGTTGGATGAACAAGTTGCAACATTCAACAAATACAAATTGGCAGCTTACAAAATAGTCACTGGGATGTAAAATACAACATAGGGAATCTAGTCAATAATATTGTAATAAATATGTATGGTGCCAAGTGGTAGTAGACTTTTGGGGGATCACTTTGTAAATTATATAAATCTAATCAGTATGCTGTTCACCTGAAAGTAATATAATATTAAATGTAAAGTGTAATTGAAAAATAAAAATTTAGAAATAGAGATATCAAAAAGTAGAAAAACATTTAAAATTAGAAAGGAAAAAAAACAGATGCTTCCAGATTTGAGAAAAGATGTGTTTTGAAAAGGGTAGCTTTCCCATGGTCTCTATCCTATTTTCTTGTAGATTTTCCTCTAAGAGAGGCAAAGAAGGAACGTGTGTGCACATATGTGAGCACGTACCTCAATGCGAAGCTGAGATTTGGTAGAACAGATTATGACATGCTGCGGCAACATGCCTGGAAGTCTCTCCTGAATATTCTCCACTTTAAGACCACTTTTCTAAGACCTTGGCTTTATTTTTACAAAGGGGTTTGTGTCTTATGGGTGAGGTACCATTGAGAGTCCTCTCATGGAGCCCTTTTGGGTGAGCATTGACTCTGGAGCCAAATGGTCTGGATAAAAACATTTTTTTTGACTGTCAAATTCTGAAACAATCCATTAAATCTATACTTTTCTCATTTTGAGGTGGCCTTGCTTCACTGGTGCCCCAAACTCATACTTAGTCCACCTGTTGCATAATTGTGCACCGGCCACATCCACCTATAAGCTCCTCCCTAAGTTCTGGAAGGAACCAATGATTGTGGATGGTCTACATATCCACACACAATAGTTTTGAACCCAAGCAGCTTCATCCACAACAGGGTGCTCTGTGTCCCACCTTTTAAGTACTAATCTTGCCAAGCCCCATGACCTCTTTGCCTGTTGGGACCTCCCATCCTGTTACTTGGAAGGAGAGTTATTTTCTGGGGCCGGGAGGAAGGGAGGAGATAAATGCCTGGAAGTCCCAATAGGGGATCCCTGTGGGAAGTTCTAAACATTAGCTAGTTAAAATTCTGGTGACAAGTTAGGATGGCTGAGCACAGTCATAGTAGACATAGTAGAAAAGGGAAATAGTGAGAACCTCCTGCCTCCACATGGCTAGGAGACAGTCTCCACTCCCTTGAGCCCTGACTTCTTGAAGGACTTCAGATCAGTGATTATGGAACTTTAGAGTCAGTATCAATCATTATCTTCATTACTCTTGACCAGGTTCTAACCATCCAAACGGTGAACAACAGGACAGTTGTGTGTTCCAGAGCCACAGTGCTTTTTGCCTTGACCTAGATTCTGCCTATGGAAAGACTAGCTAAATGGAAGTTTTTCTTAAATCTGCTAGCCAACCAGCTGGAGTGACCTGGTGGGCATGGTAAGGGAAGTTAGCAAAATGCCAGACAGGTTCACTAGCTACCTTGCCCTGGGATGGCACCACTCATATTCAAACCTAGCTAGGTCTGTGCTAACGGCCCTCCTCACAGAGAATCTCAAACATGGAAGGCTCAGGTGGAACTGGTCAGACCAGATGTTGGGAGCCTGTGGCTTTTAGGAAGAGAAAGACAGTCAGCAAGAGGAGAGAATAGGAAGGGGCCAAACCTACTGTCCTAGCTTCTAGCCCCAAGAAGTACCCCCCCCCATAGGCTCCAGCGTATCACCAGTAAACACCTGCTCAAGTAGGCGATGGCTCATCTGTGTCTCATGAGTAGACTTGGCTAGTGTCTCCAGGCAGGACCAGTAACCTCCAGACCATGGCTCAGCAGAGAGTTACAGTGGCTGTGGGGCTCTCTTCTTTTTCATGGAATTTGTTTCAGCACTAACAGAGAAGATGACCTTAATGGGAGGTCATAAAGAAAATACCAAAGTTCAAATCCCCTTTGCCTCATTTTCTCCTGTGCTCTGTAGTATTGAGGAAGGCACAGGATTTGACATCAGATAGACCAGGCTTAGGTTCCTGGCTTTGCCATTTACTTAACCTGCAACCTTGGCAAAGCCACTTAGCTTCTCTGAGCCTCCCTTTTCCTATTTGTAAAATGGTGGCAGGGAGTAATAATTTCTATCTCACAGTCTTGTGATGAGGTTCAAATGAGGACGGATGTGACAGTCCTTTGAAAACTGCTTTGAAGTCCCTTTTGCCCTTGCTGGGGCCTCTTCTCTGCTTCCATCTTGTTTGCAGATTAGCACAGCTGCTGACAAAATTCAAGCTGCAGTATGTGTTATCCACATGTCTGGAGAACATGAATCTTTGTTCAGTTGCTCTCTGTGAATAGCACTACAACTCTATTCTGCACAAAATAATTATAGACTTGTTTTCAAAGAGCTGACAGCATTTTTCTGTTAAAAAACAACAACACAGTTAATCCAGCCATGAAAATAGTCTCTTTCTCCCCCCCCTTCTCTTCCCTCTCTCTCCCCCCTTCTTTCCTTTTTAAACTTCTTTTTATTCCAAGGATCTCTGAGCCTGGGGTGGGGTGGGGCATAGAGTGCATTTGCTTCAGAGAGAGCCTGGGGTCATCAGAGTTTAATGTTTGGGGAACTAAACTGGGTGAGACCAAAAGGAGGAGGGTTAATGCCCACTTTGAGGCCAACTAGAATGGCAAAGTGCCCCAGCTTCCCCTTAATCACTGGGATATGGGCCAGTAAACTGTTTGCTTATAGGCAAGATTGAAACACTAAAAAAAATTCCTAGTGATAGAATTGAGGAGTTAAGCATGGTTAGGGAGCAAGATGGTTTTCCAGGAAGAGAGCAGGCCCAGGCCCGATGTGACAGGATGGGCTCCATCCCAGGGTGAAGAGAAGTTTAGATAGGACTATCAGATAATTTATTATCCAAACTGAAATAATTTTGAGAGTGAATGGGGACACTGTTAATATTATTCTGGGACAACAGGCATAAACCAGGAGTGTCCCAGGCAGAGCAAAATGTATTTTCGTTTAGGTTACATTGCTCCAGCTTATCAAGAAAAGGCAAACTGGAAGGGTTCCTCACAAGATGACTTGAAAAGTGTGTTTGTTTGTGGTTTTGTACATTTTGTCTGTCAAATTTTTGAAAGACATGTATGAATGTGAGTGACAACATGAGTATATGTAACTGTGTAAGTATGGGCATGTATGTGTATATGGACACGTGAGTATATAAATATGGATGTGGTAAAGATAAATGAGAGTTTGTGTATGTGTGTGCACATGAGCACATGTAGGACAGAGCCAGGCCTCACCCCCTGGTTGATTGAGTTATAGAATCTTTACCCTCCAGAGAGTAATCACATAGACCACCACCTCATTTTACAAGTGAGGAAGCTGAGGCATGTATAATGAGACCCAATTTTACTATATGCTTGGCAGTCGTTGAGGTTAGACTAGAAATAGTCACAATAATCCTGATTGGGAGCCTATTGGCAATAAAGTGGTTTGTTCAAAATAAAACAGCTAGTAATGGGGTAATTAGAATGCAACCATAACTCTGCTTGATTAATGGTACTAAATCCATTTACATGTAAAAGAAATTATTGAGAGCCCACTGCATGCCAGGCACTATGTTAAGATTTTTGTCATGGATTATCTTATCTAATCTTCAAAATAGCCCTGTGGGGGAACACCCTTCTCTTTTTTACAGATAAGGGTGTTTAGGAACAGAAACTTTATGTAACTTATGCAAGGTCAGGTGTCAGTATAGCATTAGTATAACCTGTTAATTCCCAAGCTCAGTGTGTCTCCTCTTTGGATATCAGATTCTCCATCTAGATGATTCCTAAAGTCCCTTCCAGCTCTGAAATTCTAGAGGTCAGCAACTCTATGGTAATCCTTCCCCATGAACTCAAGCAGCCTTGAGCCACTTGGCTGCAGTCCCCTGTCATGCTCCCCTTCTCACTAGGGTCTCTCCACATGTGGTACAGAGGAACAGTGGGCAAGTGACTCCCAACCAGCTCAGGTTGAGTTGGCCTGGGGCTCTGACTCAGTTCCCCCCTTCCTGGCCCCAGGTCCTAGGTGAGGTGCTTTCTGTAACAACCTCCATAAATGTCTCTTTGGCTCTAGGTCTGGTCATTGTAACTCTTTCCCTCTGTGAAAAACAGGAAATATCTCCTTAAATTGACAAATAAGAAAATCCTGCAAAAGGGGACCAGGGACACTGCCTCCATGGCATATGTGATTGTGCTGAGATGAATATTTTGTTTTCTGCCTACTCCATTAGGCTTTTTCCTCTTGAAAGCTCCTGATGAATTTCCCATCCCTTTCTGAACCTTGAGTAGCAGAAGAAAGCAGTGTGGCTCACACAGTGATATTAATTAGTCAAGATATGCTACCTGGTAGAGGTGGCATTGATATATCCCTTCAGAGGATTATCCAGATGTGCCTACTGTCCAGGATCTGGGATGAGCCAAGTACTTTGTGGAGGCAACATCTGTGGAGGGGCTGTTGTTCAGATACTGTCCCATTCCCATTTACCTCCCCTCATCTTGATGCTCTCAATCTTCCTTTTCTGTACTGCCTCCATCTTTAAACTTTGCTGTCTGGGTACCATATCTTGGCCCCCACTGCTCCACCCTTATTATTTGGTACATGGGAGGGAGCACTCCACAAGCAACCAGAAAACGTGGGTTCTACTACTTACCATCTGCAAATTTCACCACTATCTCCTTGTGTCACTTTACTGCCCAGAACCTCAGTTCCCTCACTTGTAAAATACCAAAAAACAGACTGTATTTTAAAGTTTGACTTGAAATTAAGTGAAAAAAATGTATGCAAAAACATCTAGGACATTTTCATTGCCTGTTTTGAGGATCAAATGAGAGGATAAACTGGAAATACAGAATAAACTAAAAAAAAAAAAAAGGTGCTGTTCGCATGGGAGGAGTTGCTATTATTAATACTCCATGTTCCCTGGCTGCCTTTCCATACACACAATAATTCAAATTTACCCAGCCTGGCTAATGTCCTGTCCCCCTCTTGTGTTTGCTCTGAAGGCTAGGTAGTCATCTGCTTCTGAACTGTCTATGTCTATGGTGGAGAATCACAAGGTTCCCACAGAGTCCTCTTTCTTTTCCCAGGGACAAACTTCAGCTGGGATTTTCTGTACAGAAAGGCTTTGCTGTCTCACCTACAGGAGCAATGACCATCTCAAGCCAATGCAAACTAGTAGGAGACATCTATTTGGGAAGATACAGTTTGTCTCAGGATGTTATTATTAGCCCATTAGTTTGGATGAAGAAACTAAAGCTAAGAGAACTGAAATAAAGGGCACATAGATAGTAAGTGGCAGGTTCTAAGGTGTGTGTGTGTGTGTGTGTGTGTGTGTGTGTGTGTGTGTGTGTGTGTGTTTTGGTGTGTTTTGAGGTGAGAAGGAAGTTCATTTGGACGCATATGAGAGGTGAGAAGTCTGGATTAGCTATTAAGATAACCATCAGTCTCCAAGAGTCAAATAAAACCAGGCAGCAAGCCTAATAGCAATTAGGCAGTGCACCAAAAAGATACTGACTGTATAGTACCTTTACATCTCCTTCTCTATTTGGCTTGGGTTCCTGCAAGAACACTTGTTATATTTCACATTTTGATAGGCGATATAATCAGAGGGTCAACGGGAGACAGAGAACTAAGCCTCATGTCTCATGTCTGTATGAACAAGACCAATGATTCAGTACAGTGATTTATAAGGAAAGATGTAGTTATCCCAGCAGCTAACACAATGCACTACAGATAGTAAGTGTTTGCTAAATGTGTAGTGAAAGAAATGAGGGCAAAAGGTAGGAGAACAGGGGCATATTTGGGGAAAGGTTAATGCATTGTGGACAAGAAAATCCAAGTGGTTCGTACCTGTTACTCTAGGCATGCTAGCCAAAGCCAGAATCCTTTGCTGACTTCTCAGGCCTTATTTGCAAGGCTGCTTTAAAGGTGTGATGTATTTAGATTTATTCTCCAAATCATTGTTTTTAACAACCAAAGTCAGAGTTTTGGGCTTTTCCTTTGACTGCTGACTATGCCCTTCTGCCGAAGAAATCCCACAGGAAGCCTCCAAGCTGCACTTTACTCCAAGACACCTGGCAAATGATTCTCCCCTATCCTTACCATATCTATGGACTCTGATTTTAGTTGTTGAGGCCAAGTTCCCCGCCCCTCCTCTTTTCCCTGGGACCAAACAGGTTTCTGAATTCCAGAGTAGAGCCACACTCTCATCTTCTGGCTAAGTCTGGAATTCCCAAAGCAAGGTCCGCCTCATTGGCACTCCAGTTGTAGCTGGACAGGGTAAATTTTCTGGACATTGACCCTGTCCTTCCTTGGGCAGCCCGGCCTCTCCACCTCTGGTTTGCAGACTCAATCTAAGTCAATTCTCTGCTTTTATTCCTCTTCATAAGAAAAGCTGGCAGTGGAAATAAGCACCTGTCTTGCCAGCTCAATGACACCTTTGGATGAAGCAAGCAGATTGCATCTCAGGTTCAAGTGGATTCTAAATCATTATTGCAGATACAGCCCTTGGATTCAGCCTCCTGCCTCCAGTCATGCCAAAGAGATGAAGGTCTCTGTCTATTTTCTTACTCTTGGAAGTTCAGATTTTGACCTGGGGCCCAGGTGAAGATGAGGATGACAGAATGACAGAGTTATCTAACTGTTTGCAATTGAGAATGCATTCCTCCCTACCCGATCTTGCCCCAACTTGTAATTGAATACCTCTCCCTTTGCCACCCCTCAGTAAGTTTTTGCCCTTCTCTTCCTAAATAAGTTACTGAGTTATTCAATTAAAAGGTCCAATATTTAAGAGACTATAGGTATGTCCTTTGAGTCTGAACACGTGGTCAATTGCAGTCTTTGTGCATTTTCAGAGAGGCCCATGAACTCCCTGTGTGAAATGCCCAGACCTGAGTCATGTGAAGGCAGTTGCAAGATAAAGACTTTTTGGATGATGACATTGATAATCACGATAAAGTAGTTGGTCCACACTTGACTTAGATTCATATAAGGTTGGGGCTAGAAGGTCCTCAGCAGTCATCTAGACCAGTGGTTCCTGAACCTGGCTAACCATCAAAATTATCTAGGGAGTGTGTTAAAAATATAGGTTCTTTTGAGCCAGTCCATGATAAACCTACTAAATCAGAACATCTGAGGTGGGGCCCCAAAGTCTGTATTTTAACTTATTTTATTCAGTGATTCTGATAATAGGCTGGGTTTGGGAACTGCTTGGTTGAATCCTTTTATTCTTTTTAGATGAGGAAACTGAGGCTCAGAGGGGCAGTGGCCTTCAGCAAAGTGGCCATACAGGAAAATAAGGGCAAGCCCTTTGGTCTCAGTTATCATCATCCCTTCCTTGCATAGAATAGCCACATTACTCTCCCTCATTCTGCCATTATTTATCTTTTCATGTCTCCAGAACTGTGAGTACTTTGATGGTAGGAACATGTTAGATCCATATCTAAATCTTACAAGTTCTTGAGCTTGATCCTTGAAGCCAGGCTTCCAACATGCCAGACAAGTTTACGTTCATAGTTCCTGTACCTCCATTTTCCAGGAGTAAAAATTGGGGCAGGAGCCACAGTGACCCCTTCCTTCAAAATGCAGAGCAAACTGCAAAGTTTCAAGTGTGTGTGCTGCCAGAGATCTGTCCAGAGCTGTGTGGGAGCTGGCAGCCCAGTTCTTGTGCTGAGGGAGCCGGAATGTCTAGTGGCAGCAGGTTACCTGAAGCTGGAGCTGAGTGTCTATTTGTTTATCTCTGGGAATTTTGGCCTTATTCCCATTACAGTATTGCCGGCGGCAACCTTAAGTGCAAGGATAATGACATGCTTTGAAAAATGCCTCAATGTCAATTACCCAGCATTGAGACAACTCCTGGGAGTTGTTCCTTCATGTCCACATCTTAAGCTGTGCTTATCACTCTCACAGCACTGTGTTTCACCCTGCCTAATTCTGCAGGTCTGCCCATGGCTTTGGCCTGCCATTCTTCAGGGCCAGGGAGGAAGTAGAATGAAAACCCCTGGTGCTGGGCAAGACAGGGCTGACCTGTAGTTTGCAATTTTGTGCATTGTGATGAGCTCAGTGCCCAGCTGGTAGGAGGAAGAAACAGTGACTGTCATTAGACACAGATTCTAACCTCACTACTGCTATGTGAGTGTGGAATAGGCCTTCACCCCTCTAACCCCCAGTTTCTCTACCCACACATGAGGAGGTTGGACTGAGAACTTTTCAGTTCTGATTTAATGCTACTAATTCAAAAGCCAAGCTATAGGATCAGGGAGGGGCACCTAATGGGTAATGCCCATTTCCTGACCTCATGGTGCCCTATTCATCCCACATCTTGAGTTCACTCTTGAAAGAGATGTGTTATTATCACAGGCTCAAGATATGACTTCCAAAGCAGTTTGCATAATATATTCATGCCCTACCATGCTGGCTTTAGTAGGATTCATCTAGGCAATATCTCAGTGCAGCCTGGTTCCACTGCACTGTGGATATTTCAGCTTCTTGAAGGCAGCTAGTTCAACAGAAAACTGCTTTTCCACTGGATGTGGGTGCCTGAGGATATAGCCGATTCTGCTTTTCAAGATCCCCTTCCCAGTTCTCTCTTGCGCTCTCCAACATTGTGGGGATTTTAAGCACATCGACTCTCTCAATTACATACCCCTTTAACTAGGTCACCTGCTGGCATTGGCTCAGTACCAGCAGCCTGTGGTTTCTCTGACCGGAATGGCCTTGATTCATCCTGTTGTGGGTAACTCTTCTATTTAGCAGTTTTGCTCTGGGGATTTCTCCTCTGCCTAACCCTCCTTCTCCAAACAACTGCACTCTCCTCCTCTCCACCCCCTGCCCCAATCTCCTATGGTTAATGGGATGATCTTTGTCTTGGAACAGGGCCCTGTGGTCTACCAGGAAGGCCCACCTTTCTTCTTCCATCAGTGACAGCAACAACTAGCTTGGGAAACTTTAGCATCCCCCAAAGCCATGACTAATAAACTGATAATCTAACCAAAACTCATGTGTTTCCTATGCAAGTCAGCATTAAGATAAATTCTCTAGTCACCTCCTTCCAACTAAATTGCTTTCCTTATGCCCTTCCTATTGAGAAATTATGGACTTCCCTATTGTATGCCACGGGGCCTAGTACAAAGGCTTGGCTGGCACATAATAGATACTCAATAAATATTTGTTGATTGAATAATGGCTGAACATATGAAGACCAAACAGACCTAAAAGTCAAAGGAAATAGTGCTAGGTGAGTCAGGAGACTTGGATAAGCCCATATTTAACCTTGGGCATATCCCTTTCTCTATGTAGAGTTGGATGCTGAGCTTAATGGTCTTTTATGGATCTTCTATTTCTGGCAGTTTATGGCTCTGATCTGAACTCCTGTACCAAGTACCTCAATCCCGAAGAAGTAAAAGAAACCTCCATCTAGTCATCAGATAGTGTTTGGTTCATGCTGATAGGAACAACAACAACAACAAAAAAAAAAACCCTAAACTATGGATTTTGTATTAAGCCAATTTCAGAAAAGCTACTGCCCTCATTCTGACAATTGGGGATTGCTGATTGGATCTTACTTCCATGACTTAAAGGCACAACATTCAAGGTCCCCTACTCCTTGCCCCTCTACCCTGTCTTTGATAGCCCATGAGAAATATGTTATGTAAATGGTGTATCTTGGGCTCTAGTGGTGGTTGAGGTGAGCAGGTTCCTGGATATCAGGGAGTCTCAGTCATGGTAGAACAAAATTCTTGTCCCCTTTTGCTAGTGCGTTGGTCTTTACTTTGAAAGTCTCATTTAGCCATAAAAATATATACAGGCCTACCGCTGGATTAAAGGAAACCAGGCAGAAAACCAGAAAAGGTAGAATCTCTCTTAATTAACGTTTCTTTTCTGGATTGGGTTTCCATAGAGTTCTGTGAGTGAAGCACATGAACTTTAAAGAATCTTTTTATTAAGGATAATCTTTAAGAGATCTTCCAATCCTGGAAACATATGATTCTCTGATTCCAAATATGTAACAAGTATAAAGGTGGTTTGTTTTGTATGTGTTCTTTGGCTGTGGTTATTCAGGCTGGAATTGGGGTTAGGCAGTGACCGTGTGGGTATATGGTAAGTTTCAGAAGGGAAATAGAAGCTGCTGTTTAAGGAAAGGCAAAGCATATTTATCAGACAAAGAATGTGTACAGCCTAAAAAGTATAATCAACAAATTGAAAAGCAGGTCACCTATATCTCCCACAGTCCCTCATACATACAGTTAGGCTCCAGGGTCAAATACCAGATTTAGGTAGATAATCTCTGAGATATGTTTCAGTTCTGCTGTTCATTCTCTGACTCTGAGATTATCTAGACTTGCCAGACACTTTTCCAATGACAACCCTGTGGTCACTTTCAATGATCTATTCCAGGCAAGGAACAAATGACCAGTCACATGGCTACACCTTGGTAGGCTTGGTCATAAAGTGACATGGAAGGTTGGTGGTCAGTGATAGGTAGCTATGAAGCAGGGAGAACTCTTTGAATCCTCAGGGCCTAGTAGCTCAAGAAGAGGTCATAAAGGAAGTGTGTGTATGTGTATGAGGAGGGAATTCTCTCATATTGATGTGCCTATTTGCATTGATACCTATTGAACATATTGTCTAAGACCCCTAGGTATCTCTCAGACATGTCTCTATTAAGCCATTGCTCCCTTATTCTA